>JAFMSR010000006.1:25839915-26163939 GCA_022818135.1 Saxidomus purpurata
CATATGATAGTAAAAAAGTCTCGATAAAAAGACCATTTCGATATAAAGACCACTTTATGCCGGTCTGAATGGTGGTCTTATTACAGAAACTATACTGTAGTATATGTCTACACATGTATTTGCACATCGAATGAGACGTAGGCGGAAGGTAATCAAATAATTGGAAATAGTTAAGACTAATAGTTAGACTATCAGCCAAGTGTTCAACGTCAACGCAAGAGTGACCGCTCTCCAAATAGTCGCGCTAAAATGTGGCAATAAATTAATATACAACACTTGAAATTGAATTGCATGCACATTTTGTGGTAGTTACAGAATTTTTTTTTATGATGTATACTGTGCGAGAAAAAAAGCGCTGGCTGACATTTTGTTATCAATATTGAATGTTTCAATTAAAGAAAATGGGGAAAAGTGGTGAATATTGTAATACCTAAGTATTGTTTCAGCCTGAAATAACATGTTGCGATAGGTTTTGCACCAATGATAAATGTTTCTGTGGGGTATATGGTTACATGAAAAAAAATGCCCTTTTAACGGAATATCGCTCAAGTCATTCAAAATTTGTCACAAGAAATGGGTTCATTTTACAAAATTGATGCTTAAAGAAGTGGTTTCATTGCCAAAAGGGGGGACGTAGCCAGGTTTTAACAAAATTATGAAATGAATAGACATACCAGATTTTCATTTTGGAAATGACAAACATAATCACTGAGCATTAAGTAATTTTCATAAGTTGATCTTAATTCTTAACATATTGCTTTGTTAACCTTTTCGAAAAAATAACAGAATCAAAATTTAATTTCAAATACATGTATTGATTTTTATGGTTTTTGCACTTTCAATGTTTTTTTCGTGTCGTTTTTGAGAAAATTATACCAGAAGACCATAGTCAAAGGAAAGGACAATTAGAATCTATGCTACCGTTTTTTCCATGATGGCGAGCATTCAAGCATGCGCGTTTTAAACAAACATGGTTGTTTCGTAGCCGATGTTTACATTTTCCGAAAATGAAGGTTCGTCTACTTTCATTATTTAATTCTTGGAAAAGTATGTAGTGTGGAGATTTTGAAACATGCAAACGCATTATGAACATTTGTGCTCTACCAAGCATTTAAATGAATTGACCATCACAGAACATGTCTTTATCTGTTTGCACTTCTAAAAGTAATATACTTTGTTAGCATTGTTGATTTACATTGAAATTTAAGCCAAAACATACACATTTTAAAATCTGATTATAAACAAATACCACAAACCTAAATAGTATGTACCTCGTCTGTTACAGCAACTTTACAAGTGGAAATTCCTGTATTACTAATAGCGGAAATTCCTATATTATTAATAGATACGGGAATTTCCAGGGATGCACAAAATTGTGCATGAGCGTAGCAAGTCGAAATTACAATCTTATTACCTCTTGTTAATACATATAATTTATCATGCGATCTTCTCAAAGCGATTTGATTGTGTGAGCACCACCATGTGACGGTCGAAAATGTCATATAAATTATGACGGCATGTGAACAATTATATTAACAACAATCTCCTGACAACGTCTGCTTCCTTTCATAAAATTAACCATACTGCACAAGCACTACCAAAAATCGAATTTGTTTTGAAATGTTAACGTGTGTATTGTAAGGATATTAATGAATGCGGAGAGTTTGATAGATATGTGGTTCTGAATGCTCCAGTCTTTGAATATCTATCGCAAAACTATCTATGATCGTAAATTTAAGACAGGTATGAACACCAAGTACTGTGGAATGGAGAGCTGTTTCAGCGGTACATTGTGTAGCTAGTGGTCATTGACTCTTGTTTTCTTATTTACGGATAAATAATATAAATATAAACCGGACAGCAACAGGTCGACCCAGATTTGTTTAGCAGTTGAAAATAAGTATGATCTGTAGTAATAATATTACTAATATGTCATTGTATTGTAACCGAATTTTGTTTTAGCGTATTATAAAAGTTAGACTGGCATTCAGTTCTTACATTTACTATTTCATTTTATGATTATCTGTCCATTCATTTCTAACTTAATTAATCTCTTTCCTGTCAAAAATGCAAGATGACCGAGCCTGTTGTGGTATCAGGTTGAACTACGTTAACCTTTATGCTTCGATTATTGCACATGCTCATTTCTGGTATACGCATTTTACTACTTTGCCGCCACTCGCGGAATCAGATTAAATAAAGACCTTGTGCAGTTAACACTTGTTGTGTTTTAATTACCAAGTTGCAATTACGCACTTGACAATATTTACATCTCAATAAATATAAGAAAAAATACAACATGGTGTCAGAAACGGGATTATATATTATATCATAAGTTTAGAATAAACGTTAAAAAAGAAGAAAGGAAAATGGATAATAATCATCAAAGCAACCCCAAAATGGATTGGGAATCAAGAGACTTATACAATGCATTTAAACGCTTCAAAGAACAAATACAACAGAGTCCAGTTAGAAAAGATGCTAAAAGTATTTTGCATGGAGTTTTAATGAAATATTTTTATTATCTAGCTTACTGGCGAGGCTATATAAAAGTAAATGTATTTTATGATTTTAAATGTAGATTTTCATTTCTAATGTTTGTAACTTTTTATCTTGTTCTGTAAGTACATGTATGCTGTTATTATACATGTATAGAAAATGTTGATAGGTCTCCAAAATTAGGGTAAACATTCGTCTATCGTATACTGCCAAGAATTTTAATGAATAGGTCATGCTGTAGTATAATTTGAAAAATGAAACAAACTACATTAAAATGTGAGGAACAAACTGAACTCTAATAAAACGCGGATAAACAATAAAATTTAAGATAAGATCGACGTTCATAATTTAAAATTTGTTTATGAAATGAAACAGTTGATGAAATATCACAAACCTTTTGTTTCTGTAAAATCAGCTGTACTGAGCGCTGGTCACTGATTAAATATGAACCCAGTAGAAATTCCGACCTAATAATATAAAGTTTGGAATTTCCAGTCTATATATATGTATTACGAAACTATAATTATATATAGTAGTCGGAAATTCCGATCTAAATATAGAAAGTGGTTTACCTTTTTTTAAAACAAGTATGCAGATACGAAAGCAGAGAAGTTCACGTCGGGATTCCGAAAATTGACAAAAGTGAAAATAACAGGTGCTTTCTTTGAACTTTTTATTGTAATATTCCTGGCCTAAATTAATTGTGATATTCTGAATTTCCAGTCTTGAACTGTGTGTTACGAGATCAGCCTGAAAGGTAAAAGGGAGTGTAAGTATACGAGGAGAGGAAAAAGGAAGTGTAAGTATACGATGAGAGGTAAAATGGAGTGTAAGTTAACTATAAAAGGAAAAAGGGATTTGTTAGTATACGATGAGAGGTAAAAGGGAGTGTAAGTATACGATGAGAGGTAAAAGGGAGTGTTAGTATACGATGAGAGGTAAAAGGGAGTGTTAGTATACGATGAGAAGTAAAAGGGATTGTAAGTAAACGATGAGAGGTAAAAAGGATTGTAAGTATACGATGAGAGGTAAAAGGGAGTGTAAGTATACGATGAGCGGTAAAAAGGATTGTTAGTATGCGATGAAAGGTAAAAGGGAGTGTAAGTATACGATGAGCGGTAAAAAGGATTGTTAGAATGCGATGAAAGGTAAAAGGGAGTGTAAGTATACGATGAGCGGTAAAAAGGATTGTTAGTATGCGATGAAAGGTAAAAGGGATTGTAAGTGTACGACGAGCGGTAAAAAGGATTGTTAGTATACGATGAAAGGTAAAAGGGGGTGTAAGTATACGATGAGCGGTAAAAAGGATTGTTAGTATACGATGAAAGGTAAAAGGGATTGTTAGTATACGATTAAATGTAAAAAGGATTGTTAGTATACGATGAGAGGTAAAAGGGAGTGTAAGTATACGATGAGAGATAAAAGCGATTGTAAGTTTACGATGAGAGGTAAAAGGGATTGTAAGTATACGAAGAGAGGAAAAAGGGATTGTTAGTATACGATTAAAGGTAAAAGGGATTGTTAGTATACGATGAAAGGTAAAGGGAGTGTATGTATACGATGAGCGGTAAAAAGGATTGTTAGTATGCGATGAGAGGTAAAAGGGATTGTAAGTATACGAAGAGAGGAAAAAGGGATTGTTAGTATACGATTAAATGTAAAAGGGATTGTTAGTATACGATGAGAGGTAAAAGGGAGTGTAAGTATACGATGAGAGATAAAAGCGATTGTAAGTTTACGATGAGAGGTAAAAGGGATTGTAAGTATACGAAGAGAGGAAAAAGGGATTGTTAGTATACGATTAAAGGTAAAAGGGATTGTTAGTATACGATGAGAGGTAAAAGGGAGTGTAAGTATACGATGAGAGATAAAAGCGATTGTAAGTTTACGATGAGAGGTAAAAAGGATTGTAAGTATACGATGAGAGATAAAAGGGAGTGTAAGTATACGATGAGAGATAAAAGCGATTGTAAGTTTACGATGAGAGGTAAAAGGGATTGTAAGTATACGAAGAGAGGAAAATGGGATTGTTAGTATACGATGAGGAGGAAAACGGGAGTGTAAGTATACGATGAGAGGTAAAAAGGAGTGTTAAGTATACGATGAGAGGTAAAAGGAATTGTTAGTAAACAATGAGAGGTAAAAAGCAAGTGTAAGTATACGATGAGAGGTAAAACGGAGTGTTATAACACGATGAGAGGTAAAAGGGATTGTTAGTATACGATTAGAGATAAAGGGGAGTGTAAGTATACAATGAGAGGTAAAAGGGATTTTAAGTATACGATTAAAGGTAATAGGGATTGTTAGTATACGATGAGAGGTAAAAAGGAGTGTAAGTATAATATGAGAGATAAAAGCGATTGTAAGTTTACGATGAGAGGTAGAAGGGATTGTAAGTATACGAAGTAAAAAGGGATTGTTAGTATACGATGAGGAGGAAAAAGGGAGTTTAAGTATACGATGAGAGGTAAAAGGGAGTGTAAGTATACGATGAGAGGTAAAAGGGATTTTAAGTATACGATGAGAGGTAAAAAGCAAGTGTAAGTATACGATGAGAGGTAAAAGGGAGTGTTATAACACGATGAGAGGTAAAAGGGATTGTTAGTATACGATGAGGGGTAAAAAGCAAGTGTAAGTATACGATGAGAGGTAAAAGGGAGTGTTATAACACGATGAGAGGTAAAAGGGATTGTTAGTATACGATTAGAGGTAAAAGGGATTGTATTTAGCAAGTTAATGAAATCGTCGTACTGACTTAGTTCTATTTCACTGAACATCTATTAATCTGTGTAATATTTAAATCCGTCCATATATATATAGTACTTCACGTTGTTAGTTAAAACGTGCGCAGTGAAAGCATCAGTATGAAGTCTTGATCTACATATTATTTTTGGGTCAATCGCTCAAAGGTTACAGGGACCTGACAATCGAGCATTCTGTCCAAGATTCTTCTCAAAGAAGCATCAGTATCAAGTCTAGTTGTTCATATTATAATTCAGGGTCACTAGCTTAAAGGTCAAGGTCAAAGAGACCTGAAAACAGAAAATATTGTCCGTTCTTCTACTCCAAAAGCCCTTGTCGGGTTTTCATAAAACTTTACAGGTAACATTAATATGAAATCTAGTTGTTTATATTGTAGCTTAGGGTTCCAAGGTCAAGATCACAGGTACCTGAAAACAGAAAATATTGTCCGCCTTTCTTCTCCAAAACCCCTTTCTTGATTGTAATAAGATTTTACAGGAAGCACCAAAATGAAGTCTTGTTCAGCATATTATAATTTCGGGTCACTAGGTCAAAGGTCAAGGTCATGCCGGTGGGAGATGCAGGTTATTTTCGTGTAAAGCAATCTCTGGCTTGTAATTAATTTTCTGTGTATATTTTAATTTGTATCTAATACTCCATTAATTTAGCTGCCACCATGTAATATTATTGATCAGGGATATAACACACTGGACACGAGATAGTTTTTATGTTTATTCTGCTTAAGCTAGTCATAGAGTATTCTCTAATACTACGTAATGCATACAGTGAGAAAGTATCAAATTATACCTGATACTACATAGTCTTGTGTTTTCTGAGCAATATTATGTTCTATGTTTTGTTTATGATACTAAGAATCATCTCGACCATATTCTTTTTGTATTCTCTTTCCTCACGTCTCTGTCTCTCTAAAGATTCTATCTTTGCGAACTCTAATTCGACCTTCCTCCCTTCTAATTGTAGTCTTGCTCTCTCAAATTCATTGTCATTCCTAAAACTTTCATATTTGTCTGTACTTGTGCTTGCCTCAACTTGCCTCTGCTCTTGGATCTTGTTGTCCTTGACATTCAATTTCACTGTCTCCGTAACGTCGAATCTAACCTTTTTGCTTCTAGGAGGACTTTCCTCTAAACTCTTTCCTTTAACTAAAGTTTGAACAGGTTCTGCTGAAGCCGTACGTTTCCTAATCATGCGTTCTGTTCTAACATCGTTAACTACTCTTTTATCAGCTATGATACTATCGTTTTCTTTCTTTTTCTGGGTTTCAAGCTCTATTTGTGTTTCTTCAGGTTTCACATTCTTTGACTCTTCATTCATGTCTTCGTTAACGAGTGTATCTATATCTTGATCGGGGGCATAGTCCGTAAAGTCATAAATGTCGGTGTTCTCACATTGGTCCTTTCTGTCTATCTGTTTAACTTCTTTCCCAATCGCTTTCTTCTCTAACTTTTTATCTTTCTGTATTTCTCCGTTTGGATTATTCCTTTTTATGTGCTTGTTGTCGTATGAAGGCTTCTTATTAGACGCACCACAACTTTGATGGTCAAACCTCTGCTTGCTGAACTCCTCTAAGTGACGTTTAAATTCTCCGTCATAAGCCTTCTTACATGACGGGCATACAACTGACGGTACCTTTCTATCAGTCGGCTTCGTCTTAGGCATCCTGAAAATAGAACAAAACATAATGGCTATCTCATTTTTCCAAAGGACCAATTACTATGATCTTGATATAGATACGGAATTAGATTTAAAAACTCCTCAAAGGGATTGATTGCAATGAAATACCTCAAACCTTTAATAATATATACCATCTGCTCACACACTATATCACGTGATAATGGAACAGGTCATGTCAACATTTCTATTAATACAAAATGTCGCAGGATTTTTAATTAACGTTTTGTTCTTAAGTTCAGTGCAGTTACATATATTTCAGAAAATTAACTTAACTGCAAAAAGAGTACCAAAAACAAACACAAACATTGATCTTTATATTTCTGAATTTTTAACAAGATCGAGTACTGTGTTTTGTAAGCAGGACTAACCACTGATAGGAGTTTGATAGATGTGTGGTTTGGAAGTTTCAGTCTATGATTATACATGTATCACAAAACTTCCCTTAGGAATAATGTATACGATCGTAAATTTAAGAGGTACTTGACCTATTCAAACCTGTTAGTTTGTGTAGACGATACACTATTTGACCAGTGGTCATTTCTTGTTTACGGATGTCATTGATATAGCTTATTTATGATACTTACATACATGTACAACGGTTATCCTGATAACAACAGGTCAACCGACGTTAAACTAGTTGAAAGTAATTCTGATATATAACGATCTGTCATTGTATTATAATGTAAAAGATTTTTTTGTTGTATCTATTGCATGTGAATTTATAATAAATGTAATATCGTGACTGTTTATTTAATTTTATTTCATTTTCCATGTGTATGTAGTTTTATCTTGTTCTTGTAAAATTTGTCTTATTTGATTATTTATACATAACTTTGACTATAGCTCCTCTATATGCAGGTAAATGATTTGAGTTAATTGGTCATGTTAACATGATACAAAATACTTATTTGTGCGAAATACGCAGTCTGTACCTCTAATAAAACATTGTGTAACATCGTGGATAAACAATGAAATTTTAAGACCCAGGACCTTTTTGAATTTACTGATATTGTAAAATAAATATATATACTGATAGAATAATGATAGAACCATGTCCTATTCACTATGTTGACATATTCATTTCTTTTGTATTCAAGTCGCTTTTTCACAAAAAAGTGTTGCCAGAAAGCCTTTTTTTATTTTTTGCAATATCATTGAAAAAACTACTGCTCTATATTTCTAACATGTACATCGATTCAAAAGTGAAGTTATGAATGTTTTTGGTACAAGTAAAGGTTATTTCCGCCGGTAAGACATATTTCCTGGTAAAATAAGAGCTACTTGTCAATATGGTCCTGGGACTTTAAATAAAACGTTCAAACTTTAAAAGCTGTTGATGAAATTGAATGTAATGAAATACCACAAACCTTTGATAACACGTTCCCTCGTCTGTTGATATGAATGCACTGACCGCTGGTCACTTACAATTCGGACCTAGTTACACTGCGGATGAACGACCACCGGATATTGGGGCGAAAGTGAGCACAGATAATTAGTTTTCGCGAGGAACTTTTACAATTGGGGTAAGTTAAAATCCGATATTTCATCTTATGCACATTATCTTGTGTTTCTTTTTGTGTTTTTGGATACTTCGATGACTATCTTAGTCCATTGTATACCCGAGCTGTAAATAATGTCGGTTAATATGTTCAGTTACCAAAAACAAGATCGCCTGCTCACTTGAAAAGTTCGACCGTTGGTAATGTTTACCGTTTTATTTCGCAAATGTGCTTAGATTTGAATAATCTGAATCGAGCAATTCATTTGGGCAAGTACCAGGCATAAGTGTCCAAGATCTTGTCCACAAACGTTATTTCAGGGCCAAAATATTGATACATATATAACTAAAGTTAGTGTACTGGGTATTGTTTGTTTTGATTTCTGGTGTACCGGAGTATTGATCCTACGTGTACTGAGTATTGGGCATTAAAAGTGAGTAATATAAATATTCTGCTGCTTTTTAAAGCGTTTTATTAGCTCAACACAACATGAAGAACCAAAGGTTGGTAATTGTGATCTTATGGTGTCCGTCGTCTTTATGTCTTTCTGTCGTCTGCGTGTCGCCTGTGCACATTTTACCTTGTGTATGCAAATGATACTGCATTTTTCACTGAAGCTTCGGGAAACTTGATCAGTATGACTACCTTTATGTAATCAAGGTCGATTCGAATATGGGTCATGAGGCAATAAATGTCTCATTTTTCATTCGATCTCCAAAAAACGGGGTTAGTATGATTGCTTTTATGAACTTTAGGTCGAGTACTAATATGAGTCAAGTTGGGTCAACAATTAGGTCACTGGATCAAATCAATGAAAACCCTTGTGTATACAATAGATGTTTCATTTTTCATTGAATCTTCATGATCCTTAGGCGGAATTATGTACAGTCATGATGAACTCTAGATTGAGTATGCATATGGGTCATCTGTGGTCCAAAACTAGGTCGGTGGGTAAACTCATAGAAAAAACCTTATTTTTGCAATATATTATGCTAGTTGATATACCTCTTTAAATTTATTTTAAAATGTTTTAGATCAAACCAATTTAAGGTACAGTATAACATCTTGCATATCCAAAATCAATTCTATTTCTACAAAATAATTTGAATTTACACATCCCGGAAAACTAAATATTCACATCACGGGCAAGCGTTTAAACTTGCTTAGTATATCTTCACGTTGATTGCCCTTGTATACATCGAACAAAGCCAAAGCGGAAGGATGGTCCATATCATCTGAAATCTGACGTAATTGTTTAGATAATAGTAGGAATTAACGGACCATTTTTTCGAAGCATCGTGTAATTCATTTTTATCGATAGGTATTAACATTTCGATAAAAACGAATGTTGCAGCAATGCTTTTATGATAATTCGTAAAAAAAATGTTTTTTTATTGTGTTACTATACAACACTCACAAGCACGCACACTCACAAGCACGCACACTCACACACACGCACACACGCACGCAAGCACACACGCACAAACACACGCACGCACACACACACATACACATACACACACTGGAATTGTGGCAGAGAGTTCCGCTATTTTGCATTAACTAGAACAAAACACTGCATTTTATCTTACAACTTATACGTATTTTAGACAAATGTTTAGTAGTTGTAGATAACATTCAAAGTCACTTCAACTCCGAGTCATTGAATGGTTAGTGCAGTACTGCACAGCATATCCATTTACACGCGATATTGTTGATTATTTGGTGAAAATTAAAAAAATATAGATATAATTGTACATGTGTGTCTAATGTGTGTCTAATGCTCAAAACGCCAGACAAAACACTTTATAATACACTTTTAGAGTATAAATTATCAACGTTTAATATGACTTGTGCAAAACATCACACTTCCTGAATTCATACCTTCAACTGATAACATATAAATACATTTCCAGTTTCAAATTTTTAATTTTTTACTCATTTCTTGATGCAATACTCAGTACAGTGATTCGCTCACTCCGTCAATACTCAGTACACCTTTAACCAATACCCAGTACAGTAATTAAAATGTTTCGAGAACCGTATCTCCGCTATCCTTTCGTCTTAAATGATGAAATTTTAACCATTAATATGTTGTCGTTAGGCAAATGATATGCCGTAGTCAGATTATTAATATGTAAATGATTTATCAAATGAAACGGCATACTTTGCCAACGGTCGAGATTTTTCGAGTGAGCACACTATTTGTTTTGGACATTTTCAACATTTCAACATATATATGTTGCACAACGAGCATACATTCGGCTTGGACAGTCATTAAAGTATCTGAAAACACACAAAAAGACACAATATGATATGCATCAGAGTGAAAATCGGGTTTCAACTTACCCCAGTTGTTATACGTTACTCGCGAAAACTAATTATCTGTGCTCACTTTTGCCCCAATATCCGGTGGTCGTTCATCCGCAGTGAGTTATAGCTACGGGATTTTGTAGTTTTAAAATTAACATAGAGTTCGGACTTTCCGATCTAAATATGTGTATTACGAAATCAGAGTGATAAATGGGATTCCAATTAGGCTTAATTGCATGAGTGGAAATTCCGATCTAAATATAAATACGGGATTACCAATTTAAAAATAAGTATGATGGTCGGAATTTCCAGTTTTAAATATGATAAAGATATGGGAGTAGTATACGGGATTCCGGTTAGAATTGGGACAAAGTGCTAACCAGCATAGCAAGTGGAAATTCCGATCTAAATATGGATGTAGGTTTTTCCAGTTTTAAATCAATTTTAAGTTGGAATTTCCAGTCTATAAATATGTATTACGAAATCAGAGTTGAATTTGCGGTATATTTGTATGATTTATCAAAGTGCCAGTCAGTATAGCAAGTGGAAATTCCTGTCTAAACATAGATACTGGTTTTCCAGTGCTATATATATATATATATATATATATATATATATATATATATATAACACGGAGTTCGGAATTCCAAGTTCATCAATATTATCGAAATCAGAGAGGTACTCGGGTTTCCAATTAATAAGTGTTACGGACAAAGCTAGCATAAAACGTGGAAAATATACCTATATATAGATATTGGTTTTTCCAGTTTTATAATAGATAGGGATTTCGGACTTTCCCATCTATTTATATGTATCGAGAAATCAGAGAGTTACACGGGATTTCGATGAGACTTAATTGTATGATGGACTAATTGCAAACCAGCAAAGCAAATGGAAATTCTTATTTAGATATATTTCCAGTTTTAAATTATACATGGATTTATTAAGACCAGTCTATTAATATGTATCGCGAATTCTAATGAGATAGTTACATTACTGGATTCGGATGATACTTAATTGTGTAATTGACCAAAGTGTAAACCAGCAAAGCAAGTGGAAATTCTGATCAAAATATAGATTACAGTCTATTAATATGAATCACGAAACCAGAGTGGTACGTGCGATTCCGATCAGACTTGATTATAATATTATAATGGACCAAAGTGCCCGTGAAGTGACATGTGATACATTTTTTTTATTTCGTAATTACGTAATACATTTCGTAAAAACGAAATCTTATTTCGTAAAAACGACATGTATTTATTTCGTAAAAACGAAATAAAATTTCGTTTTTACGAAATAAAAAAAATGTATCACATGTCACTTCACGGGTACCGTACCAACCGGCTTAACAAGCGGAATTTCCGATTTTAATATCAGTACTCGACTAGATGTGGTTTTCTGCTGTATGTATCACGGGATCAGCATCCTAATGAGACTATCTTAGCGTCAAGAGATATTATTTTATTTGATATGGGGATATATTACCCGCCTAGATTTATATTACCCGAGCCGTTAGGCGAGGGTAATATTATGTCGAGGCGGGTAATATATCCCCATATATCAGGTCAAAAACAAATAATAATTTTATTACCCTTCCCTTTCTTAAATATTGAAAGATTCCGTTTATGTTTTATTTATTTAACGGCAGAATTCAAATCCCTTTATGATACCTCAATGTCACTGCGTGACGTCACAAGTCAGCACGGACTTATACATTGACGTACTGTACGCGGCGAACAAACTCACGTTTAGAATGGGGTACAGTAACGGGGTTATGTCAAGTGTATATTACCGGCTTGACCGTAAATATCAATATCTATTTACGGATAGTTGACCACGTAGAAGACCGCAAATTTCATGGAAGAGTAATAAAACAATATATCACTCTCCCACAGGGTTTGTTTGATTATTTTTATCAAATATTTACATGAATATTTGTTGCACGCTTAAGCGTACTATGTGGAAAAGAAAAGTTTGATTACAACAAGTTTACATTCACAGAAATAAACAACAGTATTGCCTCAGGGATGTTTCCTGACTCATTAAAAGAAACACGTGTAATACCAATTTTTAAGTCTGGCGATAGGGAGAACCCAAATATTTATCGCCCGATTTCTGGATTGCCTACTGTTTGTTTGAGTCACTCATTGCAAACTAATAACATCATTTTTTCAAAAGTACTAAGTTAACTCAATCTGGGTTTAGAAAAAATCACTCATGTAATACATCTCTTTTAGGACTCGTCGATGCACGGTTGAAAGATAGAGACAGTGGGAAAATGTTGGCTGCATAGTGCAGGAACACACGAACTTGATGATACGACCCCGCAGATCAACCAAAAACTAAAAACACGAGTCAAAAGTTGCTCTACTTTCAGTTTAAGCCAGCACTGGCCGCCATTTTTCCTCTGCAGATACAGGTTCGTCGCTTAACCCTCTGAAGAAACGGGGCTACGTTCCACCCCCTGTAGATAGCGCAGATGAGTAAAAAAATGAACAAGACAAACGCATGTGAATTTGTTTTGATACTTTTATCCAATGGAAATCTTCCCTACCCTCTACGGGCCAATTTTGACATACCATAGTCTTGACATTAAGTTTACCTGGCACTATGGGAGGTCTTTTTTTAAATTAATGCCGAAAGGAAAAAAATAACAAAAAATGACGTAAATATAAAATTGACACTAAAATGAAAAGATGTATGAAGATATTAATTTTTACAGTGATCTAATATATATTTCCAAAAGCAATTTCGTGTGTTCTTTGTAAAAGTGAGACAGTAAGTGCAAAAATGAAAAGAAAATGCACGATGGGATGGATTTGCTCAATCCTTTTATGCACATGCATATAGATTACACAAAACTACTGTCATCCTAGTACATATAGACGTGTCGGAAATTTATGTAGATACAACCCAACAATAAATGTTGTTAAATGGACTTTTATTGATAGCGAAGGTGAGTAAAAATTGAACAAAACAAACGGTGTATATTTACTTTTTTACTTTTTATGAAATATGGAACGTGAACTCAAAAATCGGACAATAGTAGAGGATGCACGTATGATTTACATTTTCGAAATTATCAACTGTGTGATTTGAAGTCGATAGGATGTTTACTAGTTCGTAGACTTTGAACATGAAGATGTGGTAAACATGTCAAAATCAAGCAGTAACCTTGTGAACACTTTGTTCCCAATTAGGGTGAAAGTCAGAATGTTGTCTTGATAAATTCTAGGTCAAGTTCGAAAGAATGACCATATTATGACCATGTTACATTGTATGTGTATTCTCTTGTACAGTCAAGACGAGGTGTTGTAGATATTTCGAAATAAATTACTAGAGTAAACAGTCATTCGAGAAAATCATAGCATCGAGCTCTTGATACATTTCTATTCAGAAAGAAAGTAATCTTTACAAAGATCTAATGGAAATCTTCCTATACCATCCACAGACCAAGTTTGACCAATAAAATCCTTGACATAAGGATTAATGCTGAAAGGAAAACATCACAAAATGACTAAAATATGAAAATGACACATTAAATGAAGAGATGTGTGAAGATTTAACTGTTCCAATAATGCTGGTGTATTCTTATTGATAACCCTTGAAGACTAGTCTACATGTTGAGGTAATTTATACTCACGCAGACAGGCAGAGCAGGCAGGCAGGCAGACAGACAGACAGAGTTAATATATAAAAAAGACAGTATCAACGAAACATAACACGCCATGCTTGAGGCATATTAGATATACTTCGATAACTGTGATTTTTAGCGTTCCAGAGGCTTAACACACGCCCAAACCACTTTAATTTATTGGTACGGGCTACTAAAACTACTTAAATGTAGTGAAAATCACTTCAAATTCTAATTTGCTCCACAGTTCACTTGAAAATAACCACTTTGGGAAGACGGATCTTAATTTTTTACAGTGGCTTATTTTATTTGCGTGCCTCCTGCTTGTAACGACAGGTAGCTTTTTATTTGACGTAATTAATGTAGTACTAGTGAAACTGTTATTTTACCCATAAAATATTTCTCATTTCTTGATAATGTCATATACTGTCTTTCACATTTTGTGTCGAGTTCTGTGAACTTGAACTTAAACATTTACACAGAAAGTAACATAATAGTACGCTGATAACATCTACAGATATTGCAGAGGTACTCCACCGAGCAGGTGATTTTTCATTTTTTAGCTAACCTGATTCGTGCTCAAGGGTGAGCGTTTGTGATCGCCCTGTGTCCGTCGCCAACAATTTGGAGTCTATACACCGTAGACGCCACAGTTTTCGTCCAATCTTCTTGAAACTTGATCAGAATGATTGTCTTGATAATATCACGCACGAGTTCGAATATGGTCAAAAAGTAGGTCACTATGTCAAATATAAGGAAAACTATGTTCACGCAATAAAGGCTGCATTTTCCATCGGATCTACACGAAACTTAGTCTGATTGTCTTAATAATTTCTTGGACGAGTTAGAATATGGGTCATTTCGTGTAAAAAAACTAGGTTTCTCTGTCAAGTATGAGAAAACCATGTTTGCGCTATACATGCTGCCACTTCCATCGGTACTTCGCTAAACTTGGTCACAATGATTGTTTTAATGAATTTTCGGACGAGTTCGAATATTGGTAATCTCGGGTCAAAAGCAAGATCACTAGGTCAAGAATATAAGAACAAAAACCCATATTTATGCATTACATGTTGTATTTTTCATCGAATCTGCGTGAAACTTGGTCAGGATGAATTTCTTACTGATTTCTCGGATGAGTACAAGAATTGATCATCTGGGAGAAGAATTAGGCCACTATGTCAAATATGAGAAAACCCATGTTCACGCAAAACAGGCTTTACTTCCCATCGGATCTTCGCGAAACTTGGCCAGAATGATCATCTTAATGATTTCTCGGTCAAGTACGAATCATCTCGGGTCAAAAAGTAGGCCACTAGGGTCGCCCGTCTTCACCAGTTGGGAGTGTTTACTCTCTAGAGGCCACAGTTTTTAGTGGTCCAATCTTCCTGAAAATTGGTCAGAATGACATACTTGATTAAACCTCGTAGGAGTTTGTATACGGGCCATGTCAGGTCAAAAAGTAGGTCATTAGGTCAAATATAAGAAAAACAATGTTACGCAATTAAGGCTTAATTTCCCATTCGATCTTCGCGAAACTTGGCCAGAATGACTGTTTTAATGATTTTTCGGACGAGTTCATCTCGGATTAAAAACTAGGTTAGATGTTTATGAAATACAGAATGTGGCAGACAAAGCATTGTGTTTTGCTTCACGGCGAATAAAGTAAATGATGACCAACAACAAAGTGAAGAGGTAACATTCACAAGTACTGAAACAACTACGAGTAGTGTTAAAAGTCGGGAAAAGTACCCGAAATGGTTTCATAACAAGTGGTTGCCGCGGGTTGTAAAAATTTTAAACGGTCGCTGCTTGTCTATCATACAATTTTAATACCCCCCAAATTGAGATTTACCCCTTCTTTTTGTGTCCAGTGGGTAAGTATACCCTTGAAAAAAATACGGAGTGGGAACACTGTAACGTTAAAACCGCCGTAGACTTAACATGGGATATTGCATTGAAAATCTTCCTTGGTATACCAACTCTTAAACTTCTCTTCCAAATGAAATTTGTATCACTTGATCATTTTGAAATTCATGTCACGGAAGTATTTTTATTAATTTTGTTCTCCACGTTTTCGTTTTCCAACCAAGACATAGTATATCATTACCACAAGTTATAGTATATTATAACCAATTCTTATACTTTGACCTGGTACTAAATTCTTATCGACATTTGTTCAGTCACCTAAAAGGAAGTGCTAATGGTGAGCTTTTACAAATGTTTGATGTCCAGTGCCCATTATTGCCTACAACTTCCTTCTAATTGTAATATTGTATACAAAGCAGCCAATTTCAACCAAACTTGTCTATGGTGATTCTCTACCAAGTAACTTTAATAACTACCGGTAATTTAAAATGTTATTGGCCAAACAACAATGCCTAGTCTAGAGTTTTTGAATTTAATGATTATTTAAAAAATCAATTGAAAATTTTTAAGTTATGTTCCAGAAATAAAAAATCCTTGCAACTGTAGTGTAACCTTTGCTAGAACACAGGAGGTGATTTAAGTTATGCTATGAAAATGAAGAAACATTTGTATCAAAATGTGACCTTGACCTTAAACAATGGGGGATGGGTATTGAAACTGACACATTTTCGTGTAGATATTTGAAAATCAATCAAACAGTGTATAGGTTATGCTCACAGGGGTTCGACAGCATACATAGTCAGACCAAACAAAAATAGCAATTTATGTCAAACACCTGTCAAACAAAACTGAAGTTAAGGGCATCATAACACCAAGGTGAAATTATAACTGCCAAACTTCACTCTACACCAGTGTGTACATTTTTAATTGATAAAGGAGGTGAACACCCATCTACTATTTCATTGCAAGAAACAACAACAGTAATGACATAATAGATTTATATTCACATATAAGAGAGTTTTTCATAAAGAAAGCGCTCAGATTTTCAACACTGGATCTCTGAGCAGCATCATATTGATTCATAGCCATTTATCTGTGCTTGTATAAACTATCGATTTTAATTCAACATTACTAGCCATCTCCTTTAAACACATCTTCAACGAATCTAGGTTTCCTCTGTGCTACTCAAGAATATCTTTCTTAGCAGTATTACTTAAGATGCACTAAACATGCATCATATGTAATAAATACACCATCATGTTCCACTTTTTCCCATATATTTTAGTTACATCAATATGCAGCAAACATGTTTTCAAGCATAGATACTCTGGAACGGCTCTGGACACTGTCACTGCACTTTTACCGAAACACAGTATATCTTTCACTATCCCTAGTGAATTTTTCTTCACTGTGCCAAATTCATCTTCTACTCTATGCTGTGGTATGCATCAATGCTTAAGTATTGGTCTTACATAATTGTCTCACTAAAGAGACAAGACTCCATGATACAATATTGTATCAATTGATGCTAAAATATTGGACCCCCATGTGGTCTTGGTAAAAAAGATGAGTGTCACTGATGCAATTCTTCACTATCACAAACCACCTTTGACCTCCGAGGCCCATAATTTAAATGTTCTATCAAATGACACTGTTGCAATATACTGGAGGTCAGGGGATATGTCAACACCCATTACTTTCCCTTCGTGACCTGCTAAAGTCTTAATCGGTGCGCCAACTGGGTGTGCCCATACCTGAAAAGGAAGTAACACAGATTTGATTACTACAACAGTCAATGCTTGGCGCGGTCCACCTTTGTGGTCAAGTGGTTCGAGTTGCTGGCTTAAAATCACTGTACATTTGTAACCTCTCATAAATTGAGGGTCATGGGTTTCAACCCTGCTACTGACTATGTGTCTTTATGTGTGAAAGATGGCAGTTTCTTACAGAGGATACCGTTGGAATGGGCATGAAATTCCTACAACAACAACAACAACAATAACAAGGCTTGATGGTGAAAGCCTCTCATCTGTTTCTTTTTCCGCAGCACTAAAGAACAATTACTCTGTCAGCACCATCCTACTGTGAATATATGATGTTAAAACCGTCACTGACTTCCACTGTTTACATCTTTCAGTCTACATTTGTATATTTTGCATTAATTCCACAGTAAATTTCAGGTAAATTGCAGGTAAAGTGAAAGTGACTGCACAGACATGAAGGCTGGTCATGTCCTTAACAGGCGTAAAGGGCTGAATCCTCAGCTGTCAGCAGGGAAAGTGTTAGCATAAGAGAAGTACAAAATGGACTGTGATGGGAAAATGCAGTATATATTACAAACAATACATTCATTACTCATTTCAAGTCCCAGGACCACATTTACAAGTAGCTCTGATTTTACCTACAAAGATGTTTAACCGACAGGATTGACCTTTATTTGTACCAAAAACATTCATTACTTTGCTTTTTGAATCGAAAAGTACATGTTAAAAATATAGCCCAGTATTTTTTTCAATGATATTGCAAAGAATAAGAAAGGCTTTTTAACAACTATTTCTCATCACGAAATGCCTTGAATATGAAAGTAAAGCATATATCAACATTCTTTTAGAGTGAACAGAACATGGTTCTATCATTATCCTGTCAGTAAATTTATCTAACTATATCAGTAAATTAAAAAAGATCCTGGGACTTAAATATGATAAAGTGACATTTTGTAAAACATGACTAACAAAAGTCATCCCGAACAAAATGTTACTTATAGTAACAGTTACCTTTGCTGTGGTATCATATGATGAAGTCACCAGATATCTTCCATGTTTTGCTGAAAATACAAATTATATAAACACTAGAGCTATAACTGATGCTGATTCATACCCCTCTAAAAGCAAGCCTAAATTTACAAGATCAAAAATCATCATAAAAAGTTATAGTTTATACAAATTCATTTAGTTTGATTACAAAGAAGGCTACCATTATAGTTTATTGAAGCTTTCTTGAACACTCATTACAGATGTTCTCATGCTCATTAGAGAGAGAGGGGGATGGGGGGAGGAAGGGGCTGGGGAGGGGACCTTTCAATGCTGCTACCCATTTACAGTTGGGGTGACAGGCACAATTACACACCCCGCGCTCTGAATGGCATCTGTATCAAGGACCTATCACACAGAAGGTGCACACACTAACCACTGAGCTATTAGGGCTGAGAATCAGAATAATTCTGTCAAAAACAAGGAACAGCGAAAGGATGGAATATGACAGACAAACAGAAAGACAGAAGGATGAAGAGGAAGCATACATGGATAAAGAGACAAGTTGATTCAGTTATACTCCATCATACTATAAAGCAGGTAGAATGATAATAATAAAGTCAAAAAATCAATAAATCCTTAGGGCACAGCCTGCAAATCCCTTTATAGTCCTTTAGGAATGAAAAAAAAAAGTGATAAACATTCCATTTTGAATCCTTTAGTGACGAAAACTATGGACAAACATTCAATTTTTAAAGATATATAAGGACTGGTCGACATAAGATAGCTACTTACGCTGAAATCTGACTTTGCTGATGAGATTTTTATGAGCTGGTATCGTGTACACACATTTTCTTTGCCTTAAATCCCAGATCTTTGCTGTGTTGTCCTCACTCCCTGTGGCCAAGTGGTACCTGGGCAAGTATAATACAGTAAATATTATTATTTTATATATGTAGCTATGTATAGCTATGTAGTATGAAATAACAAAATATCCTGAAGCAGAATTATACCCTTTTCATTTTCATTGTATTTTAGAGGAATTCATGGGTCAGAGTTCAAATTCATTATGATACATATACAGGTGGAAGGACCATGGTTGGGACCCAAACAGTGCATCTTTATTAAAAATAGCCATGGGGCATGGTAACACAGCTACTTTTAAGTAAGATGTGCACATATAAGGTCTCAGCTACATTCCCTTCACCAGCGGACACAATATGCAGGCTGCAGCCTGTAGTAATACTGAAAATAATTTATGACTCAAAAATTATTCTTTCAATTTTAACATGTCAAGCATAGACTGGACACATTTCAGAACACTGTCATCATTATAGTAAACAATGCTTAAAGTCCCAGCAGCACAATTACAAGTAGATCTTATTTTACCAAGAAAAATATCTTAGTGGCGGAAATAACCTTTATTTGTACCAAAATCATTCCTTACTTTGCTTTTTAAACAGATAAGTACATGTTAGAAATATAGCGCAGTATTTTTCTCAATGATAAAAAAATAAGAAAGACTTTCTCGTAACACTTTTTCTTCAAGAAATTGTTTTAGAGTGAATAGAACATGATTTTATCAGTATCCTTTCAGTAAATTAAGTTAACTATATCAGTAAATTCAAAGTGATCCTGGGACTTTAACTTCTTGATTTTTTTAAAAATTGGTTAACTAGAGTTTTTCATGTATAAAATAAATTCAAAATGTATTTTCATTTCATTTTGGTATGAGCAACATCTTAAACCTGTAACATGTCTTTTGAATGGATATTTCTTGTTTCCTTAAAGTTTTGTCTTCACAACAGATTAATTTTGAAAAGCAGGTTAAATAAATGTAGCTGGACAGAAAGTTAAATATATTTTCTTACCCATCCGGAGAGAAATCAATTCCTAGAACAGACTTTAGATGTCCTTCGAGAAACATTACACACCTCCCTGTACGAAGATCCCATACTCTGCCGTAAGCATCCCAACCACTGTAAAGAAAGTTTTAACAAAATTCGAACTTTGAACCTAAGCAATGTAATAGGTTAAAACATAATTGTTTTAACAAACCACTGTTAACTGTTATGTACTTACCAATTTTACCTAAATTCTTACAATGGGATCTTCTGATATCAAATTTGGGCAAGTCTATTTCTTAAAATAGGGGTGTTTTGCAGAATTATGATTCAACAAAGCTTAAAACTTAGAAACTGATCAGACGACATTGTATTTGTCCTCTGCTTATGAGTGTAGTTGATCGAGAATAAATAAATGAGTATTAATCATAATGGGTTTAATTAATGAAAATATATGAATAGGTCAAACACAATCATCAGATACCAACAACGGACAATTCCGTTTCACTACATTCAAGACAAACAGAAAACAATTTTTAAAATTATTTTATCAATGGAAAGTTAATTTCTAAAAAAATTTAATCAAGTTCTTACAACTTAGATACTGTAACTGCTCTTGAGCCTGCTCTAAATGGAAAGTAATATTAATGCTGCTCTTGTAAACTTTCAAGCCATTACTTAAAAAAGATCTAACTTTGGTCTCATATCATTGATTTCAGCCTCTTAAAGTCATAGCAGATTGCAACAGGAAAAACTCACTTTACAATACATGGAAGAGAAAACATTCTACACGAGATGTTAAAAAATTATCCCTCCAAAGTACTGTAAATTTGCATGACAAAAAATTCGTGATTTTATAGCAGACGGACATATTCTCGACTTCTCACATTATACAATCATGTAAACCATGTGAAACAAATCTTTTGCGAATCTTTTGAATAAGTGAAGAAGGTAATTCACAAAAAATAGTGAAAATTATGTCATCGCATATATTACCCAATTTACAGAATTGCTTCCTACTTGAGCCCTGCAACGTGAAAACCAGCAATTTTACTTTTACTGTTATTGTAAAAAGCAGAGAAAGAGGTACATGTAGTATCATTATGAACAAAACTGATCATACACATGCTATTTTGTTAGTGTGGATATCTGTGATGGATTTGCAAAATGTAAGGATTCAGATTAGGTTACATGGTTGTGCTCTCAGATTTGGATCCATACTGGCCACAAAAGCCTCACTTTGGTCTCTGCACGGGGCTTCAGATATCTTGGTTACAAAGGGGCCATGAAGTTTTACATACCCTGTTGCAGCTAAGGCACCGTCACACTGGAAACATATGTCATACACCTCCTTACTGTGACCTTCCTGATGTAAGATCTCTTCCAGGGCCTCAAGGTCCCACAGTCGCCATGATTTATCAAAACTGAAATTGTAGTACTCACTAAATGGCAAGACTAGCTTCAAATTTAAGATTTTATTACATTATCATGAGCATATATACTCAAAGGCAAAAGAAACGCAACTTTCTTTCATTTCCTTACTATTTACAGAAAAGTGTCAGTATATATTTTTTCATTAAAGTGTATACATGTACTAAGTAATAAACTGTTTGCATGAAATTACCAGTCAATTATTCATTCAGAGACAGTTATTATTTCTTCTATGTATCTGTTCTAGGTGATTTATTTGTATTGTACAGGATATATTAAATTTCAAGGTAATTGGTAAAGTTGCGTTTCTTTTGACAGTCAGTGTATATTCTGGGTTGGCTGCAAAAGTGTTGTAAGTTCTTCTTTATTTCATAAAAGTTACTACAGTTTTGCAGTCAATGCTAGATATGTTTCTCTCTGGGAAATTTTTGATAATGAAGCAAAATCCAGCTTTTAAACAATAACTATGTTTACATTATTTTGTATTGAAGAACAAAATCTGAAAATTTGATATGAACATCTAGTTGGAGAAGGTAAAATGGCTAAGTAATTTTTGCTCAAAAATTTTTCACTGGAGCTACACAAAACTTTTCTCACATTTTACATGATATACACAGTAAGTATACAGAATTACCTAGGAAAATGTTGAAACTTATTAAAGAAAAAAATGTTGTTTTTTTAATTCCACAAAGACATCCTAATCTAAATCAAAGAACAGGTTTTTTCAAAGAGAAAGACTGATAAAACCAAACAGGTAATGTATAGCACCCTTGAGGAACATATAAACATTTCAATTTTAACAAGAGCTGTCAGTAGGACAGCGTGCTCGACTTTTTTAGTGCTTGCCAATAAAACAAAACTTTGACAGTTAAGGGCACACAAGACTTTAACTAGGAATTTCTAAGTACAAATCAAGAAAATTTTTCACAGAGTTATCTTCTTTTGCTTACAGATAGGTCTTACGATGGTACATAAGTACTCCAACTTTCAAAGTAATATCTCAAATGGTTAAGTTAAGAAGTGGACAAGAATGAAAATTTTAACTGAGTTTCTAAGTCAAAAAGGGCCATAATTCAAATAAAATCCTTGACAGAATTACCTTCTCCTGCCCATGTTTGGGAATCATGATGGTAAACAAGTATTCCAACTTTCAAATTAATATCTCAAACAGTTCAGTCAAAAAGTGGACTGGTACGAAAAACTTAACCAAGATTCTAAGTCGATAAAAGGCCTTAATTTTTAAAACAAATCCCTGACAGAGTTACCTTCTCTTGCCTACAGATGGGGGTAATGATGTGAAATAGCGTTAAAAGTTTCAAAGCAATATCTCAAAAGGTTTTGAAATAAAGTGAGGTGGTACGAAAAACTTAACCAAGCTCAATACACTTTCTAAGTAAAAAAAGGGCCATAATTCTGTCAAAAACCTTGACAGAGTTATGTACTCTTGTCTGTAGATGGAGGTTATGATGGTAAACAAGTATGGTAAGTTTCAAAGCCATACCTCTAATACTTCTGAAATAAAGTGGGGTGGTACGAAAAACTTAACCAAGGTGTGACGCCAACGCCGACGCCGGGGCGAGTAGGATAGCTCCCCTTTTCATAGAAAAGTCAAGCTAAAAACTGCCTATCATGCTTACACAAAAACAAGAGGACCAAGATTGCCCTATGCCGCTCACCTGTTTACCATTGACTATCATACAAGGTCAACAATCTTTGTGTCAGGTGAGCTAAAAAAACTAATGTAAAAGGTAAATTCTTACCAACATGTGGCTAGAAATCTACCAGATGGATGGTAAGCCAGTCTAGAAACACGGTATGGGGCATGACCTTCTATATCAGCCACTGGTTCATCTCTAAAATTACAAGCAGTGTCATAACTTCAGTAAATTCAAAGTTGATACATTATAAAAATAACTTTATAGGTTTTTTTCTTCTTTTCAATGAGTAAACTTCACAATATCAGTATTTTAATTCAATTCAACTGAAGTTAATGTCCGTTTACATATAATTTTATTCTGATTGTAATGTAATCTGATGAAATCAAGATTCTGAAGTACATAATTTAATATGTTTACTTAAAATAAATAATATGTACTTGAAGGATCACTCTTTTTCCTCCAGTACAAATTGTTTTTTTCTGAATGTACATTTTGATGTCCTCATGACACATGTGCATTTTGCATATTTGAATAAGATTTTTATCGAAAATATAACCAAAAGTACAAAATTAATGAGAAGCAGGTTTTGGGTTTCCCCACACATGGGCACGCACCATACCCTCAAGTCATTACTACTAAATAAACACTGCATTTTATTGCATCCCACTGATCAATGGCTTCACAAATGTACACTGTCTGACTTCATCTTTGTTAGAGATAATCTCTTTAAATTTATTTCTTTTTCTCGCTGAAATTGTAGTATTTAGTCGCTTTCTGTTTCATTTAATCTGTGCCACACCTTCCATTTGAAAAATATATACAAGGGTGTTGAAAAGAATTCACTTTCCCAGACTGCCTTGCAAATTTTGCGCCTTTATTCCACACCACTGCAAGTTGTAGCAAGACTGAAGTTTTGAGCTGTGCAAAATTACTGCATTAGTTACTTGGATTCCAAAATATTTGCAAATATAGCAAAGCTAACGAAGGTTTCTGCAACAGCTGTTTTTAATAAGACAGCTCTTAAAGAGCATAGAGCTATATTTCCAATGTATATATTTATAACCCTTTAAAATACTTGGGTACACTTTATGTTGCAGTCTGGTACTGGCAACAAAGCCTGTACAAAGGTACAAGTGTAAACATTTATCAAGTAGCCCAGGCTTCATATTAGACTATGAAACAGGAAAACTCTTGCCAGCATTTAAAATATGTGAAATACCTTTTCTGCAAATCTTTCACTTTAGTGGATAAAAAACATGTCCAAGTGTATTTAGTATTTACTGAAACATCTTACCCCACAAGGTTCCAAAGTTTGACAGCCCCGTCTTGACTACAGGATGCCATACAACATGCTGAGTCTTCTAAATCAAGTGTAGCACGAGGATGAAATACTATTCCACCTACCATACAGTTGTGGCCTGCAATATACAGTTGGTACTAAGTAATTATAAGTCAAAATCTGTGGGACCAGTAGAAAAAATTCTAAAGAATCCCACTTATAAAGACATCATTTATTTGAATGTCCTGTAAATAACTTTGAAAGAAGCAGGAATTTGACTTATGTTGTTGTACGAGTTTTATGCCCATTCCAACCATATTTTGGTCATTCTTACAGGCAGGCCTAACCTTACCTAACCATTATTTCTGGGAAGAACCAGTTCTAGACTCCTATCCTCTGTAAGAAACTGCCAACTTTCTCACATAAAGTGACATGGTGGGTAGCAGAGCTCAAACCCTGACCCTCACTCTATAAGAGGTTACAGTGATTTCAAGTCAGCAGCTCTAACCACTTGACCATGGAAGCGGACGAATTTGACTAAACATAAGATAATGAGAGTAAATGTATCATACATGTACATGACTATAAAATGGTAAGATTTTCAGCATCTAAGCTTGTATAAGCTATGTATTTAACAAGACCTTTCATTCAGTTTAAACTTAAAACTTATTTGTATTACACTGATTCATGGTAGAACAAATTTTTGCAACTTACATTAACTACTCTTGATGACAGCTTCCTGGAGTTGTGACCAGTACTCATGCCGAAAGAAGGGATTGTGGAGGTTACAGTCAAATGCTTCTGCTGAGATTCGAACCTACGACCTACAGGTAAGGAATCCGATACTCTTCCCCAAAGCCTTCTCATTTAATAATTATGCATATAAAAATAATGTACTATTACTTTGTGCATGCATGCATTTTCTGAGAACTTGTCTTGTGTGCCACACAATTTTGTTCTTGTTTTCAGTATTGTTTTCTGTGGTATTAAGGTTTTGTTCCCATAAAAATTTGCAAATACTGTTTTATGCTTCTTTACACATCTAAGAGTCATGATATGTAATATACACATGTTCCATTTACTAACCTCTAAGTGTTCTAATTTCTTTACAGTCTGGTACAGACCACAGCTTGCAAAGTCCTGACCTGTAATATATTAACAAACTTGTTAAAACACAATGTAAGCTCAAACAATTACCTTTACAATTTTGTTTGCTCTACTATAGTAAATAACAACTTGCATATGCATTCAAAGTTCCAATGAATGATAATTTACTATTGCAAACTCTCAGAAGGCATGAAGCAAATAATGTTTTTGAGAGAAAAAAGTATCACAAAAGTGCCAAACTGTCACAAAATACGCCCATCAGCGAGGCATAACTCAGTATCTGGCAATTCATAGGGTTTGTAAAACCTGTTTGAACTATAGAGAGGACAAGGTCAATTCACCCTATAGAGCGGAAAAGTCTAATTTCATCACTTTTTGATAAATCAAGGGCCATAATCAAAAAGTGCCTTGAGCGATTTTGCTAGTTATCAAACTTGGTCTAGACATTATACCCACAAATATTTTCACAAAGTTTGGTGAATATCTGATGAAAACTGTTTGACGTAGAGAGTGGACAAGGCTAATTGGGCAAATTTTTGATAATTCAAGGGCCATAATCAAAAAGCACCTTAGGTCACTTGACTGGTTATCAAACTTAGCCAAGACATTATGCCCAAAAACGTGTTCAACAAATTGGATGAAGATTGGATGAAAACTGTTTGACATAATTTTTATAGAGTGAACAAGGCTAATTTGGCAAATTTTGGATAATTCAAGGGTCACAAACGTGTTCAGCAAGTTTGGTGAAGATCAGATGAAAACACACCGTAGGTGTTCTCATAATATGTTCCTTCTGGCATATAAAAAGTTTCTTCTGATGCCATCAGCATAAAAAGTAATTGTCCTATCTAGTTCATTATAAAGCTTTTATGAGACAGTAACTTCAAAATATACTTTCGAAAAAGTTAAAATTTCTGATAGCAAATTTATATGAGCTCTTCAGTGAAAACCAATCTCTTCAGCTTAGCATTAACTGCAACAAACAGATCACCTACAACCATTAAAACAGACCAAATATCTCACTGTTACACAGATTATCTTGAATTAATTTGAAAACATTATGGTCCAAATCATTATTTGAGTTTGCTAAGCAGAAGTTTTTCATTGTAATGGTTATCAATCTACTCACCAAGAAGCTGTGGCTAACATTTTACTATTTGGGCTGAACTGGCAGTGAGACAGAGGGCGTGTATCTCCTATCTGACTGCACTCATTGGTCACTGACTGTAAAATATTCAAATTAACTCAATCTGACTGCATTCATTGGTCACTGACTGTAAAATATTCAAATTAACTCAATATGACTGCATTCATTGGTCACTGACTGTAAAATATTCAGATAACTCAATCTGACTGCATTCATTGGTCACTGACTGTAAAATATTCAAATTAACTCAATCTGACTGCATTCATTGGTCGCTGACTGAAAAATATTCAAATTAACTCATTCAGACTGCATTCATTGGTCACTGACTGTAAAATATCCAAACTAACTCATTCAGACTGCATTCATTTGTCACTAACTGTAAAATATCCAAACTAACTCATTCAGACTGCATTCAATGATCATTGATTTCAGATACGGTACTAGTAATTGTACAAAAATTAAAGATATTCTATATAACTGACCCTCATTCTTTTTTGTATATCCTGTGACAATACTGATTTTTGTGCGGCAAAATGTGAGTCTTGTTTCTCCTTCTGTATCCTGGCTTTAGCTCTGAAATAATCACATTTACACCTAAATAATTGTATGTTTATAGTTGAAAATATATGAAAATAGTTTAATATGCTTTCCATTAACACTTAAACATAGTATTGAACATCATCGCACTTCACATAAAAATCACATAAAAATCATGTGTCTATTCTCTAAATTGTGCCAACATGGCTATCTCCTGATAATCCATATCAATAACTTTTTTGTAGCATGGCTTTGAGATGAATATACAAAAAGAGCAAACTAATCTATACTTATGATACCTTGCTTTGTGCAAGGGGGCGGAACTTAAAACTGTACTCTATCTGAAATATATCACAGTTTCAATAGTAGGAGTAGTATAGGAAATTGGCCATGATATAAATCAGATACCGCACTGTTTGCTCAAACAATTAACATACTTATTCACACAAACAGTACTTTACTGCATATGTAATTAGACCCAACGGCACACCAGTTGACATGTATGTCTGATAAGCTTTAACAATGTCACTATCTCATTTAGGAATCTACTCTATCAATTCCTTCTCAAATGCCAAATATTATGTACAATTTTAGTGGCAGGGAGTTTGATTGGAAATAATCTAATCATAGGCTAACTTGTTACATAAGATGCTACTTTATTTACATTGCTATAGACCACAATCTTGGACTTGGAAAGTACGGTGAAAGAAAATTTAATTGTACTTGGATAATGGTATTGGAGGAACAAAACACAATCCTGTAGTTGTTTTCATTGCAACTTACAGAGGAAAAAGTGACTATGATGATCTACTGTAAATTTAGTTTACTTGTGAAATATTTTTCGAAATATTTTGTGGGGAAAAAAAGAAGTTGTAAATCTTAAAATTAGCCGAACACTGACTAATCATTTTCAATTATTCAAGACACTAGTTTGTGACATTATGAGCTTGCTTTTAATTCATATAACAGCAACTGCACCAGATTGGCAACGCAAACACTGCCCAATATACAGTATATTTACTACGCCTAAAACTATTTTTCTCTATTAAAATAATTCCAAAAAAGGAGTAAACAATTATTCCTTGTATGTATTTTGCTTTAAATATATCTTTGTGAATTCTAGAAGAATATACCTTGGAATGGAGTACTCTGCAATCCAGAGCCTTGCTTCCTTCAGTGATTCAGGTCCTTCATGGTACCATGTTATATTGTCCTAGGAGTAACAGTACAACAAAGCAATGAATATCTAAGTTTGTATAAAGTCATGGCTGAAATTTCATTCTCTAAAACCAACAAAAGTGTATATTGATTATTCTGTAGTGTCTAGAAAGTATGTATTACTAAATCCTTTGCTTTGACAGTAGTGAACATTTCTACACTGCTTCACTTAAATAATCCAAACCATTTCTGAGAAAGGATATCTCAAGTTTATAAATAAAATATATAGAGACAGGAGCAATAACTCTTGTATTCCAGTAGCAATCTGACTGAAATTTGCAGAAATGCATTTGGTTAAAGTGTTATAAAAAAATTCAAGTTTACTCTAATAGTCCTTACCATGTCTTAGATAATGGTTCAAAATGGACAGACGGGCAGAATGACAGACAACGCCAAAAGTATATTCCTCTTACCTTTGGCAAGGGACAAAAAATTTACAATATACCTGATATATGATTATGTATGATAGACCTTTAACTTCAAGGATGCTGACAGGTTCTTGTGTAGTTACAGAATCGATAAAACCTACCTCTTCCTTTTTCTTTCTACTGATAGCTTCTTGAACTTTCTGTTTCTTCCGGGTGTCCTCCCCTCTGGCAGCCAGCACTTGTCTCAACCTCTCTCTCCTATCAGCCGGGCCCTCTCCAAACAAACCTGTCAAAAAGATCAAAGCTTATAAAGGTTTAATGCCTGGTTATGGTACATTTGTAGCAGGGAAGTGGCCTAAGGCATTCATGTTTACATCACTCGGCCCTGTTGCCATCAGGTACAGGTTTGAATCCTGGCCTCTACCTTGAAAAGGGATATTGTTTTCCATCAGTATACAGAGACAATCATATTCATTAAATTCTAGATGAAAAGAACAATAACTGTTGCGACATCTCAAATGTCAGTTTTTGTGGTGAAATATATCAATTTTACCCCTGAACTGGCTGTTTAATAAAGGTTCTGCAGACATATATAACAGATTTTACACTTTAATACCTAGATTTCTGACCTACACTAAAGTGCTCTTTGCAAGTCCCTTTCAACTTCCACACATAAAACAAAGGTAAGGACGAATAATGTTGAAGTCACACAGACATGGAAGTGGAATACTTATGACCTGTTGTAACCACATTCTGTATTCCGTGTTTTGGGCCCAACAGTGAAACACAAAAGCAGTTTGTTGTATTACCAGTAATTGAAGAGTATGATGAGTTAAAAAAGAAAGAAACTTACAGATTGGTTCGCCCAGTTGTCTAAGATGAGCTTTAACTTCAGAATCATCTGTTGATACTTGGATCTTTTTGGCCTTCAATAACCACAAAATACTTATTAGTTTACAGCTACATTTACATAACAGATAAACATTTTCGCTTACCAGTAATTAATTTAATCAATTAATTTAAAGTTTAAACTTATTTACTTGACACTTATTGTAGACTAGCTATTCTCTAAAACTGTTTCAGTGGGTTTTGATCAGTACGTAAGCCAAAAGAAGGATTATGGAGGTCCTGATCAAATTCTGCTGACAGAATTTGAACCCACAAACCTCAGGTTAGGAGTCTGATGCTCTAACCCTACACCACAGCACCTCCTTACAGTTTTCTTAAATATATTGATATTGAGACACAGTCTGTTATTGAGACACAGTTTAATTGATATTGAGACACAGTCCAACTGATATTGAGACACAGTCTAATTGATATTGAGACAAAGTCCAACTGATATTGAGACATAGTCTAAGGTCAAGTTTCATCAGATCAACTACTTCTCAGAATAACAACAAAAAGTTTAAAGTTTGGTGGACTCAGGCACTTGTCACCTCAGGTGTCTTGCCCAAAGACAAATCTCATGTGGGCCTGACCTTGGTACAAACCCAGGTCCTCTAGTAGGTAGCAAAGTGAACACTATTGACCACTAGATGACTAATTTCTATTAAAAGTCAGTATAACCATGCCAATCTGATGTATTTATACAAGACTTGTAGAGTTTATCACTGGCTTGGAATAAGATAAGCCCTGGTGTGCAAAAACCAACAAGTTTTACATTTTGCAGTCATTTTTAATATGGTGAAAGGAAGAGACAGTAGTTTATCACACCACTACAGTTACCGTATGCTGTACTGTCACTTAGTTTGTCTATAGCTGATAAGTGAACAGTATGATTTCGATCAGAGGGCCTGTATAGGCAGACTGACCTGGGTCTACACTGGTCACCTGATCCAAATGTTGGTTTTCACTCAACAAGTCTCAAAATTAATTACCTTCTTTCTTTTCTCAAAATCTGCTAAAAGTTCAGCTTGGCTTTGTTCATACTCTTTCTCCAGGTCCATTGTGGCACCTTCAAACACATCACAGAATAATATGTATATATACATATGTTAACATTTTAATTTTTACTCATAATGATAAGAATAAGGTGGATTAATTTCACTGCAATTTATTACAAGGACAAAAATAGTACCATTTAAAGTGTTTCTTTAATATAAAATAATTATTTTGTAAGGGACATATGTTAGAAAGAAGAGAAAGTCAGATTATACAACGTATGATGTCAAACATTTTTCTGATCATGTAAGTTCAACGATCATCTATGGCATCATTTCAGAACAAAATGTATTTGAGATGCAAGTTCTTGTTCCATTACCCTAGTTTGTACAGTATAGTAAACTCTCAACTTTAAAATGGACATGTCCATCTATCATTTACGACAGTACAAGTAACTGTTCATATGGGTGCTCACTTAAAATTTACCAACTTACAGAGCAAATAATGAAGGATATTATTGACATGATTAAGACTGATTATAATCTTCAGTGCTCACAGAATCACCTGTGACAATGCTGCCAGCAGGTAAGTAATAAAGATAAACAATATGTTCCTTAAGATTGAGGACTTCTGTCTTCATGCAAGCAAATTTCTTCTTAATTTATTTCATCTACATGTAAAGTGAGCTGAGCCTCTGACAGTGTTCCAAGATTTCGTAAAATCTAGTCGAAAACAACACCCTACTCAATGTAAGAGTTATGTAAGAAAAAGTACCAAATGTGGTAAATTTGAATTCAAATCACCTTTAGAAAAGTTGAAATTTCCTGATGCAATGTTAACCTTATCACTTACAGGAAAAGTTGATAAAAAACATAAGTGAAGTGTGTTAAAAAATAAAAACTTTATCTCAAATTACCTTTAGATATGTTGATGTTTCCTGATGCAATGCCAGCTTTGATTGCTTCATGTGCAAGTGACCCCTCTGAGCCATCTGCAAGACGCTGTCTCTCTTTTTGCTCAAGACTGCCATATTGTAGAACCTTCTGCCGCCTGGCAATAAATTGGGTATCAGTCTCATCATCTGAATCTACATAGAGAAGAAAAGTAAAATTATTTCAACAGAATGCAATCTTTCCAAATTTGCTTTGAATTTTTCACTCTTAATGAGTGGACTATTCCTCTATAGTAGAAACACATATGAATAAAGACCACAGGTCTGCAAACAAAGGCCACATTTGTAGATTTCCAACAGTGGGCTTTGTTCACAGGTTTGACTGTACAGTTTTTCCATATATGTCTTGGGGTACAAACCTGTCACATTCAGATTGGGAATTTCGAATCTGCAAATTAAGTCTCATTCCCTTAAGGTCTTAGTAGAGTTGTTGAGATCTATAATCTCATCTTCTATATCAATTTGTAGAAAATAAATTTTTTTATGAAGCTTCCGGTATATAAACAATTTAAAACTCAATTACTTTAAATTGATGGCTTTAATGAATGTCACTGGTGTCATATTTTAAGTGTGAAAAGTACTTGTCATACAGTGTAATGAACTGAAGCACTGACTTTGCACTAACCATGGTCTCCAGTAAAGAATTCAAAGAATCAATGGTATGTACACCAAACTTATGAAAATGGAGGCAGAACTTATTTCTTACTATGTCCTCTAGCATGTAATTCTGAGAACTCAAACATTCAATCTATCGAAATATTGTCAGTACCATTCACAATTTTGAATAACTGGATTTGATCCTAGAGTTTACGATGGTAAACCAATGTTGTAACTTTTAATTCTTTTAGACGAACTTCATAGGAGTGCACAGAAAGTTCAGGCAGTAACTTTATGAGTCAGTGTTTCTTTTTAGAACATTTTCAACTGCAAGAATGTCTTTCTTCAGTACAGGATACCAAATTGTAGATTTGATTGGTCTTACAATATATAATTTGTAGATTGTATTTGTAAATACTGAATCTTTACCAAGATGCTTTTAAAAATGATCGCTTTAAGAGCCCAACTCTTTGATCTGCTCTATTTACACTACAGATTTACGTATGTGCATTGAAACTTGAGGCTATGACGAAAATGTTCTCAAAGATCCTTTTCAGCTTCAACGTATTTAAATTTTTAGGGGATGTCAAACCTGACTTATCGAACATCATGTATTTATTTTTTGGATTATTCCTCCCAATACGCATAACTTTACATTTTAATATCTGTATTGAATAAAAGGCGCCATTTTGTTGTCCTATCAGAGTTTGTAAAGACCATCTTGTACAGAGTCCAAATCCTTGATTTTGCATGGCTGCATCCTTATTATACTAGCTTCCCAGACAAAAACAAAATTTATCTGGCAGTAGTCCACAATTTTAGGCAAATCATTTACAAATAAAATGAAAATTAAGGGTCCTAATACCAAGGTCTTTCAAATAGTATGGTCCGGAAACGAGAGTAATACGATAAATAACTTGCCTCGGATCACGTGACAAACATCCGGGTACCCGCCATTTTGGAAAAAGAAAGAAAATATTGAAACTTTATATCACGTATATCTCGATATTTTACCAATCAATTTGACCAACAAAGAGATCCTTAATACAATATATGCATTCCCTTATCATAATATTACATTATTTTTCCGATGTTTTGGTTTAGATGGTTTACGCATTGGAAAGTTGACTTGATATGAGCGTTTTTTTCACAAATGGCCGAAAGCCGAAAACCGACCTAATTTTAGCGCTTCTTTCCTACTTGCATGGTGTTCATGGGATTGATGTTACATCTTTTTCTCATAGATTTAAGCCTAATGTACGTCTGTTATGTCTTAGATTTTCGTATTTTACCCGTATTTTAATTTTCTGGGACGGTTAGATCCGATCAAAATCTAAAAAATGGCGTCACCGGTGAATTTTTCGCGATTCGGTGATATTTTGTGCACAGTTTTTCACTGTATATTTAGGGTCAAATGATAGAAAATTGCTAATTAAAATGTAAATTAAGGGTTATATTTTGTTTGTTATGAATTAGATTTTCGTTTTTATTTAATAACATAATAACGTACAGTTTTGTAAGACCAATATCGCGAGTCAAATTACCATCCATCGCTAAAACGCCGCAAGACGGAACAGCATGGACCGTGTTTAACTCGCGTTAAAACAAAAAGTTTATTATATATAAAGGTTTTAATTTCACAGTTTTACAGGAAATTTTCTCAGCTTTCCAATTATACCATTTTTTAAATTAAAATTGGTATTTAAATGACAAAATGACGGGCAGTTTTGCATACAACTATCGGACAAAATACCAGTTAACTCGCTCGGCGTGATAAATACACGGTGTGATAATCGCTTCCAGGTAAAAATCGATAACCGAGACAAGATTATCAGTACGATAAGACGTTTATAGAGGGCGTTTCCGGACCATACTATTTGAAAGACCTTGCTAATACCAAACCACTAGTTACTCTTGTCCAATCAGCAAAGGTACCATTAACAGAATCTCCGGTGTCTGTTAGACAGAAAAGCACCCAATTTGGGGAAATAAAGCGTGATGTAATTATGCAAATCTGGGAAAATATGAGACACTACAATTTACAAACATTGAAAGAGACACTGATTAACAAGGCATTTGCCGTTATTTATCAGGAATGAGGTATTCAGATGAAGAACAAATACTTTCTGGTCGCGGAAACAGATGATATTCTAAATAGTTCTACCATATGTAGACTTTTAGACGTAGCATTCATCGCTTACTTAATATAGAGTATTTCTTTCCATATTTCTATACGTACCCATTTCCTGTTGTGTTTCAAAAATCACTAAATAGCACCAAAAATGAAAGTATTTCGATTTAAATACGTTTCATGGGGGCCGCCATATTACAGGTTACAATGTAGTAATTGTACGATAACTACATTTAATTAAAACAAAAATAATATCAAACAGGGAATGCCACGTACCAAAAACGCAGCCTCCTAAATCCATTTTACCATACGTGAAATCTAGAGCCTTGTTTACCCTGTGTCAGACCCTACTTTGACTTATATTAATGATATGAAAATATGTATTGCCTAACGAGCGGGACAATCCTTAAATATGAAAAAAGAAAAAAGAGAGATTGGAAGAAGTGTGTTTATTTGAAGTAGGTGCTTCCTACAAATCACAATTTTCATTCAACTTTCATCAGACTTGTTCAGAAACGTGCCTGCAGCATGTAGATATTGTTTTGGGGATCAGAAGGTCAAAAGTCAAGGTCACAGTAATATGAACTTTGAAAATATTTTCCGCTAAATATCTTGAGATCTATATGACCCACAGTCACTACACTACACTACACTACACTACACTACACTACACTACACTACACTACACTACACTACACTACACTACACTACACTACACTACACTACACTACACTACACTACACTACACCCCAGCAAGCAATCACAAATGGGACCCATATGGGCTGTACCTGGGCAAACCCTGTATTGGTTACCGATGTGGGACCCATCTGGGACCCATATTAGAAAGTTTTGCCCTTGTTGGGCCCACATGGGACCCATGACATAGAAACATTTCATGAATATATCAAGTCTACGTCATGTACGTTGAAAAACATAAAAGCTGGTCTTTTTTCTGTAATTGTATGAATATTCTTTTAAAATATTATATTTTCCCATTGAAAGATGTATGTTGGTAACTTATATGGGACCCTTGTGGGACCCATGTTGAAATATTTTGCCGTTATAGGACCCACGTGGGACCTATATGAAGAAATACTTCCTTTTTAAACTTTATAAAATACGATATACATTGAAGTTTTTAAAAGCTGATCTTTTTTAGTTATTTTATGAATGTTCTTCTTCCGCACTGTAAGTCCTGAGTTGATTACATATGTCGGACCCATGTAGGACCCACATGGGACCTATACATGTATATGAAGAAAGGTTGTTGTTTAATAGTATAATATAGTATAATTAAGATACGATATACATTGACAGACGATAAAAGTGGATCTGTTTTGTGTAATTTTATGATCTACCTGTAGTTCTTTGATATAATTGTACACATTTAGTTTGTATATTATCTTTTAAAATATAATATTTTCACATTGAAAGATGTGTGTTTGTTACTAATGTGGGACCCTTGTGGGACCAATATTTTAAGATTTTGCCGTGGGACCTATATATGAAGAAATACTTCCTTTTTAAACTTTATAAAATACGATACATATTGAAGTTTTTAAAAGCTGATCTTTTTAGATATTTTAGGAATGTTTCTTTACAAATGCAGTGCTTCCGCACTGTAAGTCCTGAGTTGATCACACATGTCGGACCCATGTAGGACCCACATGGGACCTATACATGTATATAAAGAAAGGTCGTTGTTTGAAAGTATAATTAAGATACGATATACATTGACAGATGATAAAAGCGGATCTGTTTTGTGTAATTTTATGATCTACATATGTCGTTCTTTGATATAATTGTACATATTTAGTTTGTATAATATTGAAAGCTGTGCATTGATTACCCATGTGGGCCCATTTTGGATCCATATTATAATGTTTTGCCCTCGATGTATGGAAGTATAGTATATGTCTTAAAATAAATAAAACACGATGTTCGGTGAAAGATGATAAATAAAAGATATTTTTCTGTATTTTTATGAATATATGCGTGTACGTTAAAAGTCCTGCATATCATAGTGAATCCATGGTTTTGCCCATATGAGACCCACATGGGACCAATGAGGGAATATCTTTAAACAGATAAAATGAATGCAATCCACAGAAAAACAGTCAAATTTTGTCATTGTATAACAGAAATGTTAATCCTAAATTAGCAGGTTGGTGCCATTTGTGTGCATACGTGTTTACATTTTAAACTGTAATTAGGGGCCTACTCAACACTGTCTAATATTGGACCCATATTGGTCGCACAGCGTGCACCAGCTACTTTAGGGTTAATTCTTTTATTTGAAACAGATGCCAGTCGGACTTTTTTATAACTGCTTTACGATATACTGCAGCACAGAATATATTTTATTATCCAATCAAGGGTCATATAATGACATTGTAATCACAAATACAGTAGGAAATAAAGTTCAAATGTAAAGAAGGCCTGTGTTCATTATCTTTACCGCTCACACCAGTATTGGAAAGGAACGACAACTCTGAACAAGACATAGCGCCATTTTTGAAGGATTGAAAATGAGAGGTAAATTAAACAGAAATCTTGTTTTGATTATTATAGGAATATAAACGGTAAAACTGTTCAAATACATGATCAATATTGGTAATTTCTTTGGGATTTGTGTGAATATGTAAAACTTTGGTTATTCCGAAGCTGATTTGCATTTGTTTACAGTTTTGTCATATTATTTCGCGAGGAAATTTATAGGTTTTGCTCATCTACATTTACTCCGAGACAATCAATACTGATTATGATACGGAGGCGCAGGTCGTGTGACAGTTGTTAAAGTCAAGATATTTGTTTACGGAAAGTCGGATGTCTTAACAATATATAATATAAGCTCTGTAGAGATTTTGACACCGACATGCTTCTGTTACATGAGCTGATTATTTTAAAACTGTGCATCTATACGTAAGCTTACCTATGTGATAAACTAAAGATTTTTTTAATTCTATGCACAATTGCGATGACTGAAGTTTGATGTTATTTAAAGCTGTGGTACTGGTCAAGTTCCGGTGAATCACTTGAAGGTAAAACCTATTTCCGAAATTATGTATGCTCCTGTTTGTATTTAACTATCAATCCTTTCTTATTTCATCAAGCACGACTGATGCCCAGTTCCTGACACTGCTCGAAAAGATCATCGAGGAGCAAAAGGAGCAGCGACGACTCCTACAGCTTTTACTTACAAGGGGACCAGCAGTTGAGGAAAATAGTTCCTCACTTCCAGAAGAGGTGTCTTTCCCCATTACAACGGTGGAAGACATAGACTCCTTAAATGAATTACTGAAGGAGTCTGACAAATATTCATGTGTGGGGAGCATAATTAAGATTAAGTTACTTATTTTGTACAAACTTATTTTTTTCGTCCTAGAGGAATGGTTTAAAAAGCCGCATGTGAATTGAAAACTAAATTTAAGAGTAATTACTCTATTGTACATTATATCCACCATCGTCAATTGATGCCACTATTATACTAAAGAACCTAACACTTACTTTTTTACCGATTCTTTTTCACTTTCCTAAGTAACTATAAATGAAGTGTTGGATACTCACCCTTTTGCAGAGTCAGTATGTCCCTTCAAATATATGTGCTTCATTTTTGATTGCTATGGTGAATAATTTGATATTATTACAGGTGAAGTATCTCTCATTGTTTGGAGGAACGAATGCTCGAGAAACAGTGAACAGACTAATAAAAGAAGTCATGGTAAATGAACTTGCAGTTCAGTACAATCTGCAAGGACAGAAAGGCAAACTCCCATTGAATACTCTTCATATCATGGGTGTTCTGTTTAGTAAGTAATTTTGCCATAGATTTGGTACTTCATTAACGGAGAAGCATACTGGTAGCTGTTCAGAATACCATATTAATTTAACCTTGATCTAGGTAGCCTTGGAATGAGGTTGATATTAGGTCCGTAATTTTTTTATTTTCCAAAATAATCATTATGTGTTCTTTATTCAAATTTGAATGAATTTGTAAGTGAACCTCAACATCTTGCAGCAATAGCATAACATGGATATTTGACAAAGTCAATTGTATTATAATAATCAATATCTTAAAACAGACTCACTTTTTAACCTTTCATTGTTATTTGTACTGAAAAACATTTACCATCTCATTATCGAAGTACGCAATGGTACATGGTTTACAGGAACAACCATCCAGTGCAGACATATACATGTACCAAGTCATGTCACTTAAGACAAACCCGTCACAATGCATGACTAATCAGGTAGTCATACAATCATGATTTTTAAGTGTAGATACAACGCGTTGCAGTTGGCTTTGCCCGGACGCTGTTTTAGCAATCAATATAGTTACAATCTTACGTCACACAAAGGCGAATCTGAAACTATTAATAGAGCATGTATATATCGGTTAACTCCTCCCCTCCGTACTTTCAATGACAAGGCCAAATAGGGGCGCATGCGATCAGTCTTTATTTGATTCTGACGTCACGTTCTGCCTAAACCGCATTCATTTGATCCGAAAAACGTGGAAAGAAAAAATTGAACTCATGACAGAATCAATATCGGATGTATTGTAGATATTAATGTGCATTTTAATTACAATGGAGTAGCTAGATGGAACTTTCTCCAAACTTTACGAAATGGACTATAAAAGTTTTATTCGAGTAGCCCAACTAATTGTGCACAACAGCTTTTTGCAATATACGATTGCCGCCCTTAGCAAAGACAGACTAGATGTAACGTCAGTTGTAAAATGGGTATGTCTTGCAGTCGAAATATTGAGGGTAATCCACGAGGAAATACATGTACATACAAAATACAGAAAAACACAAACAGCGCGCTCTCAAAATTAAAAGGTTTTCCCAATAGTGCAAATAGATCTAGAGGGTCTCGGCGTAAACATGACTTTCGTACATTATTTATTCGTTACTCATTTTCCCCTCAAAATTTCGCCTTGCCTGCGGGCAACCGGGACAGAAAAATCCGCTTGTCCGACGGCAGCACTCCACCAACATAATCGTCACATATAACTTGTTTTTGTTTATTTTAAGTATAAGTAATATGCACAAGTTCTCGTATACGTACAATTTACTATAGACATTGCTATACATTACTACATGTGTACATTAAATGTCTTTCCGAGAACTTCTTGTGAGTTCACCGTCTCGCGTGCATGCGTGAGTAAATCATATGTCCTAGAACTTTACTAATGATTATCATAATTATGGATATGTGGATAGCCATTGACACTGGAAATAAATAAGTGTGCATAAGTATATCAAGGATTTATAAGTCTAAGATTAGTGTGTACATTTTACTTCAGTGACTGACGACACAGCGGTCAGTGCAAAACAAAATGTTTGACTCCCGCAGATTCTTTAAATGTTTTCTTTATCATTGGTCGAATGTTTCTGCACCAAAATGTGAACAATAGCCGAAAAAATTGTAGTAAGTTAAAGAGTTATAACAATGTTTTTAGTAATCGTGTAACTCTGAAGTCATCTGTCCAACATTTCGCTCATGCGTGACACCTGGTTGTAAATTGCATTGGTCAGGGTGCAGTATCCTACACTCATTTTGCCAACTGTAACAGTTTACTGTTAGACATCCACCATACACTTTATGGGTTGGCATAAAAAAAAGAATGGAAATACATGTAAATATATGAGATAAAGAACAATCAATTAGACTAGATAATCGTCAATAAACTACCGGTCCGACTGTCATGCCTGCCATTTCATTTTTATGTCCCAAGTAACTACGTCTCTGTTCATTGGTTTGCAATTTTTTCTCCGACTCAACACCCCGACCCCATTCCGAAGATTTAAGGAAGGCAGAAACCATTGACTTTGAAAGTAAAAACACAGTTCATAAGCGAAAATATCCGTGTTCACTGTGGAAACTTGGTTGTGATTGTTCGTAAATTCACTTGTATACAAGTTAAGATTTTGGCAGGCAAGCATTTTCAGATGCACGTGATATGTCACTAGAATACGACACTAAATACTAGTATGTTGGTAGAATACGGCACTAGATACTAGTATGTCAGTAGAATACGACACTTACACTCTTGCCCATGACCTTGCTTTTGTGGTGACGCTTTGCAAAATAAAGGTTCAGAGTTCCAGTACTGCCCGAGACAAACATTTTTTTCACGTTTACATATAGGTGCTGCGATATCAGTTATCGATGTACTCAAATATTGATAATTTCGTAAATTTAGTTGGTTTCGTTGACATTTTGTATGAGAAACAGACTGAAAACGCATTTTATGAAAAAAAGCAAATACAATATAATTATTTTTGTTCACCAGACGTCATTATGAATTATGTAAAGTTCCGGAACATAATTTACATGTATTATAATTCATAAACTTACGACGGACCTGTACTAACGACGGGTACACCCCTATTTCGGTGATTTTAAATGGGACTCTTCCTCTGTAGTACACTTAAATTAAATGCAATGAATGATACTGTAGCTCAATCGCTGTGATTAAAAGAGATCTCGTTTAAAGGAGTATTAGTCAACATTTTAAATAAAATATTCTAGATCTATATAATTTCTCTCAAAGTCACTCCAAAATACGCGAAGAAACCTATATTCAGCCTTACTAAATACTGATTGCCACTTGCATTAAAATACATAAGTGAAGATCGTTCAGTAGATTACCATGCAAGTTTTTGGGCGGAGCAAATTGACGACGTGAGTAAGAAGCTGAACGCTCGTACCTAAATTCCTTGAATGGGGAGGAGGAGTTAACCTATAAACTAGCTCTAATAATAGTTTCAAATTCGCGCTTTGAGTGACGTAAGATTGTAACTGTATCGATTGCCAAGATAGCGTGCGGGCAAACACAACTGCAACGCGTTGTACCTAGTGTAATAAGTCAATAACTTATTTATATTTTTGTTGTTTCAGGAGCTCTCCAAAGGAATCCATCAACAAAACTGGCAACAAGAAAAGAATTGGAGCTGGAAGTAAGAAAATGGGTGACAGGGATGGGGGCAGAAAAGAAAAACCAAACTCTAATAATCCCACCACAAAATGATACGGACAATTCCGATGGAGAAACACAGGATGAATAATCCTGCTTAACCTAGCGTCTATCCCTTGGAGATATTGCTGTGAAACTTGGAATACTTGCTTTTATTATATATACCTTTAAATTTTTATCTGAAATTTCTTTAGTACTTTCACTAAAGAAGTTAGGTTTTTCATGTATTGCATGTGCCAGGTTACAGTGCAACATTACTGTGCCAAAATATTGTTTTTATTTTTTGGATCTCATGTTAAATATACCATACTAGTCTCACAGTATTAGGAATATATTTGTTTGCTACTTAGGTTTTTATCCCACTGAATAATGGCCTTCTTATTTTAAATTGATGTTTCATTTTGTGTCATTTTTACAGAGGAGTAATCTTTATTTTCATACTCCAATGTTGTATGTTTGTTTTGTATTTTGAAATTATCATCACACTTTGACGTTAAGACATAATGATTTAAGTGAAGAGAAGTTATTACTTACAAATCTAGTCAGAGCTGTGAATTCGTGTGTTAAACAAGCATATGTTGAATGAAATAAGGTTAGCTGCTTCTAGTCAGTTATTTCTATTGTAATGTATTTTTTATAAAATGAGTATACCATTTTGTTATATGCAGACTAATCAGACTGTCAGTGCATCATGGCATTGAGGTCTGTGACAGGATTATTTTATTTTCAAAAAGTTTGTTTATGTCAAACTCATGCTCATTACTTTTTAGCTCACCAGTGAACAAATAATTTTAAGTGCTGAATGTGTGTTATTCAGACATTATAACAAGATACATGTTTTATACAAGAAAAAAGTCCCACATAGACCACCTTTAAGGTCAAGGTTACAGTGCATGATTGTATCTTAATTAAATTTTGTTGTGTAAAATGGACTTAAAGGTGTTCAATCACATTTAAGCAACATTTGATGACAATTTTGACTTTTTGTATATTCTGTTAGAGATTTGTTTAAGGAACAAAATTGACCCATTACATAGAGTTAGATCCCTATTAGAAATTTACATTTTATTAACTTTTATAAAAGAATGTTATTACTCCCCTTTGATATGAAAGTATTTAAAAAGTTGAGTATTTCTTTTTTATTTCAATATAATTTCTACTTTTACATTTGCATTGGATAGATATACAAGTATGTTAACACTCTGAACCAAAAGGCAAGTTTTAAAACTATTTGTAGCTTTTCAATTCATTTATTTCCAATCTATCTTGGTTGCACAACCAAGATAGGTAAAGGGAGGTAATAATAATTTTTCAAACTTGCATTTCTAATGAATTCCATCTAAATATATAATTGTTAATGCAAATATTTTACAAATATAATACAACAGGTCTTATATTTTTATCTTTCCTTAGGCAAAGTATTTGTATCAAATTTGTACTTATGATAAAATAACTCTATCTTGGTTGGGCAACAAGGATAGGAAAATCAAATTTTAAAAATACCTCCAGTGAAAATCTTACTTGAATTAAGCACTAAGTGAACATAAATGAGTGTGAATGATCAGATGTTAAAGTTTCAAACAAATCTGTTAAATTGCCAAAATCTGATTATCCACCTTTAAAAGCGTTTTCAAAACTGTCTAGTATTTTTAGACTGTCTAGTTTTTTTAGATTTCATTTTAAGGTAACCTTTAAGACATACTTTTTTCATGTTTTTCCTTTGCATAAATATTTTGCAGCTGTTGCTAATATTTTTAGAGTAATTTTGTATGGTCAAATGCTTGGGTAGTAGGCAAAACTCTATTATCCTATCATGGGCCTTATAAACACGTTTTGCTTTTATGAAAATAATACCTTGTTGCTAAAATTTCAAACAATTAAGAACCACTATAAATAAGCCAGGTGTGTATAAGTTTGTATAACTATGAATGCATAGTATTGTGTGCTGTCTATGGTCTGCTATTGTTACAAATTGTCATTTTGTCAGGTTGCATAATGAAATGTTTTGTAATAAATTATCTGTTTTAAAAATCCTATTAAGTAGTTTGTTAGAAGATACCTTAATATCACCTTTAGACACTGTGTCCCTGTGAAGAACAAACAACATGAGAAGTGTGGTCAGACTTAAGGATGAAGATGCAGAGGGCATGTTATTCTCTACGTTCTGGCAATATGCTCAAATGGGACCCATCATTGGTTGCCCATTATGGTCCCATAAATTCTTTCCCATAATGGTCCGATGTGTGTTTGCCCACACTGGTCCGATGCGTGTTTGCCCACAATGGTCCGATATCTGTTTGCCCACAACGGTCCAATATCTGTTTGCCCACAATGGTCCGATATCTGTTTGCCCACAATGGTCCCATGTTGAGCCCACCTGGGTCCCATGTCGGACCCATATGTTATCCCATATGGGACCCATGTCAATCCCGGTTGCACTTTCCATGTGGGCCCCACATTGACTACCCAAGTGGGGCCCATATAGAAATCTACATGGGGCCCATAAGGGTCCCATATATTTTGCTAGCTGGGACTACACTACACTACACTACACTACACTACACTACACTACACTACACTACACTACACTACACTACACTACACTACACTACACTACACTACACTACACTACACTACACTACACTACACTACACTACACTACACTACACTACACTACACTACACTACACTACAAAGTTTATTTATAGTCGCGGTATGTAATATAATAACACAGTTAACATAGGCTATATATAGCTTTTGACCGATCTAAGTCTTCAAACTTCATTGGGTTATTTGTCTTACTGAGTAGACAACACCTACTGTTTTTGGAAGGTGGCTTCCTTCCATAGACTTTGCACCAGGATTGGATTGTGCCCTACAACAACCATTGGAACTTTTTTTAGTATTTACATTAAGTTTTTACAGTATATAAACTTGATATAATAAATTAAACTTGATTTTTTACCAGAGAGGTGCTGGCTAATAAACTGCTTAAATAGTGCGTTTTCGCAAGCTGACACGTTTTTCGAAATCAACTTCCATTCAGTATTTCAATACTTTGATTGGAGTCAGTGGGCCAAGGTCAGGGTAACAATTACCCGAACTTTGAAAATATTTTCCACTCAATATCTTGAGATCTACATCACCTACAGTCTTCAAACTTCATAAGATGATCCATACTGTTTTGGGGTCAGTAGGTCAAAGGTCACAGTGACATCCGTTAGCTTTTCCCTTATAACACTATACAAGCAAACAATTTTCATTTGACTTTCATGAAACTTAATCAGAAGGTTGCATGCAATATGCAGATGATCCCCATTGTTTTTGGGGTCAGTGGGTCAACGGTTAAGGTCACAATGAATGACCCGAACTTTTAAAATCAGCTCAATATTTTGAAATCAAATTATCAACAACAGTCTTGAAACTTCATATAATTACTGTACACTTGACGTATAACTGTACGAATGTATCTTGAGTTTTATCATGGGTATAGCCACCGTGGCGCAGTAGTAGCGCATTCGCCTCAAGTCGAAGGGTCCCGGGTTCGATCCCTACAATAGCCATATTGGTAGTGTCTTTAGGCAAGACACAAATAATTCCACATTTCCTCTCTCTCTCCGAGGTTGATTCCATCTTGAATGAGTCTCGAGAGCGATTATTCTAAGTTGTAAGAACTTGTTGCGCAATCGAGAGTGAATAAATTAGTAAAAATAAAAAAATACCATGGGTATAGTCACAGTCGTCCTGAATTCGTCATCGTCCAGTTTTCGCCATAACATCGTTTCCTGAAATTTGGTTACATTTTGTTCAAACTTCCATTGGTTCTTTAGTTCAGAAAATAATAGTCTGATAGAATAAATGCATGTGTTATTTCACAATCCTTTTATAACTTCAGCTGTTCGGATTTTGTGCGTTTTTATGGCAAAAATGTCTGGACCACGCTACCAGATAATCTTTATAACCAACGCTCCCAGAAGGTAAGTTATGTCAGGATTTATTATCTATTGTATATAAGATCACTGGTTATGTAAAGTTTATACCTAAGCATAGTAAATAAAGTTTGGAAAATGTATACGCAAGCAAACGGCGATATACTACCTAAACTCCAGCTTAAATTTCCGTCATGCAGAAAGTTAGTCTTAAAACAAAATATGTCTGAAACAGAACATCCACATGGCTTATTTCTTGATTGTAATAGAGCTGCAATCAACACCTTTACACACAGTAGGGCCGTAGATAGGTCCGCAAAATAGTCTAATTTACAACTGTATAACCATAATAACAAACATGGCGGCGCCCATTGCTTCGTTGATCGATTCTCTCCCGAATCAAGAGGATAAAATTGAAGTTTTATCGGATTTGAAGGCTTTATTAGGAAATTTACCTATTCAATCAATTTCATCTGTTGTTGCAAATGTGTCATTTAACGGTGTCTTTGACTGTCTTTCTACAGAAAATAGGTTTGTTCCTTCTGAAATGCTTTGTCATACCTGTACCCCACCCACACTAATAATAAATCCATCTTATCAGTCTTATCCAAAGGGAGGGGCTAGGCACGTTTGATTTTTTTTTCGGACAAGATTTCTAAGAAGGAGTCAAGTCAGACGCAATGTACACTATTCAAAACTACATAAATCATTTAAAAGCAAATTGCTGTGATAATTTTTACAATGTTATTGGGCGGACTTGATTTGATACAAACTGGGTACGCCGATCCCATGAACGGGTTACACCGCTCATGTGACTATGTGTGACGGGCTTACCCGGCTAGTACGTGCCCTAGTACCAAACAAGGGACAACCGGCTACAAAAATGGCTGCCTCCGTGCCAAGTTTGTGGGTCACTGCGAAAACTAGAGAAAACTAATCAAAATATGCCCATTTTTTATATATTCCGTTCTCTCTGATTCCAAATATTGTACCTGAACTTTTCCGCCATTTTGTATTCTTCTGCAGCGGGGTAAGCCTATAGAAAAAATTGGCGTACGCCATTTGCCCCGGTTTGTCTTTCCCGCCACTATCACTAGTCAAATCAAGTGAGTTGCCCTTTGACATGTCACCAGCTGTTTTCAATCAAGTGCTACCAGCGTAAAGTAGTACCCTGCCAACGTTAACAGCGTAACCAAACAAGTCCGCCCTTAAACTTACTTACCAAGTCGGCGACCAATCATCGCTACCTAGTCTTCTTGCCGGACAAGAAGTAGAGATAGTGATTTCTACGAGTGAATTGAGTCTTAGATGCAATGTACACTATCCAAAACTACATAAATAATTTAAAAGCAAATCGCCTTGATAATTTTTACAATGGTATAAACTTACCAAGTCGGCGACCAGTCATCGCTACCTTGACTTTTTGTCCAACCTTGAAGTTGGTTCCCTTGTCTATTATACTATGTTTAAAAATTCAAACGTGCCTGACCCCTTTGGTCTTATCCACATGGCTTAGTCAAAATAATTAAGTGACGTCTTGAGCAAATTCAGATTCTTCGAAGAAGCGGGGGTATCTTGCTTTGCACATGTCGGTCGGTCAGTCGGTAGAGAATGGTTTCCAGGTGGTAACTTAAGAACGCTTTGGCATACAATCCTCAAACTTGCTGTGTAGGTTAGTCATCACGAGTAGAGGATCCCTATTGATTTTTAGGTCAAAGGTCACAGTGACCTGGAATTGGTCGGATGGTACAGAATAATTTCCGGACGATAACTTTAGAACGCATTGGCCTACAATCCTCAAACTTGGTGTGCAGGTTGGTCATCACCAGTTGATTAGGTCAGTAGGTCAAAGGTCAAGATCACAGTGACCCAGAATTGTAAAAAGGTTTCCGGATGATAGCTAGAGAACGCATGGGCCTAGCATCTTGAAACTTTGTGTGGAGATTGGTCATGTCCAGCAGATGACCCCTATTGATTTTGAGGTCAGTAAGTCAAAGGTCAAGGTCACAGTGACCGGGAATAGTAAAAGGGTTTCCGGACAGTAACTCGAGAATGTGTAGGCCTAGCATCTTAAAACTTGGTGTGGAAGTTGGTCATGACCAGCAGATGACCCCTTAATATTTTTAAGTCAGTAGGTAAAAGGTCAAGGCCACCGGGTTAAAACAAAATTTCTTGCCACATGTATTGCTTTTTCAACTTTACTCATTATTTAATTTACTGATTGCATCAAAGAGGGCATGCATGTTTTACAAACAGCTCTTGTTTTGTGTTGGGTCAGAATCTCGCGGAGGGAGAGATATTACCCTTACAAAAATAACACAACATCTCCACTCACGTACAATTAGTGTGATCTACCACAAGGCTCAGGATTATGCATGTAAGAAAATACATGAGGTTTGTCAATTTGTGTACTGTGAGAAACATTATTTAAATTCTTAAGGCTTTACATAGGGGTATCATTTATCAGAGGTTTTTAACTAAAGTCTAAAGAACTTCAACGTACCTAGTTTATATGCTTGACAGAATGGGTATGCTGAAGCTTACTCAATAGGAAAACCATATCAATATTTGTGTCAGAAATCTCTTATTTCATAGGAAATGGGTAAAAACAATAATCTAGTCTATCAGACTCATGAATCTTTTTAGCTGCCACATTTTAAAGAAGTTTTGGGGAAAAACACCGACATGTTCTGAATGAGGTCACAAGGACAATTTATTGATAACATATCACATGCTTTTTGGCGTGAACACTTTCAGGGTCTATCCCAAGTCAAAATTAAAGTGCATTTCTTTTGGAATATAAAAAATAGAGTGGTAAATGCTATTTTATATTTTATATTTATATTACTAGAGAGACTGGACTAAATGACCTTCTGACATTGAACTTAAATTTTAAAAATGTCACTGATTGAATAACTAGTTTCTTACAGCCAGTTTCCACGGTCTGTCACTTAAACGAATAAACTCCTGTGACATTATCATGATTTTGTCAGCAGTTTTTATACCGTAAATCACTTGATTTCACAGGACAAAATTTTTTTTATTTTTCCTCTGCGGGTCAATTTATGAAACCATGAATTCCGTGAACAAGCAATTTTGTATGATTCCAGGAATCTTTCATTTCTGGAGAATTTTGAATTAGCGAAATGATGAATTTGCAAGGTTAACAAGTGCTCCATACATAAAATGCAACCAATCAGAAATGATGTTACAACAGTTTTGAGTGAATTAGAAAAAATCACTTTGAAATTCTTGTTTTATAGGGAGCAGTTGGAGCTGTGCTGTGACGTGTTGAACAAGTTGCTGAGGGCGCTGTCTCCAGATGTTGTTCTAACTCAGTTCCAGGAGGAATTGAGGACAGGATTAACAAGTGATGAGACAGCTGTGCGCAAACTCTGTATCTCAGAGGTAATAATAAAAATGTCAACACCTACTGGATATCGCGTCAATTTACTAATTCCTGGGATATACAACTACCAATTACCGCAAATTATCGCAGTTTTCTTTCTCATTAGCCATCTTTCAAATATTTTCCTATTTCAAAACTATATTGTGAAAAGTATTTTATTTCTTAGGTATGTTTTTCATTTTTGGCAAGCAAGAGGAAATCTTTCAATTTTGCCTATTTTTTTAGATTGAGCTACAATGTGAGGACAGTTGTTCTGGAAATGACTTTCATAGCAAACATTTAACAAAAGTATCACTACAGTTTTTTTACAAAGGGTATTAAATGTTTCCCTACAAAAAAGAGAATTGTAAGTCACACACTATGTGCATAAGTATAACTGTAAAAGGATTCTTAAGGTACCTGTATGAAATGTACTGAAAAATGTCTGAAATGTAGGTACATGACAGTATTTGTATAATAAAGCAGTTTGAAATTTTTTGAAACAGTGCTTCATTGTTTTATCAGGATTTCTTTTACCCCTACATGCTCAAAAGCTTTACATTTATAATATTATGCTTTTCGGTGGTTTATCAAAATATAACGGTGAATTAAATTTCGATGAACTCACTGTCCACGCAGTGAAAATTATCAAAATATGTTACCCGGATAAACGTCAAAAAGTATACCGAGCGTATTGAATGTAGGAAACCATATGATGATGACGTCCTTAAAACGATGTCATGCTTGCGATGCTTTCTGGTGACGTTTCCCGCGATTTCCAACATTTTATTGAAATAAACTCAACAAAAGTAGAGTTTGAGACATAAAATAAACAGAAAAATTGTTGGTATCGATGTCATATCACGATAATTTCACTCGTGAACACCAAAAGTATTTATTTTCACTCGCCACTCGTGAAAATATCACTTTTGGTGCTCACTCGGTGAAATTATAACATGATATTACACCGAAACCAACAATTATCCTCTATCTCTGTGTATTTTTTTGCCATGTTACATTCTGTTTTATATATGGCATACACAATGTAGCTGGGAAAAAAATCAAAGAAATGAGGAAGTAGATATACATTTCAGAATGTTAGGGAATGAGTTTTTCCTCCCTTAAATTCAGATTTTGTGTTATAAACATTTATATACGTGTAAATCTGAACTCATTGTGTGAATATTCTACATTGGCTTGGGTTACATAGTGTGTATTACCTGTTTTTTAGATTCGGCGACTGAGTCAGGAAATGGTGACAGAATTGATACAGTATGAAGACATTGTGATACAGGTGGTCAAATCAATGACAGATGATGTTCTTGAAGTGGCCAAAATTGCTGGTGATACCCTTGTCAATATTGGTAGGAATATGATGTTATGTTATACAATTATAGACTAATGTTGAGGTCAATATATAATTTTGGGGATCTGTTAAAAAGTGATATTGACCGACGACCTGCCAGGGTCACTAGATTTCACAAAGGCTTATATAGGGATAACTTCAAAAATCTTTTTGTCTAAAACCACAAGGCCCAGAGATTAGATACATGTATTTGAAATGTAGCATTGTGTAGTGGACCTCTACAAATATTGTTCAAATCATGACCCTCTAGGTCAAAATTGACCCTTCCTGTGATGCGATTGTTGACCTTGTATTGTAGTCAGTGGTAGCCAGGTGAGCGATATTGGGCCATCTTGGCCCTCTTGTTCTCTACATTAGGATTGTACCTCTGTTCAATTTACTTTTCTTAATTCATTAACAGTCACCCAGCTAAACTTCAAAATGGATTTGTCCATCTTTCAGTTTGGACAGTACCATTTATTGCACAGAGGAGTGTTCAATTAGGATACACTGACTGAATAGCGAACAGTGCAGATCATGATCATACTGCACAGATGTGCCGGGCCAATCATGATATATAGAGGATATTTGTTTGATCTGAGTGGATATGGAATATATCTCACTGAGAAGTGATACAATTGTAATATTTTCACGAGCGCGAAGCACGAGTTAAAATGTGAAAATCGTATCACTTTGAGTTGAGATATATTCCATATCTACTCAAGACAAACAGATTTTCTTTTTATTTTATGTTAACTTAAAACCAAAGCAAAATCATGTATATGCACTACTTAAAGAAGTAGTTCCACTCACACTGTGACTGATATGAAATCTATATCATCACTCTATATTTTTTTAACTGATATAACACAGGGTTTCAAAAGTTAGCATAAAATAAACACTGTAGAGGCAGACTCATTTACTGCCAGCAGAGTTAATTTAGCAACCTGCTGACCATGTAAATATTTTTATGGTTTACTAAATACTACAGCCCTGTGATCGCTTTGAATTTACTTCGATCGAATAATACTGAAAGTGTAAACTCTGAAACAGCGTTGAAATACTTTTTTCTTTCATTTTCTTTTCAAAAAGTGTTGTATATTTTTTGCAATATCGTTGGAAAAACACTGCGCTTTACTTACTTATAACATGTACATGTACTTTAGTTTTAAAAGCACTGTTTGGAATGGTTTTGTACAGACAACAGTCAGTTTCACCAATAAGACATCTTTCTTGGTAATTTAAGTGCTGTGAGTAATTGTACCATTTAGAATGATCAGGGGCCTTTAAAATTATCATTGTTAGTGTATTTGGTCAATTTTTAGCATATAATGAGCAAAAGATGTACTGAGCTATGATAATATTTGATTATAGGATCAAACACAGAAGGTGTGACCACACTATATGGTGGAGCAGTGATGTCGGCCTTACAAGATGTTCTCACATCCAATGACACTGTTAGATTCAGGGTGTACGAGGTATGTTGTAACTATCTTACATAATTCTAAGCGTAGACGAAGAAAGGAATTGTGTTATATCCCTAAATTTTCAATTGAAATTTCGCCATTAATTTTTATGCATTCATAATTCTGTAGACATGAAGATAAAAAAATAAAGAAGTTGCCAATTGAGTAAAGCAAAATGGAGGGTTGACTGCAAAACTGTCATAACCCTACAGTTTTGTGGTTAACCCTCGAAATGTTGCCTGAGAAAGACAGTTCTGAATTTCAAACATTAAATAGAAATTACATGAGCCTCCATCTTCATTGTTAACAGTCAATAAATGGGCAATAGTGTATCTAAAACATTTTACATGTCCAACAATACTAATGCAACAAACTAGACTGATAGTCTTTATTTTGCATACCGGTACACGGGTAACAGTTTTTTTTTTCATAAACAAAATTGTTTACTTTAGCAACACTTAATAAATATAGTTTTAAATTATTCTTAATCATTTTGCTTAGACTGTATTATTAATTATTATACATTTATGGGAGTGTACTGGATTCACCTTGTCCGTCCATCCCTGTGTCTGTGCACATTTTGTCTGAGTTATTTCTCAGCAACCGCAGGCTAGATACGAACCAATGAATCTTTTAGGAGTTATTGTTACCAAGCCTTTTTGTGCATACCATCAGCATGTTGCGTTCTGATAATTTTTTCGTTACCAGCTAGTTGCACTGTACTTAATCGTGTTAATTATTTTGCCTTGACTGGTATACTTAATTATTTTACCTAGACTGGTATACTTTATTATTTTGCCAAACAGGTATAGTTTTACTTCATTACTTTGCCTAGACTGGTATACTTCATTTTTTTGCCAGACTGGTATACTTCATTATTTTGCCAGACTGGTATACTTCATTATTTTGCCAGACTGGTAAACTTCATTATTTTGCCTAGACTGGTATACTTCATTATTTTGCTAGACAGTTATACTTCATTATTTTGCCAGACTGGAATACTTCATTATTTTGCCAGACATGTATACTTCCTTATTTTGCCTAGACTGGTATACTTCATCATTTTGTCTAGACTGGTATATATATTTCATTATTGTGCCTAGACTGGTATTCTTAATTATCATGCCTAGACTGGTATACTTCATTATTTTGCTTAGACTGGTACATATATTTCATTATTGTATCTAGGCTGGTATTCTTAATTATTTGACCTGGACTGTATACTGAATATTTTCAGGTTATTGTTACAATCAGTAGGCAGTCACTGTCGGGTTTGCACCGGTGCTCAGAGAGTGGTTTACTGCAACAGTTCCTGAATGAACTTTATCGTGATGACATACTTGTGCAGCTTAATTGTCTCGAGCTTTTATCTGACCTTGCCCTCATGGAACATGGCCTGGCGTACCTTGACCAGCAAGGTGCATTAGCTACCCTGGAAAATCTGATGAGATCATCATCATCTGACCCTTTGGCGGGATTTCTTATACCAGGTACAGCAAAGTGTTTTGGTTTTATTGACATTTGATATACTGTACTCTGTCCATACTGAAAGCATGATACCTTAGATAAATCTGGTGTTAAAATACATGCTTTGAATTTTTAACAGCAGCTTTAACTCCAAAACTATTCATAAATACCAGAAATTGTAAACTGACATCTTCACTCCTGATTTATCCAAGAGCTTTTTGCTTAATTCATTGTCATCTCTCAGTAAGTTAATGGAGTTCATGACTATGAAAATTTAAACACTTAGGATGGATATTTATATATTAAGTCTTTGAATTTTTTTTTTCAGAGTTTTTTTACAAAAATTCCTGTTTAGGCGTAAAAAAAAAAATGTTTGTTTCAGGTTTCCCGACCCACCCTATTCTTTGCCCCGACCCTAAAACATTTTTTGTGTGTTAATATTTTTAAGCATAAATTCATTGAAATTTATGTTGAATTTGGTTTGTTTGGGAATAAAAAAAATAAAAAAGTAAAAAAAAATTCCCTACATACCTAACCTATTTTTTGGGGGCATGAAACCTGAAACAAACATATTTTTTTTTAGGCCTTAATAGTTTATGTATCCAGTTTGCATGACTGTGTAAATATTGTTTATTTTCAGGCTTGATCAAATTTTTTGGTTGTGTAGCAAGAATTCATCCGAAAGAAGTTCTCACCACCAATGAGGCATTTGTGTCTACAATATTCTCCAATCTTTCATCTCCACAGAGTGATTCAATGCTAAGTCTGTCAGTGCAAACAGTAGGCTTTGTGGGCAGTTCTGTGGAGGGGAAAATGGCTCTTGAAAAGCTAGGTGAGATCATGTTAGTTATACCTTTCTAGGAGTCTTCTCAGAGCAACTGCTAGGCCCACCTTTCTTTGGGCCACTTTTTTCCAAATAGTGCCTTTGGCATAGCATACAAAACACTTTCTATAGTTATACCCCCACAAAACAAAATTTTAATTTAATAATAATCCATACTTTCCAACCTTACATATTTTGTGTGCTATTAAAACAATACATTTACACAACTTATTGTATAATAACTGAAATGTATGTCCTTGTGGCCATTCCTTTCTTATGGTTGCCATACTTCTGTGACAAAGCTGTATTGTAGGGGTGTAATTCGTCACTCTTGTGACAGTTCTAGTTAAAGGTTGTAGCTAATTGTGTCCAACTCTTGCTCATTACCTTTTAGATCACCTGTGCTGAAGGTGAGATACATGTATTCTGTTACTGTAACAAGACGATGTGTTGTTTTACAAGAAAATGGTCTCACCTTAGAGGTCAAGGCCGCAGATTGTATTTCAATTCAACTTTGTTCTGTATTCTTAGCAGGGGCATTTGTGTCCTATGGGCACATTTCTAGTTTTAACTGCTTTCTGTTAAACTTGGTGTGAAAATGTGCAGTATATTTTGAATAGACTCTTTCTGTGCTGTAGGTAACAAGATGGACACAGGTGTAAGATGTATAGGTAAAGCTCTCAGAGAGACACAGCATGATAACAAAGTCATTGTACTACAGGCGCTGACCTCGCTACTCAAGTTAAAGGTATAGTTGAACCTGTGTTTGTAGTCATCTTAATTTTGTAGACACTCACCTTAAGCAACCAATACTGACATATTTCAATTGGCCGCTGAAATAAATGAATACAACTGTTTTCAGCAATCACCTTTAATTGGCCACTTTTGATGGACTTAAATTATTTGTACTGAAGAAATCTGCAGAGTATTTGTATAATTTTAAATAATTTATGTAAATATACCAAATGTTTGTATTTCACAACATGTACATTGTATATAGAACCAAAGATATGTTATATGCTGATCAATTACTCATGTTAAACGTTTTCTAGACACATGAAAGTGATGGGATATAGATTTAACAGAATATCTCATACATTATGCCTCGAGACAAACACATAATAAAGCAATAAGTTGAATCTGAGGTAACCACACTGCACTCTTGTGAAAACTTGATTTTCCTCCCTTTATTCATTTTTAGGTGCCGGATCAGACTTCAGAACTGTTGAAACTTACAGAATGTTGGTATAGCTATTTAGGGAATCGAACATTTGACTATCTGATGTCCCTGGCCGACCAGCCATTTCCCGATCTACGTGTTGCTCTTTTAGCTCTGTTTGATTCTCTGGCGTCCCAACCTTGGGGTCAACACTTGATGAACAATCACCCTGGTTTCCGCGAATATCTCCTCAATCGCTCCACAGAAAAAACTAAAGAAGGAAAGGAGGAGAAGTTTGGAGTTATTCGGACATTAGCAAATTCGCCGACTTCAACAGATATTTTTGGACAGCCATATATAGTGCAATTAAAGGCTTATTGTAGCCAGGGACCGTTCTTTGTGCAAGTTCAAGCAGAAGTGGCTATGGAGGGAGATTCTTGATCAGTTTTACTGGTGTAAAAAATAAAAGAAAAGAAACAAACGCAACTATTGAATAATTAATTAAGAATTGACAAAATGATGTATTATTGAATTCTGTTTGTTGAAGTAAAGTTTGAAAAGGGAATTTTTATGCCCCAAAAGTAGGGCATATTAAAATTGCACCTTCAGTCAAGTCTTTTTTACTTCTGTGCCCAAGATGTGATGCTTATGTGGCTACAGCAACAATAGATAACAGTAAACTCTCTTTGCTGTCATTCATTCTGTTTGTCTTACGTGGCTGTTTTTTGGCTTATGTGGCTAAAAGGTACAATAGAGAGAACAACAGAATAACCACACAACTGCCAATTTTTAGCTCTACTGGACGAAGTCCAGTGGAGCTTATGTCATGGTGGTTTTTCCGTGGTCCTTCTGTCCTTTTGCTCTTACGAATAGGTACTTATGTGGTTGAACTGTCCATAGCAAAGAATACATAACTGTAAATTCCATTCATTCCGTAGGATAATTGGCTGTTATGTGGCTTAAATTTTTGTAACCATGGCTAAAATTATACACATAAATACTTGAAATACGTAACATAGCCACTAATAAGTACTATTTAGTTTGAAAGTAAGTCCGTCCGTCTGTCCCTAAACTTTTCCTTCATAAGACTCTACAGGTCGCAATATTCATTTGACTTTGATAAAACTTGCTGAGAAGGATCCCTGGCAGGGATTCCCTGCAACTTGTAGATGTTCCCTATTGTTTTTGGGGTCAGTGAGTCAAAGGTCAAGGTCACAGTGACCTTCGATAGCTATTCCTTGATAACACTACAGGTCACAATTTTCATTCAACTTTCATCAAACTTGCTCTGAAGGTTCCCTGCAATATATAGATGATTCCAGTTTTTTTCAAGGTTGGTGTGTCAAAGGTCAAGGTCACAGTGACTTCTGTTAGATTTTCCTTGATAACGCTCTACGGGTCACAGTTTTCTTTCAACTTTCATCAAACTTGCTCAGAAGGTTCCCTGTAACATGTAGATGTTCTCTATTGATTTTGGGGTCAAAGGTCAAGGTCTCAGTGACCTCCGTTAGATTTTCCTTGATAACGCTCTACGGGTCACAGTTTTCTTTCAACTTTCATCAAACTTGCTCAGAAGGTTCCCTGTAACATGTAGATGATCCCTATTGTTTTTGGGGTGAGTGTGTCAAAGGTCAAGGTCACAGTGACTTCCGTTCGAATTTCCTTGATAACGCTCTACGGGGTCACAGTTTTCTTTCAACTTTCATCAATCTTGCTCTGAAGGTTCCTATTATCCCTATCGATTTTGGGGTTAGTGAGTCAAAAGTCAAGGTCACAGTGACCCGAACTTTGAAAATATTTTCTGCTGAGATCTATTTGAGACACAGTCTTCAAACTTCATAGGATGATTGGTCTTACTGAGTAGATGATCCCTATAGTTCTTGGGGTCAAAGGTCAAGGTCACAGTGACCCGAACTTTGAAAATCTTTTCCACTCAGTATCTTGAGATCTACATCACCCACAGTCTTCAATCATCATAGGATGATTGGTCTTACTGAGTAGATGATCCTTACTGTTTTTTTTAGTCAGTGGGTCAAGGTCACAGTGAACTCTGTTAGCTTTTCCTTGGTTTTTCACAAAACTTACTCAGAACAATCCAGCCTTTTGGGCCTCTTGTTAGTACGTGCGTCCGTATGTCCGTGCGTCGTCCTTATATTTTATCCTGTCCAGGCTTTGTCATGCATTGAAGGATTTAAAAATAACTTGGCTCAAATTTTCAGCACATCAAGACGACATTTCACATGCAAGACTCACGACCCTACCTCAAAGTTCAAGGTCACAGATTTTAAAGGTAATGCAATCCTGTGTATATGCACTCATTCATCTCCGGACTGTAACTTTGTCATGCATTGATGGATTTTAAAATAACTTGCACAGATGTTCAGCACAATAAAGCGACGTGTTGCGTGCAAGACCAACGACCCTACCTCAAAGGTCAAGGTCACACTTGGAGTTTAAAGGTAATACCATCCTGTATACATGTACACATTCCTGTCCGGACTATAACTTTGTCATGCATTGATGGATTTTAAAATAACTTGGCACAAATGCTCAGCACATCAATGTCACACTTAGAGTTTAAAGTTAATGGAATCCTGTTTACATTGTAACTTTGTCATGCAAGGAAAGATTTTGAAATTACATTGCACAGTTGTTGAGCACATGGAGATGACATGTCCCATGCAAGTCCTGCTTCCTTACCTTAAAGGTCAAGGTGACAGAGGTCAGAAAGTTTAAAATTCTGTATATATACACATGTTCCTGCTGGATTGTAACTTTGTTTTACATTGAAAGATTGAAAGGAATTGGAACAAATGTTCAGCACATGGAGATAAAGTGTCATGGGCAGGTACTGATTCAACACCTTGACGGTCAAGAACACAGACTGTGAGACACCTCTTTGTGGGCATTCTTCACTTATGAGGGACAGCTCTTCTTTGTATGTGAAGTGTGGCAAAAATTTGACAGGACAGCTAGGTTTAAATGTTAACATACAAGAAAAGGTTTCCGTTGTGTGAGGATTTAATACAGTAAAACCTATTTTATCCAGCACAGTCTCTTGGCTCCAGTAACATAAAAAACCTACTTTAACTGGAGTGATGAAGTGGTCCCAAATGGTGCTTGATGAGACAGGTTGTACTGTATATTCTAAGTTCAAGTAAGAGTAGTGTAATATTAATAGAGAGTTTACTGGATGATTCTTGCATACCCCCCAAGGAAAGTACTGGCGGATCCCAGCACGCGGAGGGAAGAGATTAGCCTATGGGAAAGTACATCTCGGGCTTACTTAACATCATCCGAACTACTTTCGTACTTTATTTCCGAGATACATTTCATCATGCGGTTTATATGTGAAAGATAGTAATATTTTTCGTAAATGTAAACTAAGGCCTCATAAGAAAGCACACACTTTAATATTTTTCAAGTTAATGTAACAGGAATTTTATTTTTAGGAATGGTTCGAATTTTCAGGGTACGCAATAACGGTTCAAATTACGAAAATTGTTGGTAACGAATATCCATGTAGTTTTGAAATGAGAGTTGATTGCGAAAAGAAATGGTGCTTTTTATGGTGTCACATGCAAGAGCATCAAATTTTAGAAATGTATAGCAACAGAATCTATTCACATTTCAAAGAATATACCTGCATTCATACGTGTTTCAAAACAAAAAATGGCGGTAAATGACGTCACAGTTCCTCTTGATAAATGACGTCACTGTGTAAACAAAACCAGTTAATAAAGTCAGGAGAATTTCTGTTCCATGCGGGGAATTATATTTTTGTCGGCATTTCCGGTGATTTTGCCCATGCCGGAAAAACCGGTCTGGCACCCCTCCTATGCCAGACGACTCTCGTGAATTATGACGTAACGGTATAAACATTGTGACGTCAATTTCACAACACAACGTTGGAAAATCGTTTGTTTTTCATGATAATTCATCATTTTGTTACGTTTGCATTTAGAAATCTACTTTAAAGTGCAGGACGGTATGCAAGAAAATGTTTCCATCAGAGACACTGGCTCGATGGAAATACCGTCACCTCGGGACTGTTTTACGGGAACTCGGCAGAGCCTCGTTCCCACCAAAACAGTTTCCCTCGGTGACGGATATTTCGATCTGAACCTCGTGTTCATGACAGAAATTATTATTAATCAACATGAAGTTTTGATTTACTGCTCAACATAGTAGGGCCTATTAAGCGGTTTTCTCGTAGAAACTGCAATGAAATTAAATAAAGTATGCAAGAAAAATGATCTTGCATGGCCTACTGTGGAGGAATGGGTTGTCCCAACCCTCGGGAAAGCGGGGGAAAGTCGGAACCTCGCTTCATCCCCCCGCTTTCCCTCTGGTCGGAACAACCGAGTCCTCCACAGCAGACCATGTAAGATCCTCATAGTAAATTTTGTATGTTTTGTGCTACAGAGAAACTTAAGTGAAACAGGTGTGTGTACTGAGCATACAGTTGTGGAAACATCTGTCGTCTTTTGTCTAATTAAAGTGTCGCTGTGCTTCTTTGACCATAGCACATATTAAAGGGTTTAGATAACCTCTTTGATTTAGAAAATGCATGCATGAAAAGAGTAACAGTTCTGTCAAAATATAAGCCTGCTTATTGTTTCTCCGAAAAGAACAAATTTTCTCTGCCCGAGTTTTTTTATTTATTTATTTTATATGAAAATGTTATATGGATATAACAAACTCCGGATATAAGGAACAAATTGGTCCCAAGGAGTTTGTTATAAACGGAGTTTACTGTACTCTTATTACCCCTTACAAATCTAGTCCCAGGATCATACTGACATGTAGCTCTTATCTTATGAAAAAAATGAGTCTTACCGGCGGAAATGACCTTTATTTTTACTAAAAACATTCATAATTCTACTTTTTAAATCGATGTACATGCTAGAAATATAGAGCAGTATTTTTTCCATGATATTGCAAAAAATAAAAAAGGCTTCCTGGCAACTCTTTTTCGTGAAAAGGCGAATTGAATACAAAAGAAATGAATATGTCAACATTGTTTTAGAGTGAATAGAACATTGTTCTTTTTGCGGTTGAGTTTTCTCAGTGAAATAAAAGTGAAACCACAGTTTTGAAACAGTGGATTACCATTTTATTTTCACTGTTTTGCAATCTTAAAACCGGATTTACGTCAAAAAGTATTCCGAGCGAATTAATGCTGGAAACAATGCGACGATGACGTCGTTTAAATGACGTCATTTGCGCTATGTTTCTGGTGACGTTTCCGCGATTTTCGATATTTTGTAGAAACAAACTCAATAAAAGTAGAGTTTTAACCATAAAATAAACAGAAAAATTGTTGGTATCGGTGTAATATCACGTTAATTTCACTCGTGAACACCAAAAGTGTTATTTTCACTCGTGGCTGCGCCACTCGTAAAATATCACTTTGGTGCTCACTCGGTGAAATTATATAGAGGATAATTGTTGGTTTCGGTGTAAGATCACGTTATAATTTCACCGAGTGGGCACCAAAGTGATATTTTCACGAGTGGCGTAGCCACGTGAGTGAAAATAACCACTTTTGGTGTTCACGAGTGAAATTAACGTGATATACACCGATACCAACAATTTTCGTTTATTTTATGGTTAAAACTCTACTTTTATGAGTTTGTTTTTATAAAATATAGAAAATCGCGGGAAACGTCATCAGAAAACATGGCGCAAAGACGTCATTTTAACGACGTCATCGTCGCTGGTTTCCAGCGTTAATTACGCTCGGTATACTTTTTGACGTAAATCCGGGTATAAGATTGCAAAACAGTGAAAAAAAAAATGGTAATCCACTGTTTCAAAACTGTGGATTATCACTTTTATTTCACTGAGAAAACTCTATAATTCACTGGAAAACATAAAATAAAACATGATCTTACACCGAAACCAACAATTATCCTCTATATCATTATCCTTTCAGTATATTTTTACAATATCATTTTAATTCATTAAAGCTAAATACAACAATATAAGACATTTTAAGATAATGATGTAGTGACCTGTTTTTTGTTGTTGACATTAGCACGATTACTTGTTTAGATATAAAAAATGCCTTATTAAAATGTATACGCTTACATACATTATAAACAAAGGAAGAAAGATATTAACCTATTGTAGATTCTGTCGAGTAAATCTTCAGTGACTTTATTAAAAATACTATGATTTATCCGTCATACTCTACAGAAAAGTACCGGGTACCTTTAAAGAGTGTGTATTTAATTAACAAACAGAATAACACTTTAGATAACAGGCTAATTTAAATCCCCGACGTCCGAGACATTAAGATTAATGTCAACTTTAATCAACACACGGAAGTAAAGATAATGTGTAAAATCTAAGTGGTACAGTTTAGCCATCACGAAAATTCGGTAAATATGCGACAATACCATGGTGGCTTATACTTCACAATCCAATAAAAACAAATCAACAACCGAGGTAGACCGAACGGTTTGGTGCTACACGAATTCTTGTCTTTCAAAATTTCATATATTGCGTTGTAGACTGCCAGTGTTTATAATAATTTATTTTAGGTCGATTGTGAAACAAGTCATTCAACTTATATTAATCACTCTCGACACCTCATTCCTGATGGTATCCATCGCCGTGAGGGTATGAGAGAAGAGAAGCAAGTTTCCCTCTGAATGCCGAGAGCCAAGCAAGGGAGCTACTGGTACCATTCTTTTACGTCTTTGGCATAACCATAACAGCAACTCTCTAGCTGGAATGCTGGGAAATGATAAAAGTGTATAATGCATAACTTCTTTGTGCAGTACTCCAGATATACAGAAAGGTTAAGTAGACTTGTTCAGTTAAGAATTAAACGTAAACACGTATTATCTCTTTCAAGTAGAAGATTAGAGTTATTTACTCGTTTAATTAAGAATGTACGTTGGGGTTTTTATTACTCATTTCAGGATAAAACATATTTACCCATATATTCATATCATTTTTATGGACATAGCTCAGCCTTTGACAAAAATAAATACTTTAGCACACTGTTTTGTATCAAAGGACTGAAAGTGCTGCAGGGTCGATTGTCTCTGAACACATGTGTAAATATCAGGGCAACCCATGCAGAGTAAAGTTATCAACAAACTGGAGACACAAATGACCACAGAGCTTGACCTTTAACCATATGTGTAAACTTTACTTTTGATAGGAACCCATGTGCTTACATTTTGAATTTCAGTGACAACATGTATGTTCAACTACCCTATAAAGTATCATAGCTGTGAATGGTAACTGAGAAGTGGATTTTTACAAACCTGAACTGAAAATTCAAAGTTTGCACAACTTTTAATGTCATTCAAAAGTTATGGGATTTGCCCATAGGGTTGAGTGTTTGTGTCAATAATACAAAATAAATTCCTATCCTAAATTGAAGGCAAAAACTGAACAATGACCAAGATCAAAGAAGACACAGAGTAAATTAATAACTGAACAAGAAAAACAGTGATACAAAGTATCACAGCGGGCCCACAAACAAAACTGACATGTAAAGTTCTAGAAATTGGTGATGATGATGTTGAGGCATGGCCCCAAAAGAACCCAAGGAAACCAATTCTGGTTGTACAAGCAAAACCTGACACGACTACTGACTGAACTTTACTGTTATCGAATAAAGTATACAGTATGTCTTATTAACATTATCCTTATAAGTTTGACATGAATGAAGTTTTCTATGATTATTTGCGAAAACATTTAAAATTGTTTAAAGTCTTAAAATTATAAGTAAAACAGAAGAAAAATGTAAAAAAACTGTATTAAATGGGTTTCGAACTCGCGTCCGCCGCAGTAAGTCAGCGCAAAATCAATTTCTAGCATCTCTACCAACTGCTCTATGTCCGCCGAATATAAAGTTATTGGTAAAAAACGAGTTGTTATAAATTTGTATGTCCAAGTCGTTCGTGAGCGCATTAATAGTATTTACGATTAATTACGCATTTAAAGAACAATAACGAAATAATATTATTCTATTCTGAAAGTTTTAAATTATTGAGATTTATTACTATATAATTTTGAAAACAGAAATCGCTATAATGCCTAACAACTGTTTATATGGAACTACTTGTTTGTATGTTGTGCGTTCGGCCGATACAAACATTCTAGGTCAGTACATGCGTACATATGAATAAAAAGACTTAGACAACTTTTACTCATGGAGTTGAATCTTATCAAGTATAGAAGCGCACACGTTTTGCCAGGTTGTTTTCATGATAAATTCTCCGTTTTCTTCTGCCCATATTACTCTAACATCTCTCGTGTACAGATGTTTCAACGTAGGCGACATTATATTAACATCTACATGTTCTATAAACATTAGAAATGTCGGCTTTCCCTGACCATATGTCTGGTCAAACTCATTCATACAGTAAATGCTTTGGCAAAAATTATTTGACACTACGGCAACAGTGACGGATGCCCTGTCTAAACACCTGATTGTCTCATCATGGACCATGAACCCGGGACGTAAGTGCAGGTCTCCGGTGCAGACGAGATCTCTTTCGATTCCCGTCATTAACTGAAGATTCTCGTTCAACTGATGAAGTACTTTGTCTTGAACAAACTGTTCATCGCTACTACTATATGCCAGAAAGACTACAAACTCATATTGACCTTCACCCCCAATCAGCTTGTTGATAACCGTCACGCGATGTTTTCTCCGCTGAGTTATTTTCTTCCTTTTGAAAAGAACAGTCACCACTATAGCTATTACCAGTGCTGCAACGCCAGACGAAACACTTGCAGCAATTACTTTCATTTTTCGATCACAGATCCGTTTTGTTTGCGTAACAACTGAATTGTCAACCGTTTTACGTGTGCCGTCTTCACTGATACACGTAAGATTTTGAGATTTAATGTTGACTAATTCTGTACGAACAAGCCACGTCATGAAAGGCTTTGTATCACACTCGGAACAATCGATCGGGTAGCTGTGAATATTATCGTAGGTAGATTTCTGTTCGGTACTTCTGTATGGCTTGCGTGCGGAACTGAATCTAGAAATGTTAATGAAAGTTGATCGAGTATTTTGATGTTGTTGTTTCTCAGATTAAGAACCCGTAGTTTCTGTAGGTGTGATAGTTTCAAATGTACCTGTTCGAGCATGTTGAATGAGAGATCAATGATTTCAACATTGGTGTTCTTCTCAAATATTTTCGAAGGAAGTTTTTGCAGCCGATTTCTTGCAATACTGATATGTTGCAGCATGTTTAGCTTAACAAATATCGCTTCAAACTGACCACTGTTTTTATTTACCATCTTGAAAAGATTATTGTCAGAAAGTTTCACTATTTCGAGATAAGGTAGGCAGGCTAACACTGATGGGTGAACGAACTCCAATCCATTTCCCGAGATATCTAGATGAATTAGCGAGGAAACTTGGAACTTTTCACATCGTATATAAACGTCAAAGTATTTCAGATTGTTATTTTTTAAAATAAGTTCTTTGACTCTGATATCTAATTTTCTGTCAAGAATAACAGTCACATTCCTGACGAGAACTGCAGTCAAAGGTATAAGCGAACTTCCATTTATAACCTCCATCGCACAAGTAGTCTCTAAGTCAATAAGTGATTCGGGTTTTAGGTCTGATGCGGAAAATGTAAAATCTGCAAATTCTATCTTGCCAGGCGGCATGTTGATAATTTTTCTTGGAAGGACGGTATGGCAACCGTCTATCTCAGTTACATGCATAATATCTTTTGTGATATTTTCCGACCATGTATTTTGAACTATGCTGTAAGATACATTTATAAACTTCAGGCTTGGTAGACTTCGGAACACTTCTGTCAGGTTGACCATTGCTATACGAGTTAAGCTAATGTCCATGTGAGTGATGTTTCGAGGAACAAGTGCTCCTACCATTTCTGCGTTAATGCTGAAAGGAGGCGCGAATACTCCGACTTCTGACATGAACAGTTTTTGTAAATTAGGAAGACTGTTTGGTGCATTGAGCTGATTTATCAAATCCGGAACTGTAAACCGGGAACATCGGCTTAGATCTAGCGTTTGCACGGACTGCGTTCCTTGAAACATCCTGGGTTCAAACCCACACGAGTATATGTGTAGTTTTAATTCCCGAAGTGCTTGAAGTGTGCTGAAACAGCTCGGCAAGAAAACGCAGTCAACATCTCGACCCGTCTCGTCAGACAATGTAAGAGATGTAATCTCTGACCAGCTTCTATCAGCAAAATTTGAAGTGTTTAGTGAAAAATGATCACTAGACTTCTTAAAGTCAATAATTTGCACGTGAGAAAATCCAGGAGGCACCGTTTCCGGGACGTAGTTACATCTCAGTGTAGAAATGTCCTCATTATAACAACTTTTATTATGTGATATTGTCCTTTTAGTTGCCATAACAATATTCAACAAAATTTGAAGAAGCCATACAGAATTATCTAAATCCATTTCAGTATGTATATCTACTGTCTTTGTCAGAATTCGTAAGGAAATTAACATCTACCTAACTTCTTTGGAATGTTAATTTGTTCAAATGTTTTCGACAGATTACGCGTGTTACTGATTTTCCTAGTCAAAGTTAAAGGGGCAGTATCAATTTTATCCGAATGTTTAAATTGTCTCAAGGTACATAAAATAACACAAAATGCCTTTTTTTCCCGAGACGAACATACGTCGAAATATGTCTTCTTTGTTCACAAATGCCAAAAAAAACGACCTTCTGGAATAAATCGCTATCCATCCCCAGAACTGTAAACATGGTAAATAGTTTATACTAATTAATTTAGCTTCTCAATTGCGAAACAAGTGTTTACAACTTAAATTAATCGTTTTTGAGACTCAAAATGAAATCAACCTCGAAGATAGAGAGATAGAGAGAGAGAGAGAGAGAGAGAGAGAGAGAGAGAACTGGTAATATCGTAGAAGTGTGGACATTTTTTACGAGAATAACCAACGCTGCGGGGACATAAGCTTTTTTGTGGGGACATTCACATGTCCCCACTTCTACGGTTGCTCATTTTCATGTAGCGTGCGCGAAACAAATTTATTTTGCTTTGCCGCAATGTCCCCATAGTGTTATGAGAGATCCATGTTACTCTCCTTTTGTACTGTTTCTCCACGAAACGGTTATAAGTGCACCCGCTCTGCGCATGCTTCAATCCGAACAATGCTCGGCCTTTTCCGTAATCAGACTGTTACACTGCGCATGCGCTCGTTTCTTACCATTTTCAACGAAAAAGACAGAAAATTCCGATTGCACTGAATTTTATTTGGCGGTCGAACAACCATCAGACAGGGAAAATGCATTCAGGTAAATTGTCAGCGCGGATCAGGATAGGCTATTTTGTTTACAGATTTCAAGTCAGTTCGTAGCTTAACAGAAATCATTTGTAGTTGAAGAAAAAACATCCTTGGGGCATGACAGTCTGTCACAGGCTAGGTAGGGATACCCAAAGGGACCCGAGACGGGTGGTCGGGATATTGTCATCGTTATATGGCATAAAAAGACTATTCATTAAATAGTCGTAAGACAATTTGAGCAAAAATACGTATTCATTGACCCAGATTTAGCATGTACGTATCTCAGTAAGCTATGCAGGTTTTTTTCTTTATCCCAGCATGTGACGGACTCCTTTGGTTTTGATCAGGGCTTTAGCCACATTGAGGCAAGTGGACAATGAAATAAAATGGTATAAAAAAACTGTGACATATTAATTAGACTTGGATTTTTTTATCTTTTATTTCTTTTTTTTTCAGTGAACTAGACTTTTCAACTTCTTGTTCCTTCTCATTATATTTATCATGTTCTCAGATCCTGTTACATTATTCATGATAATACTATTTATGATAGAGATAAGAATCAGACTTAACCAATGTCTATTCAGTCTACATGTTTAAGTTATGAGAAAGGATGCTGACATGTCATAATTATGGAATACCAGTTTATGTATACATGTATTTCCCTTGCTTGGTGTATTTAACTTTTTCTGATAAAAAGGTTTTGGTCACACAAGAACTTTGGTACTGTTGTTTTGTAAGTTGTGTTGATTTTAAGGGTGCATAAATTTACTCTTATAAGCTATAGAGCTAGTTTTTATAGGGATCTGATAGAGTAGACCTGCCTATGGTGTCAGAGGACCCTAGTTTAATACCAAGACAAACCTGACATATTTTCAGCCCGACTCTTTTGATCACATGCTTCTACTCAGTCACTATGCTTGTGACTTAGATCTATATGTTTCCATAAATTTCATAACATGAATGGTTTCACTTATCAGGTAGCAAGGGATATAATTTGTTTGTAATTGTGCTTATTGGGTCCACCATCCTCTAAAGAGGCTATCATCGGTACGACCCGTCAAGGGATATAATTGTAAGATGTACAATCAAATAGGACTCCCAAGTTTGGCATTTCACAGAGTTTCAAAGCTACATTTAAATGAAAATGATTGGTGAATAGTAAAACTACAAAATGTATTTATTATACAAAGCTTATTGGCACTATAGAATTTTTAATACTTTTGAATGTTGGCATTTCACTGCAATTAGTCAGAATATTTATTACCTCCCTTTATAGATACAGCACATCTGTATCTATCAAGCATGTTTCATGCTTATTGATAAACTATGTTTTCATTAGTATTTTCAATTTATACAAATAATCTAAATAAATGTTAAACATACAGTAATGCACACTTGACAGGAAAAAAACCATTTTAGGTGCTGGATTGATTCTATTGTATGGTATGATATATGTTGTAAGCAGCAAAAACGATAATATCATATAGAATCTAACGGTATATTTCAGCAAATAAAGGAAAGTGTGCACTTAAACTTTATGAAGACTTTTGTAAATAAAATTGTATCTTGATTGCTGGATGATGTGTATTTGCCAATCAAATTTCCTTAGTCATATTTTTTTTATGTTGTAAGCAACCTCAAATTTGTTGTTATTGTTCAGACTTTGTAGACGTCAGTTTTTCAGAAGGAAAAAAGTTAACAAAAAATAATGTAGCTTTGTAAGTTAAAAAAGTTTAACAACTGATCTGATTAACAGAAAAATTTAACAAAATAATTAATGAGCAGTTACCTGTATCATTGTTAAATATTTATCAAATGTATTGAACAACTGGGCCATTAACTCGGATAAAATGTGCTTACGGTGACTGGCTATATTTGAATGTATTAATTATTATGAAAAGAATGAATTAAAAATGATCACAGTCTAAGACATGTGCACCTGTTTATCATTGTTGTATTATAGCTATCGGATTTCAGGTGTCATCCGACTCAAAAGTTATTTTTGTTTTTCTCGAGATGATTAAAACATATTTTTGTTGGAATTTATTAAAACTTACGATTTGAAAAGCACTCGCCCAATCGGTCGAGTGTTAAGCAAGGTCCACTCGTCCTATCCTGACTTTAACTAGCCAATGCGAGCGAAATTTTACACCCCTGCTACTGCGCATTCTATTTTTCCTACTTACCTAGATCTACCTATCCTACTTTTTTTAGCATGTTATCAGAACCACATAATAATTTTGTTTTGGTCTTAATGCGCAATTTGCGCATCGTGCGTAGCCTTCCAAAGCACTGGGTGGAAGTGGGGATGTGTTAAGAAAATTCTTGTGGGGACCCCGGGGGGCACTTACTATATTATGAGGTGCTAGGTAGGTTCTGACAAAAGGGGTAGGGGTTTTTCGCAAAACATCTGTCAAGGGGTATACTTTTTTTCTCTTTTCTACAAAGAGGTAATAACTGACTATCTGGAATGGGGTTATATGTAAAGAACAGCTGGAACGTGGTAATAATTTGAAGGAAACAACTGCAGCAGGATTGACTTAGATAATTACTTGTTAACAACATAATTGCCCATAAGGGGAGCGGTGGTCTAGTGGTTAAGGTGTTGGCCACTCAATCCCGAGGTCGTTGGTTCGAGCCCAACTAGGGCCCATTTAATTGGTTTATTGCATTGACATGAAGTGAGGCACGGTCAGCAACCTGGTCCAGTTGCCTCTTCGGTACACGACCAACCAGTTTATCTAACAATGTGGTTTTTGGCACATTAAACATTTAAGCGGCTGCGCTTTTCTTTGCCATGCAATTGCGAACACCGCGTACAACCAAAAAAATAGATACAGGAATAATTCATATATATATAGGAGAAAAGTATAAGATGCACATATTTTTTTTAAAGGGTTAATGTGGAACAGTGTTATTTTTGGAACACCCGAAGATGGGAATGAAATATTACAATTTAAATTTTTTGTTAAAATCCCTTACCGCACCTATACTTTAATTAAGGGTTATGCTTTTTAATCTTCACATGTAGAGAAGGGGTATCATTTTAGACTCATATTTCTGTAATGGTCAAATTTTGTCTGGAAAGGGGTTGGGGTTCAAACGTGCTCGAAGAACCCGCCTGTCAACTTTTTGACAAGGTGCCCCTCCCCCCCACCCCCCGGGAAGGGGACATGCTTCTAAGAGCTTTTGCTGTTGAATGATGATAATGGGGACATGTTGAGAAAATTGTTGTGGGGACATTTTTTCTTAGAGCTCTCTCTCTTGAAAGGTGTAGTCAGGGAACATGTTGAGAAAACTCTTGTGGGGACATTCGTCTAAGAGCTCTCTTGCATGATAGCAGTGGGGACATGTTGAGAAAATTATTGTGGGGACATTCCTCTGAGAGCATTCTCTTGCATGATGGCAGTACCTACTTTTACAATACTAGTGGGAATGGGGACCCACTTTTTAAAAATCCAGTGGGCATGCCCAGTCAAGCAGAATCATGCGTTTTCAGGCAGAAAACACAATGCGTATGCAAATTTTTCAATGTCCGTGTAGGTACGCATATTTCTTGTTTCCGCGAATGAACGAATTGGCACAAAAATTGGTGGTCGGTAACCTAAAACCGTGAAAATGCTTGCTTTTCAATTGAAATTCAATAAGCGCTTCGCAGCCGTCAAAGTTTGCAAAGAGATTCTGATAGCCGGCATATTACACATAGAAAGAAAACATTCCGCATTGTTTTGAATTATAAGTGGGTTGTGCGCAAGGGCAGCCGTGGTATATAACAAAAAGCCCTTTTTAGCTCACCTGGCTATGCCAGGGTGAGCTTTTCTGATCGATGATTGTCCGTCGTCCGTCAACATTTTGATTCAAATGACATCTCCTCTGAAACCACTAGGCCAATGTTGATAAAACTATGCAGGAATGTTCCTTGCATGAAGCTCTACCAAAATTGTTCAAAGAATTCCATTCCATGCAGAACTCTTGTTGCTATGGCAACAAATAGGAAAAACTTTAAAAATCTTCTTCTCTGAAACCACAAGGCCTAGAGCTTAGATATTTGGCATGTAGCATTGTCTAGTGGACCTCTACCAAGATTGTTCAAATTATGACCCCCGGGTCAAAATTGACCCCGCGGGTGGGCACTTAGTTTTTGCATAGGAATATATAGGGAAAACTTTTAAAATCTTCTTCTCTGAAACCACAAGGCCTAGAGCTTAGATATTTGGCATGTAGCATTGTCTAGTGGACCTCTACCAAGATTGTTCAAATTATGACCCCCGGGTCAAAATTGACCCCGCACCGGGGGTCACTTAGTTTTGCATAGGAATATATAGGAAAAACTTTAAAAATCTTCTTCTCTGAAACCACAAGGCCTAGAGCTTAGATATTTGGCATGTAGCATTGGCTAGTGGACCTCTACCAATATTGTTCAAATTATGACCCCGGGTCAAAATTGACCCCGCACCGGGGGTCACTTAGTTTTACATAGGCTTATATAGTAAAAACTTCAAAAATCTTCTTCTTTGAAACCACAAGGCCTAGAGCTTAGATATTTGACATGTAGCATTGGCTAGTGGACCTCTACTAATATTGTTCAAATTATGACCCCCTGGTCAAAATTGACCCCGCACCGGGGGTCACTTAGTTTTACATAGGCTTATATAGTAAAAACTTCAAAAATCTTCTTCTTTGAAACCACAAGGCCTAGAGCTTAGATATTTGGCATGTAGCATTGGCTAGTGGACCTCTACCAATATTGTTCAAATTATGACCCCCGGGTCAAAATTGACCCCGCACCGGGGGTCACTTAGTTTTACATAGGCTTATATAGGGAAAACTTTAAAAATCTTTTTCTCTGAAACCACAAGGCCTAGAGCTTAGATATTTGGCATGTAGCATTGCTTAGTAGACCTCTTCAAAGTTTGTTCAAATTATGCCCCTGGGGTCAAAACTGACCTTGCCCGGGGGGGATCATTTGTTTTACAAAGGCGTATATAGGAAAACTTATTTGGTATATAACATTATCTAGTGATCTTCCACCAGGCAAGTGGACTTGTACCAAGGTGAGCGATATAGGGCCATCTTGGCCGTCTTGTTTTATAAATGTAATTAACAATATATTTTCAGCCAATCAGCAAATGTCTCATTGAATCTTACCGTTTCCCTACCCTTTTTTCAGCCAATCCGAGGCTGCTGTTGCAATAGCTTTGACCTTAACGGACTAACTGGACCTGTTCATGCTATGTATGTTTTGATTCTTTTTGATTCACGCCCGTCAGTTCATTTAACAACAATGACTTATGATGAGACTCAGAGTGACTGGTATTTGTTCCATGATGGAAGTTTTAGCTAACATGAGTTTACTGAATAAAACTCCATCTGTGGGGACATTCTTCTGAGAAATAGCCTAGTTGTAGTGGGGACGCGAGATTGTTATGAAAATTCTTGTGGGGACATTCTTCTGAGAAATAACCTGGTTGTAGTGGGGACGCAAGATTGTTAAGAACATTCTTGTGGGGACATTCTTTTGAAAGCTAGTATGGTTGTAGTAGGGATGCATGATAAAGAAAATTCTTGTGGTGACATTCTTTTGAGAGCTAGCCTGGTTGTAGTGGGGACGCATGATAAAGAAAATTCTTGTGGGGACATTCTTTTGAGAGCTAGCATGGTTGTAGTGGGGACACATGATAAAGAAAATTCTTGTGGGGACATTCTTTTGAGAGCTAGCATGGTTGTAGTGGGGATGCATGATAAAGAAAATTCTTGTGGGGACATTCGTTTGAGAGCTAGCATGGTTGTAGTGGGGACACATGTATATTGGGACATAGTACTGCATGTACATTAGGTCACAGGAAGTGGAAGCCATTTTGGATTTTTTAACTGGCACTTGGATGTGTAATGGAGGAAATAATTTTAGGAGTTCTGGTGGCTGTTTTAGTTACTTTGGTTCTGTGCCTCATTACATTATTCGTGATGTTGCTTTTAGTGATACGGTTGATAAGAATTTCCCAGCATTGGTTTTACTTAAATTCTTAAATACCTCAATGCAAATATGTACCAGCTAACAGTGCATTCTTCAACCAGTTTGACGATGATATTAGCTTTTATTTTAAAAAATGGTTTCAGGTGTAAACTAGATACAGTTGTTATTGATGACTCAAAGTGCAGTTCTGTAATTGAAACCACACATTTGTATGAAGCTTTAAATGTTACAATATTTTGTGTTGAAAATGGAATTGACTTTGATTAACAACACAAAACATACAAGTTTAGGTTGGTATCTTTGTGTTATAAGCTAGTGACTTTCCTACTAAATTTTAACTTTTGGTAAAATCAATGTATATTCAATTTGTTAGTATTAAGTTTATTTTCTTTGTGTAGGAGCTAAAAATAAAGGAAGCTAGAGAAAAATTATTTACCCGAGCCAGGATTCGAACGAGGATTTTTGCACTTGCAAAAATTTTGCCAGCAGCTAACAGACTGCTCTACAGAGCCAACTGATTTGCTGCAAGTTTTATATACAGTCAACTCTCGTTATCTCGACTACGGTTATCTCGATTTTTCGATATCTCGACTGGATTTTCTCGGTCCCGATTTTTTCCCTTCTTGTTCTATATAAATCAACTACGGATATCTCGATTTGTTTATCTCGATTTTTTCGTTATCTCGACTAAATATTTGATCCCCAACTATGAAATTTCCTCTATTTTGACATCCGATATCTCGATTTGACATTTATCACCTGCCAAACAAGGTGCGAAAAGCTGCACGCTCAACTGTCGTCTGCTGTAAGAGGTGCGAAAAACACCACGCGCGGCTATTCACTCAGTAATTCGGTTAACGACCCAAAATTAATTGTTTGTTTGCGACGTAAGCTGTGTAATATGCGGAATGGGTTATTTGTATTGAATTGTGTCAAAACTGAGAAAAATTAGACAGATAACATCTCTATATTGAAAAAAAAACGGAAGAGTAATGTCGGAGGGCGGAAGTCATGAACTTGTCCGAGCGCCAGTCGAACAATCTAGAGGGCCCGGTAACCAACCCGGGAGGATCTATCTGGATCGGCAAACGCTGAGAGTTTTGGAGAAGGACCGGGGGAATCCAATCTTTAGGCACCGGGTTGCAAGGCAACATGAATCAGATGAATTGAACATTTAGTTGATTTAAACCTACGAGCTAGTTTCGTTTCACAACCTGTGTATTACACAGATCATAAGATGGTAGAAAGAAGCAAACGTCTTTCTATCAACAATATTCTTCCTTATCCCCCTCCTATCCCCTATCGAGCATATTTTATCCAACTTTGGTTATCTCGATTTTTCGTTATCTCGACTTATTTTCTTCGGTCCCAAAAAAATCGAGATAACGAGAGTTGACTGTATACCAATGACCTCATAGCGTTAGTCACAGGTTAACATTTTCTACAGTAAAAATTAGCAAAACAAAAGATTTTCACTGTTTCTTTTGTTAGAAAACTTGTAGACCTGTGATCATATTTCAATGCCCCTGATACAGTAATGACAATTATTTTCTTGAAATTGAAAATTTTCTTTTTTTACCGTCAGTTGTCCATCTGGAGTGCAGTAGCTTTAAGTGTATATATAGTACATATTATGTTGCCATTCTTGTCAGTGCTATTTTGGAGAAACTTCTTGCTAGAAATTCAAGTTTCATTACTATGAGGAGATGCGCATATTATCAGCATGTTCCAGTTCGTTATGTTTGAAAGATTTATGGCCTTTTTAGCTCACCTGTCACAAAGTGACAGGGTGAGCTATTGTGATCACAATTTGTCCGGCGTCTGTAAGCTTTTTTCTTCAAATGACATCTCGTCATAAACCGCTAGGCCAATTTCAACCAAACTTCACAAGAATGTTCCTTGGGTGAAGCTCTACCAAAGGTGTTCAAAGAATTCCTTTCCATGCAGAACTCTGGTTGCTTTAGCAACCGAAAGGAAAATATATAGTAAAACTTCTAAAAATTGTCTTCTCCGAAACCGTAAGGCCTAGAGCTAAGATATTTGGTATGTAGCATTATCTAGTGGACGTCTACCAAAGTTGTTCAAATTATGGACCCATGGTCAAAATTGGCCCTGCCCCTGGGGGGTGCTTTATTTTTACATAGTCTTATATAGTAAATCTTCTTCTCCGAAACCGTAAGGCCTAGAGCTAAGGCATTTGGTATGTAGCATTATCTAGTTGACTTCTACCAAAGTTGTTCAAATTATGGCCCTATGGTCAAAATTGGCCCCGCCCGGGGTCTTTGTTTTTACATAGAAATATATAGTAAAGCTCTTCTTCTCCAAAACCCTAAGGCCTAGAGCTTAGATATTTGGTGTACAGCATCATCTAGTAGACCTTTACAAAAGTTGTTCAACTTATGGCCCCAGGGTCAGAATATGCCCCCCTGGAGGTCTTTGTTTTTACATTGCCTTCAATAATTTAGTTAAACTTTAAAATTCGTCTTCTCCGAAACCGTAAGGCCTAAAGCTTAGATATTAGATATATTAGCATCATCTAGTGGACCTCTACTAGAGCTGTGCAAATTATGGTCCCAGGGTCATAATTGGCGTCTAGGCCTCGAAAAAATGTTTAGGGCGAGTGACCCTGAAACTCTACTCGCCCTGAACAAAATTCACTCGCCTTGCATTTTAAAGACAAAACTGGGTAATAATTATTACACACTGATAGTAGGTATTTTTTGGCCAATTCAATTTACTATCACACTTAAAAGCAACCAATAATATATCTTCAAACATTTATTTTTCTTTTATGAACACATAATAATCAGGATTACAGTTAGTCCGAGTTGTCGGCACATGTTTTTCTATGCAGAGTTACTGTTCCTGACAGACGGTAATTTTATGGATATGCGAGAGAATGGTTACATCCATTCTGATAACCTCGATTAAATAGTCCGTTTATGCCTTTTTGCATATTTAGTTTTATTTTCACAAGACATGACTGTAATATGCATGTGATATCAACAACGGAATTACAAAACAAAATAGTCAGTAGAGGGAAAATCGGTTGACCAAGTGGGTTCGGAAATAATTTATACATATTTATGATGAGGTCATATTTCTGTTTAGACTGTTTACTTCCGTGTTTTTTAAATTGAAATTTACGTTGCAATATTTGTTTTGGCTTATAAAATTGCTCTGCTTTGATCATGAGAATGTTAGTCGCCCGGTCTGGTTTTTACTCTTACTGGATTTTTCGAGGCCTGGCCCCGCCTCAAGGGGTCCTTACTTTTACATAGTCTTATATAGTAACACAGTTTCTGGTCAATAGCTTGAGAACCACTTGACATAGGACATTCAAACATCACATACTTGTAGGGCTTATTAAGTAGATTATCCCCATTGACTTTGGGGTAACAGGGTCAAAGGTCACAGGGGCTCACACACTGAAAACGGTTTCCAATTAAGAACTCGATAACCACTTGGCCTAGGACTTTCAAACTTCATACACTGATAGTACTTATTGAGTACTAGGTTGCTTTAGATTTTGGGGTCACAAGGTCTAAGGTCAAGGTCACAGGGGCCGAACACTGAAAACTGTTTCCGAACAATAAATGGAAAATTACTAACTTTAATTCTGCCTTTACTAGTACCGTTTGGGGGGAGACATGCGCTTTTTCTTCAAAAGCATCTTCTAGTTGTCTTAACTTTAAGCAAAGCAAGCAGTTTGGTTCAGGTGAGTGATTTAGGGCCATCATGGCCCTCTTGTTGTACATATAGCACTTATGGCATTGTACTTGTCCATGCTACTTCTCAGGAACTACCTGCTTGTATTTAATTCATTGAAACCTCATACTTACTACCAATTCCTCCTTCTAAAATTCAAGCGCAAAAATTTGGGTATTTTAAAATTCAAGCGCTACAAAAACGTGTACTAAGATAGGCTGCAGAATTCCCTAGATGTACATATTTCGGGGAGCATCAATCAGTTCTACCAATATTTTTATTGTATTTTTAAGTAAAAGCTTGAATAAAATGAAACTATACTTGTCAGGTATGTACCTTTTACTGTTGTATTTTTTTTTGAAACATGTCATTCTACTTTCTATGGTAGAGGATATGAACTGAACAAATTTACTGGTCTATTTTTAGTTCTTAAAAGAAAAAGAAAACTTAAAAGAAAGGAAGACATTGCTGCAGATTGGATCGAAAGGTCTCAAGATCCACCTGACTTTGATGTCCAGGAATTTCCAGTAAAAGGTATACTTTAAAGCACAACACTGAAAAAAGTTTAACAAGTGAACACAACTAAAGCTACATGTAAGTTATGTGAATTTTTGTCAAAGATTATTGAAAAAGTCTAGGCCCTTAATGGGCACCTTACTGTGACATAACATAGCTGCATATTTATAGAACAGCATGGCATATATCACAAAATGTAATTGAATACTGTTAACAGTGTGTGGAGGATGAGACTGTAAAAAATATCAAATTAGCTGAAACTAGACATCATTTTTTTTACAAAAAACTGCCAATTTCAATAAAGTCTTATTTTCACTATTCATGTTTTCAAAATTTAACAGTATTAGGTTGTTTAAAGTTTTGGTCATCTAAATGTCTTTTTCTGACATCATTTTAAAAGATAATGAAATTCTTCACCCAACAGGATATCGTTATATAAATTCTTTGTTCTCTTGCAATATTATCAAATTTTCCATTTTATGCAGTACGTAAAATGACAGTAAGCTATAATCACTGACCAGGAAAGGGCTGCAGTTTAAAATAAACCTCCTATTAATGTTTTCACTGTATACTTCTGTACAAGTGCTAGTGTAAGCTTGAAAAATGTCTTAATTTACTGAAAGTACAATCTGCCAATGCAATCAGACCCTTTTTTACAAGCAAACTCGCAAAAAAGGAGAAAATTAGGATCTATTTATTACAGTCGAACTTCGATGGCTCTAAGTTGGATCTTTTGAACACCCAGGTTCACTCGAACTCTTTGCCCAGTCCCAAATTTATTCCTTTTTTATTCTATATAGTTCTACCTCAGATCACTTGAACTTCCAAAACTCGAACTCATTTGTCGGCCATTTGGATGGCTCAAACAAGGGGAAAAGTCGAACACGGGACCATTAAAGTCGAGCCATCGAAGTTCAACTGTACTTTTTCTGACTACATCACAGAAGCGCCTTTCTGACTGAATTACGCTGATTTATGCAGTAGCCAGATACTGTTTGAATTTACTCTCATTGTATTTACTTGGCAGAGTTACCAAACATATTACAAGCATATATACTGACTGTATACCCAGTGTAGAAAATGTGAACAGTGTAAATATATTTTACTTAATGTAATACTACGAGCTTGTGGAAGTGTGCACTAGCTGAATATAAGGTTTTGGTCATTTATTCCAGGACGAGGTGTTGTGACAACTGTTTCCAGATCTAAGGGAGATTTCCTCCTTGTATATAAAGGGGAAATGCTAACAGAGGAAGAAGGTGAAAGACGAGAAGCAGAGGGTGCATCAGGCTATAGATTTTTCTACAGTAGTAAAGGCAAAAAACTGTGGTGAGTAGTTTATGTATGTATGAATGAACTTTTATATAGACTTGATTTCAAACATTCAAGGAAAGATACTCTGAATATTTTGCATATTTAAAATAAAATCTATAAGAAGATTTTTGGAAGCACAGAATGCAACCAGGCAAAATAATAACAGATCCGGTTTGATTGAGTCTGTTGATGGGAGGTATTGAAATTTGTAACACACCTCTAGCACAGGCCTAATGGAATTATAGTAAAGTTGAATGATCCAAAATAGTTGAAACTGGTGTAGAACCATTGGCAGTAATCCTGCTTAAATTAGGATTGCTCATTGTCCTTCAGTCCACTTTTCGTGTCTGGTCTGTTATTAAAGAAAGGATTTTGGCATATTTGGCACACAAACTCTTACTTCTATGACATGCAACTGGTAGGGGACATTGTTTTGCAATACTGCATTTTCTTGTTTTACATGTACCATAGTCAATACTTTGCAAAGAGTACACAATTGTATATTTATCCTTTGTATTGAAATTGCATATCTTCTAAAACTGAGTGAAAGTGTCTTAATATTATATTGATGAATTGAATTTTAGAAAATTGACATGTATTGGTTAGATTTTTTGTTAAGGTTCACATTTCTTGAAAACTGTAAGAGCTAATGCCTTGCAACTTTGTACAATTGTTTATCATCATAAGATGAGTAAGTAGGGCAAGGACCATGACTCCCATCAGCATTTTGTCACAATTATGACCTGTTTTGTTCTTAGAAAATTGACTTTTTTTTGTTCATTACCTATTTTCTTTAACACAACAAGAGCTACAGCCTCGAAAGTTTGAACACTTGTCTATCATGATTAAATGAGTAATTATGGCAAAAACCATATATCTCGTATGCATTGTGTCAAATTTTTGTACTTTTTTTCTTCAAATGAACGTTGGTACCTACAGGCAATACTCTTGTCTAGATTATAATAAGGGCTGTTTTTTTTTCTTTTCAAGGCTTTGAGAAACTGTTTTCACTATTAACTTTTATAATCATATACTGTCATTAACTAATTTGAGGCCTTCATACTAACTTGACAGATCTTGTTTTTTGAAAGTTGTTTCAGACAACAGCATATTACTTGGTGTATGAAATATATTTGAAAGTCTTGGCTGAATTTGTTGTAGCATTGATGCAACAGAAGAGAGTAGCCTGATTGGACGGTTAGTAAACCATGGTAGAAAAAAAAAATAGAAATGCAGTGATGAAAGAAATACAAGGTCACCTGTGCTTATTTTCGTTAAGGTAATGTGGATAACTGAGAGTTTAGTTAAGCTTTTCTGTTCTTGGTCTGTCTGGCTTATTGTGAGCTTGACATAGTGTAACAATGGCATTTTCATTGTATGTCCATCTGGCGATATATGTGTGTTCCGCCCAGGCTTGTCCAGGCTTTTTCACACTTCAAGGGATTTAAAATAATTTGTCCCAAAATTTAAGTGTTCATTATACTGACATAATGTGTTTAACTTTCCAGGTTAGCATCACATAGTTCAAATCACCCTTTGGAGTTTATGTTCTTAAAGAGACATATTTAGGTTAGAACAGAATGATTGTAATTTTGTCACACTTCAAAATTTAAAAATAACTATGGACATGTTAATTTTGTGCTAGGATATTATGATGTGTTTACCAAACATTTTATTTGTCATGTTTGCAATGAATTTTGAGCATGAATGTTTAAAAAAAAGTCAACAAACTTAAGTGCAAGCAGCAGGGCTCTGAAAATTTGTCGGTTTTGGACCGATTTTTGACATTTCAGACCGATTTCATTAGTGAAAAAAATGATAAAATGAAAACATGATAAAAATCGGTCCGAAAAAATGGAGAAAGTATAAAACTTGCTGTGATACTCGAAGTGCTGCATTTAACAGTAAATTCAGTTTTAAATTTGAAGTTTAAGTTCATTTTAGAATGAATATGTTTGCACTGGCTTCCCTATTTAAGTTTAGGTTTATTGCAAATTTACCTACATCTTACAAGACAACAGTACATTGATCTTACTTAAGTCCAATCTCTTTTTAGTTTGTTTGCAAGGTATTCTGTTACTACGAACTTCCTCAGTTTATAAAGCAGTCTTTCGGGGGTATTAATCACATTTAGTGATAGCTCTAGTTCTGTTTCTTGTGAGAGATCATAGTGGGGACATTCTGTGAAAATTTTCTGGGGACATCGGTTTCTTGTGAGAGATGATATGGTTGACAGATCATAGTGGGGACAAACTGAGAGAATTCTTCTGGGGACATCAGGCTTTCTCTGTTTCTTGTAAGATATCATAGTGGGGACAAACCAAGAGAATTCTTCTGGGGACATCAGACTTATTCTGTTTCTTGTGAGAGATCATAGTGGGGACATTCTGTGAAAATTTTCTGGGGACATCTGTTTCTTGTGAGATGATATGGTTGACAGATCATAGTGGGGACAAACTGAGAGAATTCTTCTGGGGACATCAGGCTTTCTCTGTTTCTTGTGAGATATTATAGTGGGGACAAACTAAGAGAATTCTTCTGGGGACATCAGACTTATTCTGTTCCTTGTGAGAGATAATATTGTGAGAGATCATAGTGGGGACATTCTGTGAAAATTTTCTGGGGACATCTGTTTCTTGTGAGATGATATGGTTGACAGATCATAGTGGGGACAAACTGAGAGAATTCTTCTGGGGACATCAGGCTTTCTCTGTTTCTTGTGAGATATTATAGTGGGGACAAACTAAGAGAATTCTTCTGGGGACATCAGACTTATTCTGTTTCTTGTGAGAGATCATAGTGGGGACATTCTGTGAAAATTTTCTGGGGACATCTGTTTCTTGTGAGATGATATGGTTGACAGATCATAGTGGGGACAAACTGAGAGAATTCTTCTGGGGACATCAGGCTTTCTCTGTTTCTTGTGAGATATTATAGTGGGGACAAACTAAGAGAATTCTTCTGGGGACATCAGACTTATTCTGTTTCTTGTGAGAGATAATATTGTGAGAGATCATAGTGGGGACATTCTGTGAAAATTTTCTGGGGACATCTGTTTCTTGTGAGAGATAATATGGTTGACAGATCATAGTGGGGACAAACTGAGAGAATTCTTCTGGGGACCGTATACAATGTCTGAATTGCAGTATGCGCCGAAGATGCCAAGCATGTATTAATGTCAGAGGTGGTCACACTCGGTATTAGGTCTGTGACTTTTTGTTTTCACTTTGTACACATTACAATACAGTGAGATCCTTAGTATTGGGTCAATCCAATGTTTTTTTGCTAAATCATTTTATGAAATGTTTGATCTACCACCAAAATGAAATTTATTTCGATTGCTTCTGTTTTGTATACTTTATACCAACATTACTACAGTGGTGCTTACGTATAACTTTGCACACGGAACGAACGATACACGCACCATACACGCAAACGGAACGCATCGATGAACGCACGATAACTGATAACTGAATCATGAATGATGAGCGATAAGAACGATACACGATACACGATTCCCGATGAACGAAACGAAAAACGATTATTCGATTTACTCAGACATTTTCGTTTGCTTAACAACAATATTATTAATATATGTCTAATTACAATGTAAGAGCTGAATCGAAGCACCTTAAAGTCCTAAATTATCAATAATTTACAGTAAAATGAAACAGATCATAAGAATAATTAGTAGTTGAATAGCGGCACGCATACTAATTACATCTAAAATTAAATATTGTAAAGAATCTTCGGACGGAAAGTCCGATTCGACGTATGCCTAGCCACTGCCATAATTTTTACAGTTACATTGAGCACTTTATCGAATGTCTACACAGAAGCAATTTACAAATAAGTGAATTCCCATATCATTTTCGTCGGTAGAATAACACCTGGTGTAAATCTTTCACGATATGCAGAACGTCTGCGTTCGGTTATACCGAAGTCAACATCTCTTCTCCCCACAATATATCGCGAGAAAAAGAAAAAAATGTAACAGAAAGATAGTTTAGATAGTTGAAAGAATGATTCTTTCTATTTCATCAATTTAATCCGATCTTTGAACAATAATATGAATAATACGCGTTTAGGTCTAGGCTAACGTGCAGACGTTCTACACGATTAGCCGTCCGTACTATCTCGGACCACTTTTATATAATTCCTATCGTGCAACGTTCATCACACGGAACGAACGATGCGTTACCGATACACGATCTGAATGATGCATGATGAATGCACGAACGATAAACGCACGATGAATGCAAACGGAATGCACGATACACGCACGATACACGAAAATTTTGCAAAGTTACACGTGAGCACCACTGTAAGTGGGTACTTTCTTATGATGGCCAGTACACATCTAAACCCTAAAAGTTTTATATATTTACCCATACAGCTGGACACAACAATGTCTGGATTTCAGATAATCTTGTATACTCATGTTTCATTAAAGGGGAGCACAACCCATCAGTTTAGTACTATAATGTAAGTAATGAACCTGTTTTCATAACTGTATTAGATCCGAGGTGCATTGTATTGGCCCACAACTTGTTAAAGAAAACCGCCATAAACATGACCGAAAAAATAGTTTTACTATAAATAAAACAATTCAATGATGTAATAGGGGAGGTACTTGCAAAAGTAAGGCAGGGCATGCCCTCAGATGAAAAATTACGTGTGTGACTTAAGGGTTTTCCATGGAAATTAGCAGGAAAATCCTACTAAAATTAAAAAGCCTGGTTTTCATAGATCACATGACAATGTGTCATTTACATGATGCTTGGCGATGAGTGTCTTTGAAGCTAGAAATCAAAATGAAATCATATCTGGCTGTATTTCACAGCAATAGAATAGGAAGATGACAGATTGAATGATATTTTAGTAATTAAAAGTAACCATTTATTGAAATACAATGCTTATGAGTAGTAGCTCTAAACAATTGAGAAAAAGATGTTGCCTAGTCATGTCATGTCATTTTGAGTTTTAACATTAGTACCGGTTTCCCATATGACCAACACCCCCAGCAGAGGTTAGTCATTTTAGTTTGCTGGAGATAGTGCAAGATACATACAGGTATCCCAGATCCAGAGACACCCAAAACTTCCAAGTTGGTTCAACTTCACACATTAATTTGGCATCATGAGATGACCTCACAGACAAGTTACATAACTCTAGCTTTTATTTTGTCATGATTATGCCCCTTTTTTAACTTAGAAATTTAGGTTAAAGTTTTGCATGTAAGCAGGTTTCTCAGAAACTACTGGACCAAATGTTTTCAAACTTCACACAGTCATGTCTTTGGCATCATGAGATGACCTCACAGGACAAGTAATATGTGTGAAAACTAAGTTTTAATTGGAAGGGGCTTCAAATGGCCGAGAGCGCTGTGATTAGACAGCTCTTGTTATTTGGCATAAATGTTAACGTCAATTAGACGGAGTGTCACATGCAAACCCCAGGTCCCTATCTCAAAGGTCAAGGTCACACTTACTGGTCAAAGGTAATTTTAGAGGTTGATGGGCCTTGCTTTGAATTGTATGGAGCTATTTTTTTAATGGCTGAAATGTTTGAGTCGTTTTGGTGGTGTGTCAACAAATAATGGGCTCTACTTTGTTGCCCTTTGGGCTGCAACATTTAAGTATTGGTATTGAAAAGGTTCTTTTGATATCCAGCAATCTCGGTCACAAACACCAAAATTAATTTCTAATTATTCTAATACGGTTATCTTGTTAGTTTTGTATTCCTATCAGAGACTGTATACAATATAAGTCCCTATATTTAACACTGAAGTTCAAGTTTGCAGTAAGGTTTTGGACATCATTTGGAATTTCCTTAGAATTATGATTGCATTGCATCAACTTTTGATCCGTTAAAGTGTATGAATATGGAAGGTCTTATATGTCTGCCTTTCCACCTAGATATGAGACATCATGAGGACATGGAGGTTTGTGACAACACTCTTCATGGAGGTGATAACCAGTTCCAGGATGAAGATATGGATAATAATAGACATACAAACAAAGAGAAGTCTACGGGCAACATCAGTGATGGTATGCCACTCATTTTTATATGCCTGTTTTTTTAGTGTGTGTCTGTCCGACCGTCCGTCTGTCATAATGCCTGTGCGGAGCATTGTTACTAGTCCAGGTATTGACTTCAAACTTAGCATATAGGTAGGTGGCAACGAGACGACATACAGAGTGCAAGAACTGGGTCAGTAGGTCAAAGGTCAAGGTCACAAATTGAGCTCAAATATCAAATCTGTCATATTTTGTGTCTGAAGCATAACTTTATAAACATTCAAGCTATTGACTTCAAACATGGCAATGAGACCATGTGCAGAGTGCATGAACCGGGTCTGTAGGTCAAAGGTTAAGATCACAAATTGAGCTCAAAGGTCAAATCTATTCACTATTTTGTGATATCCTAAATTTTTACAATATTTCAGGAAGTACATATGACATCAGTAGCATGGAAGAAAACAGACCAGTTAAAGAGCCAAAAAAGGATAAATGTATGTATAGAGACTGTAGTTTTTGTTCAGTGCAAAAAACAACAACTGCACAGTAATTCTGTACTGTTATTTTGTACACAAAAGGCAAACCCATAGTTATTCTTAAAAGATCATAAGTAACACTGACAATTCAGTTGTAATGCTGTGACAAGGCATCTAGCCTGTAAATCACAACCACTGTACTATCACAATACAGATTTCATACTTGTTTTTTAATGACATCAACAGGCATTCAACAACACTGCAAGAAATTTTGAAAGGAGTTGCTAATAAAACGTTCTGTTTATAATTATGTCCTTGTTTCTTTTTATAGGATCTGATGGGAAGGGACTTCTCCAGTAATTTTCTGAAAATCAATATTGCATTTCTCTTTCTTTTTCCAAAGGTCAAAGGAAGATCTGGACTGTAGAAGAAAAAAATGCCTTGACAGAACTGGTAACCAAATCATATGATGACAGGAAGCCTCCCAGAAAAAGTGAAATTTTGAAATGTCAAATACACTATCCGGTTTTGAAAGGCATTAACTGGTTAAATATCAAATATCAAGTCTGGGCACTTTCCCAGAAAAAATGTGCTGCTAAGAAGAAAGTGATTCAGGAACTGGGATTGAATTGAAATGTGTTTCTTAAGATTTCAGAAAAAGGACAAATTTCATTTTTGCCCCAAGATGGTCTAAAAACTAGTCTCTAAATGGAATAAGTTCTGAGTGTTCTTCTATCAATAACTAATGTTTTATCAAAAACTGCATGCAATATTTTGCAATTTATTAGGCAGTATTGTTTTATAACTGCATGCAATATTTTGCACTTCGATTTATTGTTGAAGAAATTATCATAAGTAAATAAAAACACAGTATGGGATACCATCACTTTTTAGCTCGACTTTTCTATGAAAAGGGGAGCTATCCTACTAGCCCCGGCGTCGGCGTTGGCGTCACACCTTGGTTAAGTTTTTCGTACCACCCCACTTTATTTCAAAAGTATTAGAGGTATGGCTTTGAAACTTACCATACTTGTTTACCATCATAACCTCCATCTACAGACAAGAGTACATAACTCTGTCAAGGTTTTTGACAGAATTATGGCCCTTTTTTACTTAGAAAGTGTATTGAGCTTGGTTAAGTTTTTCGTACCACCTCACTTTATTTCAAAACTATTGGAGGTATTGCTTTGAAACTAACCATACTTGTTTACCATCACGACCTTCATCAACAGACAAGAGGACATAACTCTGTCAAGGTTTTTGACAGAATTATGCCCCTTTTTGACTTAGAAAATACATTGAATATGGGTAAAATCCACTTATTGCCTTAACCCTTTGAGATATTGCTTTGAAACTTTTAATGCTATTTCACATCATTACCCCCATCTGTACGCAAGAGAAGGTAACTATGTCAGGGATTTGTTTTAAAAATTAAGGCCTTTTATCGACTTAGAATCTTGGTTAAGTTTTTCGTACCAGTCCACTTTTTGACTGAACTGTTAGAGATATTAAATTGAAAGTTGGAATACTTGTTTACCATCATGATTCCCAAACATGGGCAGGAGAAGGTAATTCTGTCAAGGATTTTTTTTGAATTATGGCCCTTTTTGACTTAGAAACTCAGTTAAAATTTTCATTCTTGTCCACTTGTTAACTTAACCATTTGAGATATGTTACTTTGAAAGTTGGAGTACTTATGTACCATCGTAAGACTTATCTGTAAGCAAAAGAAGATAACTCTGTGAAAAATTTTCTTGATTTGTACTTAGAAATTCCTAGTTAAAGTCTTGTGTGCCCTTAACTGTCAAAGTTTTGTTTTATTGGCAAGCACTAAAAAGTCGAGCATGCTGTCCTACTAACAGCTCTTGTTTAGCTCACCTGGCTACGCCAGGGTGAGCTTTTCTGATCAATGATTGTCCGTCGTCCGTCAACATTTTGATTCAAATGACATCTCCTCTGAAATCTCTAGGCCAATGTTGATAAAACTATGCAGGAATGTTCCTTGCATGAAGCTCTACCAAAATTGTTCAAAGAATGCCATTCCATGCAGAACTCTGGTTGCTGTGGCAACAAATAGGAAAAACTTTAAAAATCTTCTTCTCTGAAACCACAAGGCCTAGAGCTTAGATATTTGGCATGTAGCATTGTCTAGTGGACCTCTACCAAGATTGTTCAAATTATGACCCCCGGGTCAAAATTGACCTAGCGCGGGTGGGCACTTAGTTTTAGCATAGGCATATATAGGAAAAACTTTAAAAATCTTCTTCTCTGAAACCACAAGGCCTAGAGCTTAGATATTTTGCATGTAGCATTGTCTAGTGGACCTCTACCAAGATTTTTCAAATTATGACCCCCGGGTCAAAATTGACCCTGCACCGGGGGTCACTTAGTTTTGCAAAGGAATATATAGGAAAAACTTTAAAAATCTTCTTCTCTGAAACCACAAGGCCTAGAGCTAAGATATTTGGCATGTAGCATTGGCTAGTGGACCTCTACCAATATTGTTCAAATTATGACCCCCGGGTCAAAATTGACCCCACACCGGGGGTCACTTAGTTTTACATAGGCTTATATAGTAAAAACTTCAAAAATCTTCTTCTTTGAAACCACAAGGACTAGAGCTTAGATATTTGGCATGTAGCATTGGCTAGTGGACCTCTACCAATATTGTTCAAATTATGACGCCCAGGTCAAAATTGACCCCGCACCGGGGGTCACTTAGTTTTACATAGGCTTATATAGGGAAAACTTTAAAAATCTTTTTCTCTGAAACCACAAGGCCTAGAGCTTAGATATTTGGCATGTAGCATTGGCTAGTAGACCTCTTCAAAGTTTGTTCAAATTATGCCACTGGGGTCAAAATTGACCTAGCCCGGGGGGATCATTTGTTTTACAAAGGCGTATATAGGAAAACTTATTTGGTATATAACATTATCTAGTGATCTTCCACCAGGCAAATGGACTTGTACCAAGGTGAGCGATATAGGGCCATCTTGGCCCTCTTGTCCTTGACTGTGCTCAGTACTAAAAACATACCCATAGATGTAAAAAATATGGCAAAAATGACTATTCTGGTGGCTGTTTTAGTTACTTTGGTTCTGTGCCTCATTACATTATTCGTGATGTTGCTTTTAGTGATACGGTTGATAAGAATTTCCCAGCATTGGTTTTACTTAAATTCTTAAATACCTCAATGCAAATATGTACCAGCTAACAGTGCATTCTTCAACCAGTTTGACGATGATATTAGCTTTTATTTTAAAAAATGGTTTCAGGTGTAAACTAGATACAGTTGTTATTGATGACTCAAAGTGCAGTTCTGTAATTGAAACCACACATTTGTATGAAGCTTTAAATGTTACAATATTTTGTGTTGAAAATGGAATTGACTTTGATTAACATCACAAAACATACAAGTTTAGGTTGGTATCTTTGTGTTATAGAGTTATTGCCCTTTGTTACTTTTCCTTGTCCGGAGCATAACTTGAAAACTACTGGTGGGAATTCAATACAACTTCATACAATGGTCTAACACAATAAGAGGAAGTGTAGTGTACAAGAACTATAACTCTTTCTTGACTCATAAGAGAGTTATTGCCCTTTGATACTTTTCTTTGTCTGCAGCATAACTTGAAAACTACTGGTTGGAATTCAATTTAATTTCATACAATGGTCAAGTACATTGAGAGGAAGTGCAGTGCACAGGAACCATAACTCTATCTTGACTCATTATAGAGTTAATGCCCATTATTACTTTTCCTTGTCACAGAGCATAACTTGAAAACTAGTGGTCGGAATGCAATACAACTTCATACAATGAGAGGGAGTGCAGTGTACCATAACTCTATCTTGAGTAATTACAGAGTTATTGCCAAGAACAATATCTCTATTTTTTTTTTTTTTTTGCAAGGTATTCTGTTGCTACGAACTTCCTCAGTTTATAAAGAAGTCTTTTGGGGGTATTAATCACATTTAGTGATAGCTCTAGTTGACCTTGATAAGCAAATGTTTTTAATTTCATTTTCGCTGATGGTATATATTTTGGATTTAAAGTGATATTCTGTCTAAAGGCATTAGTATTTTGTTTGATTCAAAGGAAATAAATGATTTCACAGTTTAAGCTTATGTTTTTTGTTTCCTTTTGTTTGTTTCACAAATAGGGATCCTGTTCCAACTTGAAAAGTACTAGATATTTTTCATGAAACATGGAAGTGGATAGATGGCAATATGGAGAATATGCACACTGTTGTTTTGTTGCTATGACAACAAATAGTCCAACAAAAGTGGATCCTGCAATAACTTAATAAGTACCAGGTTTTTTTTGCCAACTTAAGAAATGTATAGAAGACAATATGGAGAATATACAGGTTATTTGTTCTCTCCATTTGTCCATTTGCATAAATATGGTGGATTCTGCCATAACTTTCTTCATGATACCTGGAACATAGATAGAAGGAAATATGCAGAACATGCACATCATTTTATTGTTTATCCATATGTCTGTCCATCCATCAGTCACAAAGGTTTATCCTGTAACTTAAAAGTACAGGATATTTTTTTTCTTGAAGCATGGCTTATAGAAGGTGGATTATTTGGAGACTATACAGTCCTTCAATTTAGTTTCAATATATGATTTCTATGGCAGCAAATATGTCGCCAGTATTGGGTTTTCCAGGAAGCAGATTTGAAAGTGACTCGCTAAGCTTCAAGCTTTCTTCACAGTCGAACTAAAATAGATTAGTGTAAACTAAATATGACAAATGCCCCCTTTGACAGGGGACTTTTATGGCTTGGCAATACTAGTCTTGTTCAAATGTATTTAAGTCCTATACCATTGGACTATAACAAATATCCCTGGATTCTGTAACAGTACTAACATATTCTTCGCAAGTTACTGCCAACTTCTCCACTTGTATCAGCATTCACACCCTTCACTTGGATATACTACCGTGTACATATCCACTACATTTACAGCCAGAAATTCTGCCTTGCGAAACCCCACATATTCACCATCATATATCCAATTTTATGCTACCCTTCATACTGATCATATGACTTGCTGAGTATATATTACCCGCCTGTCTGGAGGCTATCTACATTCCTTAAAAAGACCCAATAATGTTTCTAGAAACTATACAAATACTTCCACTAATCATTAATGAGATGTTTTCACAATTTCTGCGGACATGAGAGACTGTCTTTTTAAATAACTCGACAAAATTTCTTTTAATTTTGAGACATGTGCTCTCCTTATGATGTGTTGGACAAGTCTCCACCATGCTTCCTAGAGTCCCCGCAAGGCTTTCTTTTTGCTAAATGGCCCCACTAAAGTTTCTGTACTGTAAAGTGAGAGAAAAATTCTCTCCAGAGTTGTTGAACAGAAGTCCCCATAACGTTTTCTGTATTTGCTTCCTACTTAGTCCCCACAGGGCGTTCTCTTTGCTAAATGACCCCACAAAAGTTTCTGTAAACTGAGAGACACATTCTCTCCTTCAACGTTGTTGGACAGAAGGCCCCATAACGTTTTCTGTAATTCTCCCGATGTCAGTCATTTTTATAATTTCTTAATGGAGAGAGTGGCATTAATGGGGCCTGAAGAACAAGAAAACAATTGATTCTCTTCTGTTGGTAACTTGCTTTACTGTGTCCCCAGAAAGCTGGTTCTTGACTGAACCGTAACTGTGGGACAAAATACCAGAGAGAGAGGAGAGGGGGGGTGGTCAATGTTGAATTATCTGTGTCTTACCCTAGGACACTACTACTACTTCGGCACTGGTGGGGATCGAACCCGGGACTCTGATCCTGCTGCGAACGTACTACCACTGCGCAAGGCGGCTCTACTCTAACTGTAAATGAAGGTTTAACGGCACTATAACACGTAATATTTGGCTAATTACTGCAACTGTATGCTGAAACCTTGAGCTTTGGTTTCAATTAATATATTAGTTGTAACTTTTATGAAATTCAAAATTATACAGCGGGGGCCTCTGATTATGTAAGGCATGTTACAATCGAGTTCAACAAAATGTAATGGTTTTATTGCACGTTTTAACATATTACAAGAATGGATCAAATTTGTAATTACTACATTGGTTTGTGAACTCTGCGCTTCTCCATATAGGTAAAAAAAGCCTGTGTGGAAATTCTGTAGAGCAGGCATTGAAAAGGGTGAAACATGTTACAGTTGATGAATGAAGTTCCATAACTCCATTAGATATGTGTCAATTGATAGGACAATATTAAAACTATATTTAATGAAAATTAAAAAGCTCATTGGAAACAACCACATAAGCCTATTTTACAGCTATAACTCAGTCTTAAAGTCCCAGGATCACATTTGATGTAAAATACCAAGAACAATGTCTAACCGGCGAAATTAACCGTTATTTAGTTTCAACAAGATACAAAGATGTATAATATAGTGCGAAGGTGTAACAATATAATTGGAATCTGAAAACAAGTTTCAAAGAAAACTTATATTAATTCATTTTCCGGGTAGATCACTATCTGACGGCAATGATGTATACTATTCGGCATTGTGTAAGAGAACAGATAATTTAATTTCGCATAATAAAGTTTCTTTTCTGATTTAATGAAGAGATAATAATCTGGAAAAAACTGCAATAATGCTACATTTCAACTGGTGCTGATTTTAACCAGTGCTCACCCACGAACTCGCCGACCGGTCGCCTAGAACCCAAAGCGTTTGGAGACAAGTATTATTAGTTATACGGGTTTTTGCCGTGTACATCTGGACATGTACCCTTTTTGTATTGTATGTCGCCCGAGCCGTAAGGCGAGGGTGACATACAATACAAACAGGGTACATGTCCAGATGTACACGGCAAAAACCTGTATAACGATTATATAATACCGCAATTTAAAATTATTGCGCTATTTCACAAGAATATGTATTTTCAATAATCTTAAAATGGAGCCGTATCGATCAAATATGTACACGGATCGATTAACCAATCGGAAAGCGAGCATTTTGGTAGCGGTATTATATAAAGCTTTGTACTCTTGAAAAGACAACGACATTTAATTGTTTAAGTTTTCATTTCCGTATAGGAGGTTTTGAGTTGTAAGCGGACATGGTAAGTTTTGCAAGTACAATTGTCTTTCTAAGGTAAAGTTTGGAAATGGGTTGCTGATTCGACTTCTTCACACGAACAAAACTGATCATTTATTATATTTTTTCTGAATAGATCATGTTTAAGTGAACTGCATTGTAACCTGAGACGTGTATGAAGTATTTGGCCGGATCTGCTATGGTGTATGGTAATATGATAAAATGGTGAAGGCTTACAACCATTAGAATTTAAGCTTGTTTTGAAGTTTTTTAATGTGGTACTACATTTAACATTATCTGGTAGGTTATTCCAATGTCTTATTACAGAGGGGAGAAAAGAATCCCTATATAATTCTGTCCTGCAATGGACTAGGGGAATATTGTTGTTATATTTAAGGTTGTATCTATTTAATGACTCGTCTGGAATTAAGTTTGAAAGATAATTAGGTGTTAGATTGTTTTTCATTTTGTAAAATACTGTAAGTTTATGTTTATTTTGTCTTGATAATAAGGTTTCCCTTTTCGCTTCGTTATCAGTTTGTTTATACTACATAGTTTGGTTGCCCCGTGCTTCGATTTGAACTGATTCGAGTTCATTTATTTGTTTAATTTTGTAGACACTCCCCTTAAGCAACCATTACTGACATATTTCGATTGGCCGCTGAAATAAAGGAATACACCTGTATTTAGCGATCACCTCTATGTGGCCACTTTTGATTGGCTTAAATCATTTGAAATGAAGAACCTTCAAAATATATTTGTATAGTTTTAAATGATTTATGTATATATATGAAATGTTTATATTTCACAACATGTACATTGTATATAGACATAAAGATATTCCGCCTCCGTGGTCGAGTGGTTAGAGTCGCTGACATGAAATCACTGTAGCCTCTCATAGATTGAAAGCCATGAGTTCGAGCCCTGCTACCGACCATATCTCTTTATTTGAGAAAGTTGGAAGTTTCTTACGGAGGATAGGAGTCACTGGTTCTTCCAAGGAACGATTGTTAGGTAAACTGCCCGCCTGTTAAGTGGGCGTTAAAACTCCAACAAACCAAAGATATGTTATATGTTGATCAATGAATCATGTTACACGTTTTCTAGAAGCATCAAAGTGATGGATAGAGAGTTTAACAGAATACATGTATCTTATTCAATATGCCTTGAAACAAACACATTATAAAGCTATAGGTTGAATCTGAGGTAACCACACTGCACTCTTGAGAAAACTTGATTTTCCTCCCTTTATTCATTTTAGGTGCCGGATCAGACTTCAGAACTGTTGAAACTTACAGAATGTTGGTATAACTATTTAGGGAATCAAACATTTGACTATCTGATGTCTCTGGCAGACCAGCCATTTCCCGATATACGCGTTGCTCTTTTAGCTTTGTTTGATTCTCTGGCGTCCCAACCTTGGGGTCAACACTTGATGAACAATCACTCTGGTTTCCGCGAAGATCTCTCGATCGTTCCACAGAAAAAACTAAAGAAGGAAAGGAGAAGTTTGGAGTTATTCGGACATTAGCGAATTCGCCGACTTCAACGGTTATTTTTGGACAGCCATATTTGGTGCAATTAAAGGCTTATTGTAGCCAGGGACCGTTCTATGTGCGAGTTCAAGCAGAAGTGGCTATGGAGGGAGATTCTTGATCTGTTCTACTGGTGTAAAAAATTAGTTAAAGTTAAGAAACAAACGCAACTATTGAATAATTAATTAAGCATTGACAAAATGATGTATTATTGAATTCTGTTTGTTGAAGTAAAATTTGAAAAGGGCACTTTTATTCCCCCAAATGTGGGCATGTTAAAATCGCACCTTCAGTCGGTCTGTCTTCCATCCGTGCCTAAGTGGCTACGGCAACAATAGGCAACAGTCAACTCTCTTTAATGTCATTCATTCTGTTTGTCTTATGTGGCTATTTTTTGGCTTATGTGGCTAAAAAGTACAAAAGAGGAACAACAGAATAGCCTTTTAGTACGTCCGTCTGTTTGTCCGTGCATCTGTTCTTACATTTTATCGTGTCCTGGCTGTACCTTTGTCATGCATTGAAGGATTTTAAGATAACTTGGCACAAATGTTCAGCACATCAAGACGACGTGTCACATGCAAGACCCCTACCTCAATAGCCCAGCTTTGGAAGAAGAAGTAAATTCCGAACGTACCAAACTCAATGAATTATACCACGAAAAGGCAGAAGGCTACATTACAAGATTAAAATATAAACATTTAGTGAATGAAGATAAAAACATAAAACTACTTAAACTGTTAGAAGAACTCAAAGCTGAGATCAAAACTATAAAAATAATAAATGTGAATGGAAAGCAAATTACAAATCAAGAAGAAATTCTGCACGAAACATTTAAATATTATAAGGAATTTTATTAAAAAAGAATACCAGATATTAAACTTGATCTTCTAAAAGCTTCAAATTTCTCATTTCAAGCAGGACATCTTTCAGAACTACAAAATCAAAGCTTAATAACATTACTACCAAACCCAAATTAAGACTTCACACATTTAGGAAATTGGAGACCAATAAGTTTACTCAATGTTGATTACAAAATAGCAACAAAGTCAATAGTATCAAGAATCAAGAAAGTTTTAAATAATATAATTCACAAAAGTCAAACTGGTTTCGTAAAAATAGGTATATATATAGGTGAAAATATAAGACTCCTCGGTGACATAATTGAAATTTCATATAATCATAATATACCAGGGTATGCTTCTCTTCAGACTTTGAAAAGGCTTTTGACAGCTTAAATCATGAATTCATACATAAATTGCTTCATTTATTTAAATTTCGGAAAAGATCTTAGGAAATGGGTAGAACTATTCTATAAGTCCTCTAGTTGTTCCATTACGAATAATGGTTTCAACACAAACTTCTTTAAAATAGAAAGAGGGGTCAGACAAGGATGCCCTTAAAGTTCTTACATTTTTGTTATATGCATGAGTTATTATCCTTTGCTTGGAAATAATGAAAATATGAAAGGAATAACAATTAAAGAAATAAAAAATGCAATGTTTGCAGATGATATTACAGTATTATTGGATGGTTCTGAAAGCAGCTTTGAAAACGCATTAAAATCATTGGAGATATTTGGAGAAATTTCGGGTTTAAAATTAAATCATTCAAAATGTATTGTTTTCAAAATAGGATCATTTCGAAACGACCACGACTTAATTTAGTCACGGAAAAATACATGAAATGGAATAGCACAGAAGCGAGTTATATTTCATGCAAAACCAACCAGAATGACAGAATTAAACGTTGAAAACAAATAAAGAACTTTTACTGCAGTTTGAATAGATGGAAAACGAGGTAACTATCACCAATCGGTAACATCAGTGTTTTGAAATCTTTAACTCTACCGTAACTTACATACTTGTTCTCGGTCCTTCCAAACCCGTCACCAGAAACTATAAAAAAAACCTAAACAAGAATTTTTTTGAATTCATTTGGGGATGCAAAATAGATGAAGTAAAAAGAAGCACCATAATTCAAGAATATAAAAACGGAGGGTTAAAATGGTTGACATTGAAATATACATAAATTCATTTAAAGCAGCATGTGAACATAAATTGATAGACACGCATTATCAAGGAGAATGGGAAAACATATACATGGAAGAGTTAGATACATTAGGAGGTATAACAATAGTCAGATCGCTTCTAAATGAAAAAGACATAGAAACGATGCACATTAATAGTACATTTCTTAAAGATGTATTAAAATCATGGATTAATAAAGGTATTATTACAATTTCTGATATATACGATATAGATAGTAAACTATTTATAATGTTCACAGCATTGAAAGCACAACATAATCTTAAAACAAAACAATATTTTTATTATCAAAAGGTAAAATCTTGTATCAAAACAACTATTTGTAAAAATTATGCTACAGTAAATGCAGACCAATATTCATTTTATTATAAAGTTAACAAAATAAACCGAAAAAACATAACTAAAACCCTTTCCGACATTCAGCTTAAACAAATTCCGTGTCATAAAGAGAAATATCAAGTAAAACGGGAAGACAATCTTAATTTTAATTGGGAACAAATAAATATAACTCCATTTAGATTGACAAAAGCTACTAAACTACAAAACTTTCAATATAATTTACAGTAACATCGCTACTAAGTGCGTCTTTTGTCTTATTAAATTGTCGATTCTTCTTTGACCATAGCACATATTAAAGCGTATAGATAACCTCTTTTTGATTTAGAAAACGCATGCTTGAAAAGATTAACCATTCTGTCAAAATATAAGTCTGCTTATTGTTTCACCCAAAAGAACAAATTTTCTCTGCCCGAGTTTTTTTCTTTATCTATCTTATATGAAAATGTTATATTGATATATATTGATATAACAAACGTAAAATAACTACATTATGTATGTACAAATGTAATTACCTGCTTCTTTTTGTTGTCATGTTTAGATATAAAAAATGCCTTATTTAAGAATCTGGCTTGATGCTTTATCGAAATTGAAGCATTCCCCGGAGGTGATGTGCCTAGCGGAATAATTCACGAGGCGCGAAGCCCGAGTAAATTATTACGCAGGCACACTACCGACGGGAAGCTTCAAATTCGATAAAGCACTCCAAGCCATATATTTCGATTCTTATAAGCCGAATTTATGAAAACTATCGTAACTACTACGGACCTTTTTCAGTTCGGCGGTAATGTGAAAATAGCATAAGTAGTGGCTGTTTAAATCACTCCCCTATTTGGGCAACCAGTCAAGATATCATACATAACTATAGGCCTATTATACAAACTTATTTTAGTTTAATCATCTAATACATAAAATATAAAAAATACCCGACAGTGACATTATGCAGAAGACGTCAGATTCAGAACCTAACAAAGCAGACAATTGTTTGAAAGCGAACCGTTAATCTGAACTGTACAACGTTTTAACGTGGAGTAATGACGTCAGTGTGATGACGTCAACGTTTTCATTCATTGTTTTGTTTCCCGGAATCAAAACATTGTATGACGTTAATCCTGAATTTTCTTAGCCTTTTTTAGGAAAACAAGGTGAATGTATTCTAAGGCTTACTTGACGCAATAAAAATAATATTTAGGTTCTAAACACAACTTTTTCATGCGACTGAGTATTTATACAATATTATTTCTATTTCTTTATTTTATTTTCTGCGCGGGAGTAAATTAGAAAAGTCGGAAGGAGCTACTTCCATGTCCGAAACTCCGCCTTCTTTTCCGAGTGCTTTAATCATATTAATGCACTCGAATTGACTATAGAAATATACCATAGGCATATTAGAATAAAATGTATACGATTACATACTTTATAAACAAAGTAAGAAAAATATATTAACCTTTGTAGATTTTGTCGAATAAATCTTCAGTGACTTTATTAACAATACTATGATTTATCCTTTAAACCCGGGTACCTTTAAAGCGTGTGCATTTAACAAACAGAATAACACTTTAGACAACAGGCTAATTTAAATCCCCGACGTCCGAGACATTAAGATTAATGTCAACTTTAATCAAACACACGGAAGACAAGATAATGTGTAAAATCTATGTGGTACAGTTTAGTTATCACGAAAATCCGGTTAATATGCGATTATACCATAGTGGCTTATACTTCACAATCCAATAAAAAAATCAACAACCGAGGTAGGACCAAACGGTTTGTTGCTACACGAATTCTTGTCTTTCAAAATTTCATATTCTATATATTGCGTTGTAGACTGCCGGTGTTCTTTGGTAGTGATCGATCGACAGACAAACGGACAAATGCTACCATAAAAGCATCTCTTCAGCTGGAATGTTGGGAATCAATTACAGTGCATAATGCATAACTTCTTTGTGCAGGACTCCAGATATATTTCAATTTTAACTATTCATGTATACAGAAAGTTTAAGTAGACTTGTTCAATTTTAGATTGAACTTAAACACGTTTTATCTCTTTCATGTAGAAGATTATTTAAGATTATTTTAAGGTTATTTACTCATTTAAAGAATGTTCGTTGGAGTTTTGATTACTCAAGTTTCAGGATTAAACATATTTACCCATATATTCATTTCACTGCTCTGCCCTTTGGCAAAAAGAAATATCTTAGCACACAGTGTTTTGTAAAATTATACAAACATTCTAGTCATCAGTAAATGCATACATATAAATAAAAAGACTTAGACGACTTTTACTCATGGAGTTGAATCTTATCAAGTATAGAAGCGCACACGTTTTGCCAGGTTGTTTTCATGATAAATTCTCCGTTTTCTTCTGCCCATATTACTCTAACATCTCTCGTGTACAGATGTTTCAACGTAGGCGACATTAGATTTACATCTACATGTTCTATAAACATTAGAAATGTCGGCTTTCCTTGACCGTATGTCTGGTCAAACTCATTCATACAGTAAATGCTTAGGCAAAAATTATTTGACACTACGGCAACAGTGACGGATGCCCTGTCTAAACACCTGACTGTCTCATCATGGACCATGAACCCGGGACGTAAGTGCAGGTCTCCGGTGCAGACGAGAGTTCTTTCGATTCCGGTCATTAACTGAAGATTCTCGTTCAACTGAGGCAGTACATTGTCTTGAACAAACTGTTCATCGCTACTACTATATGCCAGAAAGACTACAAACTCATATTGACCTTCACCCTCAATCAGCTTGTTGATAACCGTTGTGCGATGTTTTCTCCGCTGAGTTATTTTCTTCCTTTTTAAAAGTACAGTTACCACTATAGCTATTACCAGTGCTGCAACTCCAGACGAAACACTTGCAGCAATTACTTTCATTTTTCGATCACAGATCCGTTTTGTTTGCGTAACAACTGAATTGTCAACGGTTTTACGTGTGCCGTCTTCACTGATACACTTAAGATTTTGAGATTTAATGTTGACTAATTCTGTATGAACAAGCCACGTCATGAAAGGCTTTGTATCACACTCGGAACAATCGATCGGGTTTGCTGTGAATATTACCGTAGGTAGATTTCTGTTCGGTACTTCTGTATTGCTTGCGTGCGGAACTGAATCTAGAATTGTTAATGAAAGTTGATCGAGTATTTTGATGTTGTTGTTTCTCAGGTTAAGAACCCGTAGTTTCTGTAGGTGTGATAGTTTCAAATGTACCTGTTCGAGCATGTTGAATGAGAGATCAATGATTTCAACATTGGTGTTCTTCTCAAACATTTTCGAAGGAAGTTTTTGCAGCTGATTTCTTTCAATACTGATGTGTTTCAGCATTTTCAACTTAACAAATATGTGTTCAAACTGACCACTGTTTTTATTTACCATCTTGAAAAGATTATTGTCAGAAAGTTTCACTATTTCGAGATAAGGTAGGCAGGCTAACACTGATGGATGAATGAACTCCAATCCATTTCCCGAGATATCTAGATGAATTAGCGAGGAAACTTGGAACTTTTCACATCGCATATGAACGTCAGCGTATTTCAAATTGTTACTTTTTAAAATAAGTTCTTTGACTCTGATATCTAATTGTCTGTTAAGAAGAACAGTCACATTCCTGACGAGCACTGCAGTCGAGGGAATAAGCGAACTTCCATTCATTACCTCTATCGAGCAAGCAGTCTCTAAGCCAATAAGTAATTCGGGTGTTAGGTCTGATGCGGAAAATGTAAAATCTGCAAATTCTATCTTGCCAGGCGGTATATTGATAATTTTTCTTGGAAGGACGGTATGGCAACCATCTATCTCAATTACATGCATAACATCTTTTGTAATAATTTCCGACCATGTATTTTGAATTACGCTGTAAGATACATTTATAAACTTCAGGCTTGGTAGACTTCGGAACACTTCTGTCAGGTTGACCATTGTTATATGAGTTAAGCTAATGTCCACGTGAGTGATGTTTCGAGGAACAAGTGCTCCTATCATTTCTGCGTTAATGCTGAAAGGAGGCGCGAATACTCCGACTTCTGACATAAACAGTTTTTGTAAATTAGGAAGACTGTTTGGAACATTGAGTTGATTTATCAAATCCGGCACTGTAAAACGGTGGCTTCGGCTTAGATCTAGCGTTTGCACGGACTGCGTTCCTTGAAATACCCCGGGATCATACCAACACGAGTTTATGTGTAGTTTTAATTCCCGAAGTGCTTGAAGTGTTCTGAAACAGCTCGGCATGAAAGCGCAGTCTACATCTCGACCCGTCTCGTCAGACAATGTAAGAGATGTAATCTCTGACCAGCTTCTATCAGCAAAATTTGTAGTGTTTAGTAAAAAATGATCACTAGAACTCTTAAAGTCAATAATTTGCACGTGAGAAAATCCAGGAGGCACCGTTTCCGGGACGTAGTTACATCTCAGTATAGAACTGTCCTCATTATAACAACTTTTATTATGAGATATAGTCGTTTCAGTTACCATAACAATATTCAACAAAATTTGAAGAAGCCATACAGAATTATTTAAATCCATTTCTGTATGTTTAACCACTGTCTTTGTCAAAATTCGTAAGACAAGGAATGTTCAAATGTTTTCGACAGATTATGCGTGCGTTTATAGAAATGTATTGATTTACCTAGTCAAATTAAAGGGGCAGTATCAATTTTATCCAACTGTTTAAATTGGCTAAAGGTACATACACTAACACAAAATGCCTTTTTTTCTCGAGACGAAGAAATATGTCTTCTTTGTTCACAAAATGCCAAAAACCGACCTTCTGCAATAAATCGCTATCCACCCCCAAACAAATATAAAAGAACTGTAAACATGGTAAATAATTTATACTAATTTATTTAACTTCTCGATTGCGAAGCAAGTGTTTACAACTTAAATTAATCGCTCCCGAAACTCAAGATGGAATCAACCTCGAATAGAGAGAGAGAGAGAGAGAGAGAGAGAGAGAGAGAGAGAGAGAGAGAGAGAGGGGGGGGGGGGTCGAACCCGGGACCCTCTGATCCTGAGACGAACGTACTACCACTGCACCAAGGCGACTCCCTTCCCAACTGTAAATGGTTTATAACACGCCTAATTTGGCTAATGACTTTGGTCACACCTCTGACAATGTAATGTCAGGCTTGCTTGCGGCTGCTGGCTTATTTGGCTTTTAAGGGTTTTTTTAAATTTTCAACCAATTTCTCTTTTGGTAGTAGGAGTGAAAATAATTGGTCAAACATGATTCATGTAGCATGCTTATAACCTTGTTCAAAATAATGTAAAAACAGTTCTATTCCACGATTTAGCATATTTCAAGAATGGCTCAAATTCGTGACGACTAAATTAGTTTTTTATCATCACAAAAAAAAGCCCTAAGGCAGAGTAGTATTGAAAAGGGTAGAAACATGTTACAGTTGATAATAAATTACATGGACTTCATTAGATGTTTACAATTGATAGAACAAATATTCAAACTAGAATTAACGAAAACTGAACAGCTCATTGGAAACAACCACACAATCTTTTCATACAGCTAAAATCAGTCTTAAAGTCCCAGCCGGTACCACCTCGGATGTAAAATACCAATAACGATGTCTAGCCGGTGAAATTAACTGTTATTTGTAAGAAAACATTCGTAAAATTGTTTTTTTAAATCGAAAGTAATAGCGCATTATCTTTTTTTCCAATGGTATTGCAAAAAATAAGAAACGAGTTCTCACAACGCTTTTTTACGGTGCCCGTGAAAACATAATTATGATACATTTTTTTTGTAAAAACGAAATAAGATTTCGTAAAAACGAAATAACATTTCACATTTCGTAAAAACGAAATAACAGTTCGTAAAATCGAAATAAGATTTCGTAATTACGAAATAAAAAAATGTATCACATGTCACTTCACGGGCACTGTACTTTTAAGTGTCAAGGCTACAAATACATGTATATGTAAGGAATGGTATTCGTCAAAGTTTCTTTAGTACAAATAGGACACAGTTCTATCGTTATTCTTATGTAAGATTCTATATATACCTTGTAAGTATTTAAAGTTCTCCTTGGACTTTAATGTTGTAAGCCTTTACTGTGTTAATGATGTGGCATGAAAAATGTCACAGTCCATGTTCAATACACGGTACATATTTCATTTGACTAGTAGGTTTTCATAATAAAGCAGTGCCTTTTCAGTTATATACGGTGATAACATTTTAACTAATAGAGGCAATCAGTTGAAGATATTTTAAAATAACCATAAATGGGATGCAAATAAAATATAAGCAATACCAGCTTTATATGAAGTACAAATGTCTTTATTATTCTGCAGACTTTATTTCGTTACATGCGGTGCATTTTTGACTTATAAACTCTGCCCGTAGTTTTACCATTATAAGGTGTATGTTGGTAAATAGGCCTAGAAATGTTAAAATATTTTAAGTGCTTGCGAATAATTCTATACATGGTTAATCTTTATATTTGTTCATAAAAAACAATGTACACTTATGCATTTAGTAATCACAAACGGGGAAACGGCATTTCTTTAAATAATGTTCGGTCCATTCTACGTGATATATATTATATAAAACATTATAAAGAGAGAATTTGTCATTACATTTTATACTTCGGCATTTCCGAATTATTAACCGGTAAATACCGATCAATATTTCTATAATTAGCGGTCACGTGGTCAACCGTAGAAGTGCGTACTGTATATTAATATAGCGTACCGAATCCATTCCAATAAATAATTGATGTAATGCATTGAAGCCATAGATAATCAAGGCCGATAACTATACGTAACATAATACAAAGTATCCCCCTTTTAAACTTGAATATTGGGGTTTAAGTTTTGCATTAAAATGCATAAAGCTGCCGGGACAGATTCTTGAGAATTAAATTTTCATCAATGATATACTAATATAAAGAAGATAAAACCCAAAGGTTTGAATGAAAACATAAGATATATCAGGTCTGTATATGCAAAGATCCATTGAATATCTTGGTATTAATTATCAATAATATTATATCGATATGTTTATGTTGGAATTTGCAAAAGCGTAAAATGATTCACAATTTGGAAGCGTATTATTTCAAATTTACGGTACACACTTACACGGGTAATTTATACTGGGACCTTTTTATATACATTCTTCTAAAAATGTTATTTTCATACAGTTTGAAAACTTTATTTTTGCACCAAAATCTTGACAGCGAGAGTTAAAGTCCAGACCAATTACTACTTGAAGTATTGGATTTCAACTTTTATAAAGGTGTTCCAACATAGAGTTTCATCACACCAAAGCTAATATTCAAGTTAGATAACATGTCTTGCAAATAATGCCAGGTAGGCTCTTTATTATTCGAGTAGACATACTTTTAAGTCCAATTTCATTAGCTAACTTGCTGTCTAGTAAGAAAGTTTGAAGACTCGATTTGGGATTACCCGGTTTAACAAAAGGCAAGATAGAAGAAAGAAAAACGGTTTATGCTCAATGATCTTTACACATAGGGTATATCAAAGGTGTATAGTAAGAACATGTAAAGATGTAGCATGGGGTATTTTATTGTCCAGCAGAAAGGAAAAGTCACCTTTTCCAAAATAATGATAAATTTATATATTTACTTAATTCCTACAAATGTTAAATATATATTCAAGACCATTGTTGGAAAAAAACCAATATTACTTACAAGCCTTCAACAGTCAAGCGCGCTTTAATACACAGTATTGTAAAGCCCCTTATTAACTGATATTCTGAAAGGTCACTTTTTATTTATAATTATTCAAAAAGCCTGCCGAATCAAGTATGTCAGTCTTTATCAGAGTCAGGAATATTCACTTGCTTAGGAGACTTAGACGCCAAATAACACAAGTCGTGACCTAGTTTATCTAGTAATTGGACAAGCAATTGGTCATTATGTGTTTACGAATTTTCTAATTAGCACATCAATGCTTTTGTACCACAGAGTTGCAATCTTTGAGGTATGCAAGGCTCTGATTTACTTACGATGATACAATATTTTCTTAGATGCTCTAAAATTTTAAACAATTCTTTAGAGCAAACTGTCTTCAAGTATCATCGTGATAAAGGGAATAGCCGCATATAATGACGTATGTAAAGCTTAACAGTTGTTTGCAACACCTAATTCAAGTATTTCACATATTCAAAATTTTACACCAATTTTGTAGCATTTGGACTATTCACTGTGATTATTATTTAGTATGAGTGATGATGTGACAACGTGTACAATGAAATGAACGCACTGCATACTATTTAAAACATCTATTACTATCTATTAATTATTAATTGCAAGTAATATGAAGGTATAACTGCTGCATTTATCATTATCTTCATGGATAGAAAAACTGACTAAATAATCTATTTACATATAAGCTTTTGTACAAAATATAACGTTGTCTAGTTCAATATATACTGGTTATGCTACTGTATATCCAGTACAATCGGAGTTATAAAATCAATGATTACATATAAAAGAAAAGCACTGACCTTATATACGGAAAAGTTACCCCATCTAATGGATAGCATGTTAATGTAAATACCTAATCCCCATGGAAACTGTATCGTATAATGCCATGCAAATAATAAGACTAAAGGCTTGATACTTTTATGCCGTAAATGCCTAAAACTCCGCAACAAAGCAGTCAACTGTGAGATGATGACTATCATAAAACACCATAATAAAATACAGGCGACTCTGTTTGTACAATTTTGGCCTTCGTGTCAACATATCACGGTAGGACTATAGTACATGTACATACCCTGTGTCAATTTAGAAGAAATCAATGATGACACAAACAAGAGGGTCATGAGGACCTTATATGATGACACAAACAAGAGGGTCATGAGGACCTTATATCGCTAACCGGAGTACAACTGCCCTTCACGCCAAAGCTTAACATACCACACAAACATCCAGATATGAACTCGTGCATTGCTATGTACCCAAGTTTGTTCAAAATGTATACATCAAAGGTTTTGGCCATAAACTGTTTTTTGTATTTTAGAAGCAATGATTCTATTTTTAGAACAGTAATCTTGGCCATGGATGCGACCGTCATATACCCAGAAGAATTTGTCATTAGTAACATAGATTGAACTCGTAGCAATCTTAATTAGGTACAAATACTCAATACTCAATATTGACTCCTTAAGATTTAATATCGCCGGATGTAATATCAATAAAGCTTTTACGCCAGAAATGATTAATTTAGTTTATACTAATTTGTTTTAGCTGTATTATGAAGAAAGTTTTCATCATTTCGAGTCACTCTCGAGTCCGCTTCCTAGTAAAACCAATACTAGTGTCACATGCCTCAGTGGGGACTCGAACCCTTAACCTCCGGGATGAGCCTCCCTTTGCTTATCGCACAATCATAGAACAATTAGCAACTAGCAAATGGTGGCGTGTTAACGATTCCGTATACAAGAATTAGTCATTAACGTGAAGGGAATTTTTACTTAAAAACCAGTCCATGATATGAGTGTTTCCTCTCTTTATAGCTTTATCTATAGAAATAATTCGAACTACTAGAATATCTACGTTAATATTTATTCGAGTCCGATAAGCAATTAGCTGTTTTTATAAACTATCAGATTAGTTATATTTGTCAAACTTTTAATAGTTAGGATTTCGAAATTTCTAATCCGTATCTAAAAACGTGTAATGTATGGAATGCCAGTTGGGACATGCCAATTGCTATTTGCCAGCTGCTTACCATATTTGCTTACTACTAATTGCCAATTGCTTAATGCTACTTGTTAGTTCGCCTCCGTGGTTGAGTGGTTATGGTCGCTGAGTTGAAATCACTGTAACCGCTCATAGATGAAGGGTCGTGGGTTCGAGCCCTGCTACCGACCATGTCTCACTATGTGAGAAAGTTGACAGTTTCTCTGTCGCAGAGGAATGAGATCTAGTACTTGTTAGGAACAAGGGTTTGGTTGATTGCCCGCCTGTAAAAAAAAACCACAAAAAGTTCAGTTTGAACAGCTGACAAACTCCTACGACAACATCATTGGTTTTTTTTGCCAATTACTTAATGCTATTAGCCATTTTCTTATTGCTATTTGCGAATTACTTATAGCAATGAATTGGCAAACATCTTAAGCAATTGGCATTAACCAGTAACCAATTGGCAAATAGCTATAAGAAATTGGCAATTGGTGAATGTTTTTGTATTTACTTAGATTGACCTGGGTGGTCTTTTTGTCCTACTTTCGCTTTGTTGCATGTTGTAAACAGTCAGAGATATACGTTGCACATCATTGGAAGTAAAGTTCTTTCAACTATAATTAAAAATATGCATGCTTATTCGCATTAATCTGTTAGCATTTAGCATTGGTTATTAGTAAGTGGCATATGTCCCCACCGGCATTCCATAGTAATAGGTCTTATGTAAATATGAATGCTTGCCAAGAACAATTTCCATTAAAGCTGCTCGCCCATAGATTTTGTTAAAAAAAATAGTTTCTTCAAAAACGTCTTCAATGACGATAAATTAGAAGGAGCACCTATTTAAACTGACAAATGGGTAAACGGTATAAACAAATATCAGTTACATGAAAATATTTACCACAAAATGACATAAAGCGTTGCAAACGCTTTGAATTTAGTCCAATTATACCCCTCCTCCCGAGTTTTACCTCAACTGAGAATGAACAGCTTTAACTTTTGAAACACATGCTGTTTCATTTCAACTTGAATTTCAGGGAGATTATAATTTTACCCTTCTCTTTTTGATACTGATAAGAAAGATAATCAAGTTCACTGGTCTTTCATTGGATAAGTTGACAAACATATCAAGTTTGAAACCTTCATTTGACTGAACAGAATGTAAATCTGCGTCGCTTTTGATTTTTGTTATCTCGGAACCGGAAGTATCAACCTACTGGTAAATAAAAAATTCCAATCTTTTCGACTTCTACGGTTTCTGTTTTGTTAAAAGTTACAATTGGTTGTTAATATAGTCTGAATTAGAGTACATGTGCACTAAAGATGCATACATATAGTGCTTTCCCCTAACTTGGTCTTGATTCAGAGGTGGTCTTCCTCACTGGTTTGACTGTAAATGTACTTAAACATTATTATGAAAGTTATAAAGTAAGTAATAAACAACAAGCGTATGATCTATGTCTTTCTGTTCTGTAACTTGAAAGATAGTGGAGCAACCTTGGTACAGTGGTAGCGCGTTCGCCTCAGGGTCGTAGGGTCCCGGATTCGATCCCGGCCAGTGCCCAAGTAGCGGTATTGACCTTAGGCCAGAAACAGAGAGTTCCACATTACCTCTGTCTTTGAGGTTGATTCCATCTGGATTGAGTCTCGAGAGCGATTATTATAAGTTACAAATATATAAGAACTTGTTTCGCAATCGAGATTTCATAAATCAGTAAAATACATATGTTACTAAATATAGTAACGATGATTATCTTTACGGTCAGGGCATTATTCGACTGTTTTAAACGATTAGCTACATGTGCGAGCACTTACACTAAGTGTCGGATAAATAGCTGTGTCATCGGCAAATATACAGATTTTCGATTTTCCCATTATCAAAGCATTTTTATCGGAATGTCATTTCTTCAATTAAGAATTTAACGCACCTTTAAAAACTCATTCTGGTTAGGAACAGTAATGTAAAGAAACTAGAAATTAAAGAGAAAATCAAGTTGTTTATATTTCAAATGATCAGGATTTACATTTATTTTCAGTGAAACACAATTTTTTTCTGTGATTAAACCTCATTATTTAATGTTTGCAGATCCGCCTCCGTGGTCGAGTGGTTAGAGTTCCTGACTTGAAATCACTGTAACCTCACATGGGTTCGAACCCTGATACCGATCATGTCTCTTTATGTCAGAAAGTCGGCAGTTTCTTACGGGGGATAAGAGACCGGAGTCTAGAACTGATTCTCTGCAGGAACGATAGTTAGGTAAACTGTCCGCACCCAACGGTAAAAATGACCAAAATACGGTCTAACACTATCGTGGTACGAAGGAATAACTTATAGAAATACCAGAGTAGCGCTGCGTACCACACTCCCAGCAATTTGAAACCTGCTCCTGCCTGTTCGAAACTTAAACCAACCGCTAAACTGACCGTTGATTAACTTTAAGGATTGTATTTCTGCATTTCAAACGACTCCTTTGAAACAAATGTATGTATTTAGGAAAATAAAATCTACAAGATTCTCAAGCAAATTAAAAATTCCTCAAGAGATTTACATCAAGAATCATATCATGCCGATGGTTAGTCTAACAGCCGGTTAAAGTTTCTGACAACTGGTCCCTGGCCGTAAGGTAAGCTGAACGAGTTAGTTTGAGTTGTTTAAAATGCTTGTTTTGAACAATGGTTCTCCGATTTTTAATCTTATTTCTTCATTTCTATGTTGTATAAATGTCTTTGTTGTCTATATTTACTAAGAAAAAAGACAAAAACAAGTGAACATAAGGAAACCTTGAAAGATAGAACGTTTTAGAATATGAATAAAAGCAAAAAACGATATTGAACAACATTTGAAAAAATAACGTTGCGTTTCTCCATTTGACAATAACGGCAACATACCGTAATTCGGGGCTGTGCAACGTGGCATCTTAATGAATTTGACGTCGGAGGACATTTTCGCTAGACAAGCCTTATTTTTATAAAAGTATGTTTTGTTAGACTGAGCAGGCATACAGTATCATTTTGAAAGAAGAGAAAAAACGCATTTTATACGATGAAGAAATTTACGAAAATCATCGGCTGAATTATAATTACAGTTTTCTTCTAGTATATTTACACATTTTCTTACATTTTTCTATATGTGGACATTTTCGCTAGACAATCATAAATGTAATTTTAGCCGTTTTATTCAGATATATCGAAAAAGAAAATTATTTTATTAATCTACATTAAAAACGCATTTCATACTTATTTTTATATAAATATCTTTGATTTTCTTTATTTTGCATTCATTTAAAACAAAATGAAAATACATATGTTCAAAGATGTGACTCTTTCTTCCTAACAGAAGTCTTATACATGTTTGATCGAAAAGAGTCGTTTGAAATGTTTTAGATTTTAATGGCAACTTTCTGCGACATTTAACATATCGTATACGCAAAATGAGAAAGTTTGACGTAATTTTCATATTTCGTTTTTAAGCAGAAGTCATACTGATCAAGTATTTTTGTTACACGTGACGCGCATAAATTAACGTCGTTCTCAGTGTGTTTGATATCGCTTCACTTCAATTGAAGGCTTAAAAGTAATTTCGTTACATAGATGTACAATAACCTTTTTCCTTTATTTTTATATACGGCTTCACATATTTTTCTTAAAATTTACCATTATGCAGTCAGAATGAATCATGCTTACGCTAGAAATTGCCAAAAACCCGCAACATCGGACGTTACGTCTAAGCATTTATGTCGAGTAAAAATGATATTGTGTTATTGGTATTGTGTTTGAAGGCCTCGAGGAAGATAGGTCAGAACCTATTCGAGTCACCTTCATTAAATAAAGAATATTATTCTTTTTGTTATTATTATTATTATGCCCGAGGTAATCCGTTACGTTAATTTACCGGGAAAGTATTGACGTCATCAGATAACTGACGTGACATCCACCAAAACAACGGAAGTAGATGACGTACACGTATCATTAATAAACAACAACAACAACAAATCTAGTGGAGTTCAGAAATTTATACTGAGAATGGAAATTCTAAGGAACGGCTTTCGAAGAGCCCTAAATGCACGAGTTTGGGAAAAGGTTTTATTTAGCGCCGCGTTTGGATTGCTCATCTCCAGTCTATTCTGGAAAAACTGGGACCTTTTTTTCGACACTTTCATAATGCTGTTCTCTTACACATTTTGGATGACTTATTGTCTACCGTCATTGTACAAGAAGCTGACTTTGAAACTCGTACGTGATGTGGTCGTAGTGTTGTCTGAAGTGTTTTTCGCCGACATATCTGTATTCGGAATATACCGGACATTACGGAGGTATATTGGAGGTGTGGATGTGACATATGAGTCTTCACAGCAACGTGCTTACGTTTTCTTGGTGAATTGCGTAAGGATAATTGTCGTCTGCTATTGTATATTTGGATCTCTACCGGCTTTCGTTAGACAGATGCAAAAGAAAATGAAACCAAAGAGAAGGAAAAGAAACTAAACCTGTTGAAAATGTTCGTGTTCATCATTAATAGAGACTGACCGTACTTCCCAAAACGTTTTATGTATTTTCTTCATTAGTCTACATGTATATGTGAATACGATGCAGTATTTCCGGAAACCAGCATTCTGTTTTCAAAGACACCCTGTATACAGACAGACGAGATCCGCATGCCATGCGAGATGTATATGGAGGTTAATCTCGTATTGGGATCATTATTTGGAGATTCAAAGATGCTAGATAAACTTTTATTGTATTTGAAATACCCTGCAGCATCTATGAGAAATTTGCAGCATGAAGTTTGCAGTGGGAATGTGAAGGACACTATATTCGTAAAGTATTTAATATAGACATGTACTCTTGTATCACCTGTGGATTCGTCGTTCAGTAAAATAAACCCAATACTCATTTGTATAAATAATAATAACACAGTTGTTTTTATGTATATTTAAGACTATTATAAATTGCTAGATGTATATTCCCAATGAGTGCTATTAAAGTTCGGTCGCCGTTCGGTATGTCGGTCAGTCCGTGGACCAAATATTTTCCGGACGATAACTTCACATCACTTACTAATAAGCTTATATTCTTCATACTTCATTGCGAGAAAATGAATGGTCCTCTTGAATGATTTGGGGAAACTCCACCAAAGTATACAGGGATTAAGGTTTTGTATACGACGGGGGGGGGGGGGGGGGTGAACTTGGGTTTTTACGCTATTTAATTGGGGGATTCAACGTACATGTATGAAATAATAATAAAAATGTACCCGCCGAACTATTATTGAACATGGTATCAGCAAAATTAATAGTTTATTTACGTTTACATTGTACATGTATTCTTCTCATACATTATGTACTTAATAATCTTTAAGAAATAAATAAAACAATTTTTACTTGCAATAAAGCTTTAATGATCGGACATAAAATTATTCTGTCATTAAAACCAGTGTAGGTAATGGCGCATGCATGGGTACTGCGTTTGTCTCAGGATCGAAGGGGTTCGATCTCTAAATGCGCCAAGCAGCAACACTTTCAACTCTAGGAATATCATCGGAACAAACTTGGTAGAGGACCACTGTACAATGTTACACATCTAATATCTAAGTTCTCTGACAAGAAACTTTTAAAGTTTTCCTTACACATTTGTAGCTAAAACATGTAATCCCCCATAGTTTCAGATTCGTTTTTTTCCTGTTGGTTTCCATGTCTGTTAAAAAGTGTGCCATTGTTTACATCAGATAATAAATGCAGGAGTCATGGCAGAATAACAAGTCAGTAGGCCATATATGTATATAAAATATTGAATAATTGAAAGGCGGTTAGCTACTATACACATGTATATAGTAGATATCGGATCGGCATTTCCGGCGATCTTACCTATGCCGGAAAACTCTGATAATGCATCATTTCGATAAGTTTGCGTTTAAAAATCTATTTAAAGTGCAAGACGGTGTGCAAGAAAAAGTTTCTTTTAGGAGACATTTGGTTCGGATTGAAAATCTGTCACATTGGGTAGAGAGCCTCGTTCCCGCCAAAACAGTTACCCTTGCCATGGTGACGGATAAATATATATGACAAGAAACTATCAATGTTAAGCTTTTAGTAGGCCTACTACTGTGTGCACCATTATTTCGTGCAATAATTATAATTGTGGGAAAAGAAAAGGGAAGAAGGGGAAAAAAAAAAAAAATTTTTTTTTTTTTTTTTTTTTTTTTATAAAAAAAAAAAAAAAAAAAAAAAAAAAAAAAAAAAAAATAAAAAAAAAAAAATAAATATAAAAAATTATTTTAAATTTTTTTTTTTTTTTTTTTTTTTTTTTTTTTTTTTTTTTTTTTTTTTTTTTTTTTTTTTTTTTTAATTTAAAAAAAAAAAAAAAAAAAAAATATTTTTTTTTTTTTTTTTTTTTATTAAAAAAAAAAAAATAAATTTTTTTTTTTTTTTTTTTTTTTTTTTTTTTTTTTTTTTTTTTTTTTTTTTTTTTTTTTTTTTTTTTTTTTTTTTTTTTTTTTTTTTTTTTTTTTTTTTTTTTTTTTTTTTTTTTTTTTTTTTTTTTTTTTTTTTTTTTTTTTTTTTTTTTTTTTTTTTTTTTTTTTTTTTATTTTTTTTTTTTTTTTTTTTTTTTTTTTTTTTTTTTTTTTTTTTTTTGTGGGGGGGGGATTTTTTTTTTTTTTTTTTTTTTTTTTTTTTTTTTTTTTTATATAAAAAAAAAAAATTTTTTATTTTTTTTTTTTTTTTTTTTTTTTTTTTTTTTTAAAATTAAATATTTTTTTTTTTTTTTTTTTTTTTTTTAAATTTTTTTTTTTTTTTTTTTTTTTTTTTTTTTTTTTTTTTTTTTTTTTTTTTTTTTTTTTTTTTTTTTTTTTTTTTTTTTTTTTTTTTTTTTTTTTTTTTAAAATTTAAAAAATTTTTTTTAAGAAAATTCCCAGGATCCGAACCAACAGAAGCCTAATTAACATTTGTTTGGCTTTTCTCATTCTAACCAACTGTGCCAATGTGATAAATTCAAGAATAAGGTCTGGTAAAGGTTGTTACATAGAGGATAAATAGTCGGTTTCTGTGTATTATCACGTGTGGGCACTTAAAGTGATATTTTCACGAGAAGCGCAGCCACGAGTGAAAAATGACTACTTTTGGTGTTCACGAGTAAAATTATCGTGATATTACATCCATACAAAAACATGTTTATTTTATGGTAAAAACTTTACTTTTGAGTTTGTGTCAATATAATGTCGAAAATCGCGGGAAACGTTACCAGAAAGCATACATGTAGCACACATGACGTCATTTTAACGACGTCATCGTCGTATGGTTTCCGGCATTCATAACGCGCGGTATACATTTTGACGTTGATCGAGGTAGAACATTTTGATACTTTCACCGAGTGAACAGTGAATTCATCGGGATATAATCCGCCGTTATATTTCGATAAACCATCGAAAATATGACACCCGGAATTTATGTGTAATAGTTCATTTTTAAAATTACATTTACGTTCCGGGGTTCGAACCAGCTTCAATATAATTTAACAGCTGTTCGGAGCAGCTACACCTATGAGACTGGAATGGTAAGGGTTGTTATAAATGAACAGAAATATCACGTCGTGTAACTGGAGTTGTCCATTACTAAAAGTACGTTGTCCCCCGTTTACTAATTGGTAAGCCGCTGTAAAACAACAAAATACACAAACATAATATTTAATATCTTAAAGTAAATATTTACATTTCTATCAATTACATGTATCATAAATAACTATCATATTTATATATATCATACACAAATATTCACATGTGCACTGTGCAACACTGTAACAAAAACAACCAAAAGTTGTCAATATGTCCAGTTTCAGTTACATAGCAAATTAGCATAACAAATTTAGATTAAAATTATGTGAAATTTTCGTCCGGTTTCTGGTCTGAATACTCTCCGGTTTCCAGAGTGTTTCATAAAATAACTATAGAAATAAATAGTTCAAGATTGGCAAACTGTTGTGTTTTCGGAGTCTTCCGGTTTTCGGAGCGCCTAGTTTAACGAAGTTGTACTGTATCAACTTCCTGCGTAAATCCTGTTTTCCTCTGATTTTTTTTTCTACATACGTTTTTTAGTTTTACTATGTAATGTACAGTCTTAATCATTAGACACACACTTATATGATCTTATTTAGCTTCGGCGTTCCATAACTTCCATTAGCATCGTTTAATAACGCAAGAAATAACACATATTATACACGATGATCTATGTTGTAATGCAAACAACTTATCTGGAACAAAGAAAAAAAAATTAAACTATTTTTTAAATTTTTATAGCATCATGACATCTCAGCCCATCCTGAGGACTTCATTAACTAAATGTTTTAAACATTTGTCCCGGTCCTTGATGATTTCAGCAAAAGTTATATTTTTCAGTCAAGTACTGCAGGGTAATCCCGTTTATTATCCCCGTCAAATGGTTTGTTAAAAAATTGATGCCCCCAATAAGAATGGAGCTAACGCTGTACCGAAATACAACCAGTACGCATTAACCACGGTTCGTTTGATGTATATTTTGCGCTTTATTGTAAATACATAGAATGAGTGACATCTGCCTGTTATGTAACATAGATACAGGTTAATAAATAGTCATACATCCAAATGCCTTATTTAATCACGACACAACACTTGTGATGCATGTATAAAAAATTGTAAGATGGCTGATTAAGGTGCAAAATAATAAAAACAGAAATTCGTATCATTCGTACGAGCTAATCGTGCAATTTCGAGCACAAAAAAACGTTCCTGACGTCTTCTCATAAACATGCGAACAGATCATAGGAGTTAACTTTCGCTGTAATACTGTCGGGCTATTCCTGTCATTTTACGGCTTTTATAAGAATGATCAATCGTTGAACCGTTATGTTTAGGCATTGAAAAATAGCTTCGATTCTAAGTATCCGGCATGATAGATACCGGCTGTACCGTTGAAGGCAGCGCTGCGGATGAAAGTCCGTATGAAAAGTATCACGTTGTTGTAAATCTCACTCTTAGCACAAGTGTCACGCGATGTATGCACGTTTGTATCACTGAATTTACGGCAATACCATGACAAAAGCGTTACTATGGATTAGTTGATTACGACGCGATTGTAAAAACAACAAAAACAAATTCAATATGCCCTTCTACGAGATACTAAAATCAGATATCTAATAAATTTTGACAAGATTCTTCGCTTAACGTTTTGCACATCGGAAGTGTTTCCCACACATATGTTATCATCTCTTATATATTCTTAGCGATTATACTATTGCTACGATATGCAAATGATACATTTCGAATGAAAAGTTTGAATGGCTATGCCTATTTCATTCACCATATTGACTTTTCATGGAAGATGACTCGATTAGTTTATCTCTTGCCGAGGAACTATAATCCGGCGGCGGCGACGGTTTCTTGGCAGATTTACTTGTCCTTGAAACAAGAGAGCCGGCCACAGATGCCCGTGACGCTGAAAGTTCCTCTGGTAACTCTGTAAGGAAAAATGATCCATTCGTCGATATTTCGTCAGAATTATCCCCTACACTGAATCGAGTACGTTTCAAACTTGAATTCCGCCTAAGTTGTGACTTGGGGTTCACTCTATTAAGGAATGGTGGCGGCTGCATTTGCCGAACTGTGTGCGCTATCGGCGGGTTTTGTTCGAAAGATATGTTCGTCGGCGGGAAAAACAGTGCATGGTCCGAAGTTCGTTTAACAGTTGTAACACCTGCGTGGATAATTGGTTTTGGATGTTCCGCCGGTGTAAATGGTCGCTGAAAAGACGACGACGGTCGATACGCTTCGGTTATCTCAGACGGTAAGGGAACTGGATGATCTGAGGGCGTCGTAAAACCTGATCGTGGTCTCGCTGCATATGGAGCGACTATTGTCTCTCTTGCAGATTTGGCATCTGACGTTGGTCGTTCATGTTCTCTTGGTGACGCGCCAGCTGTTGACGGCCTGAATGTCGTCGCTGACGTCGACGGTCGGGTTAAATTTCCGTCATCTTTTATTGTAACAGATTTACGTCCGGTGGTCATACCGGTTTCCGGTCTCGGCGAATCGGGTGCTGTCACTTTCAGAGCTGACTTCAGTGGCAAAGGAAAATGTTTTGGAAAAGGCCCCTCTTTTGGAACTACGTATCTTGAAGGTTTCGGGTGAGGCGTGTCTTCCTCAATATCGATTGATCTTGGGGAGCGACCCATCGTAGTTGCCGGCCGAGGTGAAGGTGTAGTGATAGATATTGACCGCGGAGACATTGCAGATGCTGCACGTGGTGACCTGTCTAACAATTTGGACTTTATCACAGTGCCGGCTTTCCGTACTTTAGCCGAGCGGGTTCGACCAGCTGAGCGTGATGAAACACCCTCTGATCGCGTTGACCGAACGGACATTTTCCGATCTGTGATTTTTGTGACAATTTTCTTCCCTGGCTTCTTCTTGAGAGACAATGGCGGGACAGGCGTTTCTTCCTGTACTATAGGAAATTGTATACCTTCTTCCTGGTCTTCTCTAAATTTCTTGAATCCGTACTGGCTTTTAAGCAAATCTGCATATGACATTGACTCTGGTTTTCTGTACATAAGTTGTGGTAGTTTCTTCGGTATAGGGATATTCACCGGAAGCGGAAGATTCTTTCTGCTCCGCCCATGCGCACTCTCTTCATATCCGAATTGAGATAACGGATACGTGTTCTGGAAATGTTTACGTCCTGGCACACGATATCGAACTGCATTTTCTAGTTTTGGGAAGTCAAATGTGTCTTCCTGTGGATAATCATAGGGGTTGACAAATGTTTCATCAGCCCAGAGTTCATATGGATCGTAATCAAATGGTCCCTCGTGATCATCCTGGTACAGCGTTGGTTCCTGGGTAGGTGGTGCTTGTGCCCGGCCTTCGTCAGTAGCTCCTGATTCTACCTTCTCGCGTTTGACTGGCCCGTTCTGGAACCTGGTCTTACCAACGATGGGATAGCCCTTTGCGTCAAAGCCGAGCACCTGTCTACGTTTGTAGTATACGTTGTACGCAATATCAGGGAAGTCGGTATAGAGAGAAATCCGGTCTGCTTCCATGTCATATTTCTCGCGGTCTTTGGCACTTGAAATAGAACAGAACGTATATGAAGTTTTAAGAGATACATTAATATAGTGACATACATACAAGAAAAGAGTTTATGTTGAACATTGTCTTATGTTTCAAACATTAAAAAAGACAGATGTAACATACTGTTTTGTATTAGAACCAAGTTTTAAACATAGTTTTACAAAAGAAACAAGAGTTTGTTCGAAAGATTGTTTCACACATGAACTGGAAGGTGAATTTTCTTATACCGTTAATTATTATATAAGACTGGTTGAATATGCAACATTATTAGGCCCTACAGTAAATGTTACTTATTCGGAGTTTTAGCTGCTAAGCACTGTAATTGAATTATACATGTTTACAATGTATAATTATGATTTGATTGTTATACCGAGCATCGTCACTGAGAACAGCGTTTTTGTTTGTACTTACTTTGCTTAAGAATACTTACCTTGAACTAAATAGATTCTAGCTCACTTACTAAAGTACACTAAACTTGTACATTACTAACTCTATCTTAACAAAGAACTTCATCACGGAGTCAATTCGAAAAGGATAGCTCGCAGCTCGCATTTTACCGTACCAAAGAAACCTCGAAGCGCACGGCACATGAGCCTCGCAGCTCGCATTTTACCATGCCGAGTACCTCTTGGAGTATTTCTTGGCTTTAGCTCTTTTACCTATAGTTTACTTGGCTATAGTCTACCTACCTAATATATATTTTACCTATAATTTACTTGGCTACAACCCACTTCTCCATTATTTACTCCCGGCTTTAGCTCTTAAACTCATTATCTACTCGGCTTTACCTCTTAAACTCATTATTTACCCGGCTTTAGCTCTTTAACTCATTATCTACTCGGCTTTAGCTCTTAAACTCATTATTTACTCGGCTTTAGCGCTTTACAATCTACTCGGCACCTCTTAACTCATATTTACCGGCTTTGTCTTTAACTCATTATCTACTCGGCTTTAGCTCTTAAACTCATTATTTACTCGGCTTTGATCCACTTACCTTCGATAAAATCTCCTGGCGAGAAAAGTAAACAACACAATGATGATCAGACCGAGGACCACAACCACAACAATGATTATCATTCCTGAAACAATTTAACAAATGGATTTTAAACAAAACAAAAGCCCAACGAAAGAAAACATTGAAAGTAAGTTTATTGAACAAATGACACTAGATGTACATGTTTTAAATGCGACAACTGATAAAATGAGAGGAAAGTTGACACACCGAGTATGGCATCCGCAGCTGCAATTTGCAGTTGCGTTGGTTTAATTAAGGGATGCAAAATTCAGATTATTGATTGACATTATATTAAATACAAATGATTAAACCAGCGAAGATCTAATCCCAAATATTCAATAACAGCAGTCTTGAGAAAGAGGTAGTCATACGCTCGTCCTCGGTGACGAACGTCAGTGTGTCTTGTTCTGGTGGACCATAGCGTATAAGTACATTGGCTTGGCAAAAGTGCTGATGTTTTATCGTTTTTACAGTCATAACTAGCAATCTGAAATTTGTCTCGAATGATCTGATTCGGTGTCGAACTTGAACTAGATATTGATAGGTCACATATATTGATGTGTCACAAATATCGAAAAGCTGCGGACACTGCTAATGTGGTGAAATTTCGGCAATTCAACGACTATATGATTCCAGAGTATCACGAGCGATCAGGTTGGTTATGGAACATGGCCGAGATGACATGCCAATTACCAGTTTGATTAGTTTAGTATTGGCAGGATCAACCGGTGACTATTTAACTTATAGACGGACTGGGATAATTTGATGAGAATTTCGGCAATTTAAGGTCAGTAACTCAGGAGTGTCAAGCTAGTGAATATGGTGACGATCTTATTCCCATTAAAGTTATGACAAGCGGACAGCATTAGAGAACTCTGGCTGACCGCCGCGGATGATCCTATAAATAGTTGCGGCTCTAAAGAACGGCGTATAAATATGATAACGGTGCAAACCTGTAATGTCTGTTATTTCCGGTTCTTCTGGTAATTCTGTAATGTAAATAACAATTATTTGGATCAGAAACCGCTGTAAAAGCCACGTCAGGCACGTAAACCAATCGGATTGCCCGTAATGACCAACGAAGGAGTTTCATACATTGAAAAAATATCAACAGTGACAGCGCATTTCATGAAATATTAAAAGCAATTCGGTCAGCTCATTTCATTTGGCCAAAATGGCCAACCAACAAACTAACAAAAAAAGCTCTGAGCAAATTGAAAAACAAATAAGAAATGCTAACTAGAACCAAAAGACTGACGGCAAGTCATTTTATTAATTTTCTAGACTGATTTATTGTCATTAAAGTATATATAAGAAGACAGTAACAAACGGATAATACGCGCCTTTGTACTCTTAACAAAGATCTCTGCATCGAATTACTTACTAATGCACTCCAACGAACTTCTAGCACCAATTGTAAATGTTGTGCCTGCAGATGGACAAGCAATGCATGAAGTTTGGCCGGAAGAAGCCTGATAGGTTCCCCTGTCACAGTACACACACCAGCCGCTTGATGCATGTGTGCCCTTCTGACACTGAGCTTTTAAATCAAAAAAGATAAAAATAATAATTGAAACAATACACACCATGTCATCTACGTTTTGCAGATCTGTTTTAGCAAACTTGTTTAGCATATTAGGAAAAACGGGAAAAATTGATTATCACAAATTCATGTGCAGTGCAGAATTGACCATCCGGAATTGGCCAGCCCCATTTTGTTCTATCTGAGGTATCGTTAAATGTTATTTTGTATTGAAACTTGGCATTATGTAGGCATATTATTCACATGGCCCTATAATGAGGTCAACTTTATTTCATATTTATCGCTGTGTGTATGTATGCAAGTAATGTTACAATAAACGAAAACAAGTTACCACAGACTGCTTCGACCGGAACCTCTCCCACAATACAGTGCGTGGTTGTTACAGCAACAACGGAATTTCCAACAACCGTGTACGTCACGCCATCTACTTCCGCTGAGAACTGTCCGGGGTTGTCAATAACTGCCTGGGTCGTTTGTTCTAACACAGAGATAGCTGTCACAGCTTCTAAGATACTGTCAGTCACTGCAATCATATTTGCCTTAATTATAACTTGTAACACTCAACAGTTTTCAATATTCTGGCATTGTACAGACGAACAGACACATGAAAGGACCAAATTAGAGCTGAACACCACTAAAACCCAATATACATATCAATTGGTGGAAAAATAAGGCAAACGAGTTATGGAAACAGTCTTAAAATCATTTGTAGATTTATTAGTTTAAATTTAAGCCAACTTAAATTTTAAGTATGATAATAAGTTACAGGCACTGAAAGTTACTATATCTGAGGCAGGCCTACTTTCATTCAATTTATAACATGAAAAACATAGATTCGTTACTCTGGCAGTTAACTCTTGTAATACATACTGACATAGGTGTTGTAGTATTCGACAAGGTCAAAGGTCACATTGCTAGTCAGCGGAATGGTCAGATTTATTATCAGCTGCGTGTCTGTATTCCGTTTTCGCCTCTGTCCACCACCTTGTACGCCTGTGCAGTCATTGATTTCGACATCTGCTGCGCATGCGCTATTTTCAATAAGACATTGCAGAGAAGATGTTACTTCTTCCATTTTGCTTTTCACGTCATCGGATTTTTCACATGGCACCGGTGTAACAAATGTGAAGGTCAAGGTCGCTGAGTAACTTTGCGGCTGTCTGCTTACTACAACATGATACATTGAGTAGATGTTAATCTGTTCTTAGTCTAGACAAGATTATGTAACATGCAATATGCAATTTGATAATATGAAAATGGGCAGTATACCTATATCGGGTATCAAACTCATCACAGCGGTTCCGCTCTATTAATGTGTACTGCACGGTGAAGTAACCGCTGCGGGAAACTAGCAGAATTTCAAGCGCGTGATATGTTACGTCATTTCATTTAATCGATATTTTTTCAGAAATAATTTTCATTTGCAAGATTGTAAGATTGATTCAGGATGGAAATACTTATTATAAAACAGATAACCGTAAAATAAATGTGTCAGAACTTTATAAAAACGGTCAGTGAAATCCTGGGTAGACGGTGCAGCGTAACATTAATGTTGTTAGCATGATGTAACGAAGTCGACACTTTCTAATTCCGCATGGGTATATGTCAAATCAGTTATTTTATTGCTTTCAGTATTCAATTAAATACTCGTACATACGTTTACCTATGGTCAGGCTTCGCCGTATTAACATACATATTGTTATGGGGAGGGAGAAGGGCTGGAAAAAATCACCCTTTGGCAAGAAACATGATGCCACACGTGCCGCAGATCACGGTATAAGTAATTGTAAATAGCGAAAACCATATGTCCCCTGGCCGACCGACTCTCTCCCAAATGACCTTTGACCAGCTGACCTAAACTTAGTGGTCATTCCTGGGTTATCACCAATGAGCCGACAATCGTTCTTCAGTTATCGATCGGAAACCATTTGTGATGGACAGATGTACATCCATGCTAAACACAGTACGTTTCTTCATCGATGGAGTATCCTTTTCATACAGAATAAATGTTTACACCACGGTGATGGACATGTTGACTTTCACTTTACAACTCAACCCTAATGGAGTGCTTACCGATGGTCAGTACAATAGGCAAGGATCATTAATTTATATCATAGTTAGAATTATACAAATATTCCACTTCATACATACCTGTACATATCGGAAGTCGGTTCATTGGCATCCAGCTGTAGTCGGTTGTCTTTCCACACTGGTATACCTGCTTCTCTTGTCCACGTGGCATTACGTAACCAGGGGGACACTCAGCTTCACAGTGATCATCGTCAATTTCACAGGTGGCAACGCCTTCGATTTCCGGTGGCTCACATACTGTCAGACGATGAAATGTAACTTTGTTAGGGACAGTTCAAACAACTTTAGTGGTAAGCATCTACTGTGCGTTTGCAATTGACCGGCTTGTCCTTTGCAATGCCTTTTAATACCAGGAACGGCCCAGTATTGTGAAAGCTATTACAAATAGTAGTAAGCTGGGCTAAAGCCATTGCTATCAGTCGAAAATATGGCGAGAAACATACCTTAATTGGAACCTATTAAGATAGTCGCAGTCAACTTTTATTTAATGCATATTATCAAATTCACGTCCGGTATTTATCCGACTGATCACGGCGTTTAGTCGTACCTGCCAATGTCTGCTTAAGGAACGGTAATTGAATTATCAAATGGTTGGAACTTGTATTTTCAAGCTCATGGAATTATATGGTGTTTTAATAAACTCAAGACAAAGATTTACTTATTCCTTATTCTTCATGGAAAAACGTGTAATCATATTTTATCATTTCACGTGCTAAAAGTTTTGAGTAAAGTATTAAGGCGCTATATACCTGTGCAGTTTTCTAGGAAACAATCGAAAACTTCGGTATTGTTACCAACACAATCGTCACCATACTCGCTCCTGGCTGGATTGTTACAAAATCTATATTTGAGCTGGGTACCAGTACCACAGGTTACAGAACATCCCTCGGCGTCGTACCACTCGCTCCAGTTGCCATGAACTGCAAACGGTGGAATAAAATTTAAGGACCCTTACATAATGTTAAAGCAACTTTTGTTGCTGTTAAATTGACTAATAAGTAACGTTAACACATCGAACGCTGGAGAGCATTTGAAATTTAAAGTTCAAACAAACCTGCCAGATGCGTGTAAACAACTAAAACAGTATTGAGAATACAGTGCACGAGGTAGTGGTTTTTATTTCACACCTGTATAATTTTAAAACTGCTCGCTCTCAGATATTGGTAAATAAAATAAAGTTCTTCAAACTGTATGTCAATAACGTATTTTAGAACACATGTTGATATAAAAAGGCTCCAGTATAGATTCATGACAAGTACATCTCTAAATTTCGAAAAATACGCTACCAAATTCAAAAGCGTTGCAAACGCTTAATGGAAATTTCAATATAAACATATAGTGATTTCGATGCCGTGTAACCGAGCTTTTCAATTGATTTCTGCAAATTCCTACCTAGATTTTTACTTATTTTTTATTCTAGCCTTTAGTTTTTATATTTATGAATAAGACTGTCAACTTTTTTGAAAAATATTTGTTTTCAACGATAACTGAGAGCGAGCAGCTTTAACCAATTGAAAACTTTTGTTTACATCACGTGACGATAAAATAGAAACTAGTATTGTACTGTATGATTTGATATGCATTTCGTTTTCTTAAGACTATAATAGCATCATCAGAAACCTAGAATGCTACAAAACCATATCTTTTTCGTATTGGACTCAGACCCAAAAATCCATATTTTTGTGTATTGGACAGGAACTCATTTTACCCTTCCGAGTCGTTCGGAGTTACTCCCCTTGTCCACAACTCAATGGACATTGGGGATTTATTTTCTCACTGTTTTAATCCCATTTTCACACAGGTAAGAAGAAAAAAGTTTAAAAACTGGATCGGGATGAAAATCAACTTTTTCTTGAATTTTACTTCAAAACTGCTATAGATGGATAGAAAATGGTCTAACTAAGAAAATGAATACCCACAACCCTGTGTTTATTTAAAAAATAACAATTTTACAGTCATTTTTCGATTTTTATGTCTGCTTACAATTAACGTAAAAATAGTCCGGCACCAGTGAGAGATAAGGGTCAAGAATAAGGTTATCTTTCACCGGTAACATGCGTCGAAGTATGTGGTTTTCCCGTATTCATTATTTATTAAAGTGTGAAATACAACAGGTCATGACCTGCCAGAATAATGCGTGGTTAACACTTCCAAAATATTGAGAATTACTAGTTTCCACATGAATCAGTTGTAGTGGACACTTTATGACCTTGTTAATACAACATGTATATTTAGAGATTTTAATTTTTTAATTTATAAAATGTATGAATCAACTGTAACATTCATGCATTTACCTTAATTTAAGACATGTTAAGATAAGCTTGCTAGTCAGAAATATTTTACAAGAACTTTGGACTGTGCATATACGATTAAAGAACATCACGTATATAACCGTGTATTCAAGCGACAACAGCAACGAGAAAAAGAAACTGGCCATAAAGAAACTGGCCAAAACGAAACTGGCCATAACGAACTAAATCGTTAACTTCTTTATACAGAAACAAGACGAACTCCCTTTAAACTGTAGAAAGTACTGACCTAGCTGTTCCTCACAGAATGGTCCTCCGTACAGATCTGTACAATTGCACGTGTATCCGGCGGTGCTCGGGACGCAAACTCCAGTATTCTTACAACGGTTTAACCCACAGTGATCCGCGTCCTCGCTAGCATTGGAAGCTGGAACCCGAAAAATATTTTTCAAATTGAAGAACATACTAATTATACATATAAAAATGTTTTTATTTTTATTTTTAGAGCTATTCGAAAATTGTAAGCGATAGTCATAAAATGATTAGGACTTATTAAATGAAGAGTTTGTTTACCTTTACAGGTGGATGTGGCGTATTTCATCGCAGGAATTCTGGTCTGTGTAAGGTCATCCTGAGTATAGGTTGTCGCCGGAAGTACTAGTGCGCAGTCCTCATATAGGAGGGCCATCTCGGCAGCGTTCACTGTACTGTTGGAAACGCTCAGACCCGACAGAACTAAAAATATAATTAAAATTATAATTTTATCAACTTTAATAGATCTCAGCCGTTTGTTAATAAATAAGTAACGTGTATAATTTTTTTTAAATGTAGTTCAGCAAGAATTGGTGCCTTGGAAAAAGAGTTTTTATACAAATAATATACATGTAATGGCCACTTAAAACATTCACTAATAGAGGTGAGGCTATGGGGGATAAAAGTCTCGTCTAGATCCGTTAGTCGAAGATCCTAACTTTTCGACTCATTTACAGTAAACTTCGTATTTACCGAACTCCTGTTGCGAAAAAACGCGAAAATAAAATTTCGCGAATATTTCAGGATTTACAGTATCGTGATAAAAAAGATAACGATTAAAATTCAAATTCAATTATTATTTGACCTTTATTTTTAATGATAGTGTTTTCCCTTGAAAACTGAAAAGTCATTTAATATGTGTTACTTACATATTCCATTTCCTGCTGACATTTGAAGTTTTTCTGCTACATCAGCCTGTGTAATATTCGTCTGCAGTACCATTTCACCGTCTTTGTATATCGCAATATCAAATACGTCACCGGAAGTGGCGTCCCACGTAAAGCCAAACATCGTCCAAATTCCTGTTTCCATAGTGACATCTAAAGGCTCGTTGTCCCTGCAAGACAGACAGAAATGTGGTCTGAACTTTTATCTACAGTCTTAGTGTGTATTTCATTTTGATAATGGCTTTCGTGGCTTTCCACATACTTCATTACAAGTTTGTCTACTTGTTAGACCAAGTCCGAGGTCAATATCTCTTTTTTTTCACAGGTTCGCATATCTATATTGACCGAAACATTAGACTAAAATTATTATATCGTATACCTCATAAATAGTGAAAATATAAGAGAAATGATGTCTTGAATCAATGCAGTTCTTCACGTTATTTTCAAGGTCTACACATTCTTTTGCGGACCAGACACGTGATCGCTATCGGCCAATGATGATTAAGTATTTATAATAGGTATACGATATTACAAAATGTGTTACCATCCATTAAGAAATTGAGGCTTTTCGGAGACTTCTAGTTGGAAAGCCGGTTCACCGCTGTCATAAAATAGTCCAAACGTTGCTTGCGTGGTGTAGTAATATTTCATCCAGAAAACAAATGCACCTTTTGCACCAATTGTCGTCAGTGCCAAATCTGACACGTCCATGTCAAAATAAAAGTCGTATGCTGCAAAAATATAAGAATTCCTCCAATCATGTGTTATGTATCATATACAGGTATCAAAAGAAAACTCAACTATTTTCTGACTTTGTATTTATTTGAGTTAAATACATTGAATATCAAAACATTTAAATTTTGTAATCGAAAAAGACAAAATATTATCAGATACACAAGTATATCATTTTAATAAATTTCTGTTCGTACCAACACAATCTTCTGCTGAATCACTCCATTCTCCAGTTGTCCACGTGTTTTCTGGGCACGTGGCACACGTTGTTTCATTCTGTTTAGCCTGGTACGTGCCTGTTTTACAGGTTGCACATGGTTCTAATCCGGTACTTGAGTAAGTCCCTGGGATGCAAGTTGCTATTGGGTTCATGGAAAACAAAGAGAATGACAATAGTACACATACATTAAAGGGTCTTGCCCATTGATTATTTCTATGTCTAGCAAAAGAAATTAAAACACGTACATTAAAAATAAACTTTCATTCCTATTCAAAACTCAAACAAATTACATGTAATCTCTGTTACATGCATTGATATTCCTAACATATACCAGATTAAAATATTATACCCGTGCACTCTGTTGATCCCGTGCTTTGAGTTGTGCTTCCAGTTGGACACGTGGTACAGTTGAGACGCCCTGTAGTGTCGCTGTAAGTACCGACAGCACACGGCAAACACGTGTCTTGTCCTTGACTGTAGTAATGTCCCGTCGCACAGCGTGCTGTGAAATAAGCAATTTTTATTTCATCTGACAGTCTAATTTTTGTCTTTTGCAAGCGAATTGCAATTCTTGTACTTTTCTATAAACAAGACAAATTCATAACAATACCAAGCTCAATTTCTGCAGTAATTTAAGTAAAAATAAATTAGTACAAGAATTTAGAATTTATAGAGCAAAGAAAAACATCTTACAGCAGTATGATCCGATTAGTATAGCTCCCGACGGACAGTCAGGAAAATTCGTCGGCAAAGTTCGCAGCCAGTTTGTTGTTAGCTGTATGTCCGAACCAAGGACATTCTTCTGTTTTACACTGTTATTGATTGCATTTGTTAGTGACACAGTGCCGTCCTTTTCCAAGTCACACGTCGCTTCAAGCGGCATGTCTGCAAAACAATCACGTGATTGTACAGTTGTAACGTCGACCCGCACTAGACCACTGTCATGTAGCCGAAACAGTGTTGAGACTGTAGTCATTCCAAGATGGCGGACATGGAAACATGCCGCAGGTAGGTTTACTTTACTTAAGCTGATTTCTAGTATTTAACACACTTGGAACGGCTACATTGTTTCGGCTACATGACAGTGTAGACTCTCATCTTCCTTAAGAAACTGCCAACGAAAATCTTAATTCTCGTTTTTATGTTATATTTCATAAGTGCGAAAAATATAATCACAGTTCAGTAAAAATCGCTAATCTCTAGTATTAATTCTTGCATTCTTCTCGTTTATACGAACGTTTGCTTCATTCCCTTTATTTATTCATTAATTTATTTTATTATTTATTTTTATAATCGCTGTCCCGGGTCTTCCATAACTTTTGTTTTGTTGCTAAATGCTTCCTGTTTATTCTCACAAGACATTAAAATTCGATCGACAGGAAAATTACATTACATAAATCTTTTTCAAGTGTCTGTGTGTTACTGATACATTGTACTTACTTGTAGCTTGTCCTTCGCAACTCGCCAGAATCTTGAACTGTACCGTCGATACATTGAATGTACTACTACAATCTGACACCATATCTCCTACTTCACATATATATCCCATCATACATGCTGTGTAAGACGGCATTTCCGCTTCCAATATGGCCGCCCAATCGTTCATGAAACTTGATGTATTTTCAGTATCACAGTCAATATTGTATTGTAGGTCAAAGGTGTATTCTATGCTCCTTTCTACTCCGGTCTCTGTAATTATTACGCGGAAATTTACGATGAACAAACAAATATCGTCTATTTAATTATGACCGCTTTTGTGGTAATCACGTGACATCTGTGGAAGAGCCTCTGTCACATGAGAATTTTTAACCGGTTTACAGACAAACACTCTATTTGAAATCACATCTGATTCAGCAAATGACTATGATGCTTGTTATGCCGGCACATGCCTATTTTTTTCACCCTTTTTATTGCAAAAGGAAGTTATTGTTGATTTGTTTATAAAACGTGACCAATAGAAACGGAGCTTTCTAAAAACCACACGGGAATGGCTCAATGCCGATTATTTCGTTATTCATAAACTTCTAAAGACCACTGTCGTTTCATGCCAACAACGAATTGGGCAACTTTCTAGCATTTGACAAATAAATCTTGTAATGAATTTCAATAGATGGACGGCGGACTTTTCTATCACAACATATTCCTCGTGATCGATATCACATGGACGCTCTATAGAGGAACCCGAAGCATACACTGTCACAAGAATCAGATTTACTCCTGCTTACTTACTAATACTTAACGAACACTGATTTTGTCCTGGTACTATGTTAACAGTTGCTGCCACACAACTTTAAGCTAGGAACCACTGAAACACACCTGAGTGTACTGATGACATTCTGAATACAGCTCTTCATCATTTAGCAATGCACACGTGTTATAACCGCTGTTTAAGAACGTTTGCTACAATTTCAATATGTATTTAGGGTCAACATTTTCCCTTTCATTGAATTTCTTCAAACTTGTCGTTTTGACCGAGAAACAAGTCTGAAACAGAAATCTGAATGGTAATCATAGGTTACTGGCCTTGATTTTGAATAATCTGCCCTTAGAAACAACATTTGCTACATTTTCTGATTTTCAAGGTCAGATGAATCAAGAAAAAGGGGGGTGACCTATGTTTTGCAGATTTATATATGTATTAAACTTGATTCTCAGTGAAAATTCCAAGTTTGATTAAATTCTATGAAGGCAAAAGTTGCTATAAACATTAAGAAACGTAGCAAACTTCCTACATGTAAACGGTTGGCGGGATTAAACTCTCTTCCTTTAAGATGGGTTTTTTATGAATTCGCGGGATAAACTTTTTTGAAATTTTTTTTAATTGTACATTAAGTATAATCTAACGTTTCTAAACCCGTATATAACGATCCGAATATAGCGAATTTCGTAAGGGGGAAAATTTTTTTTTTTTTATATTTTTTTTTTTTTTTTTTATATGAAAATGATGTATGGATATAACAAACTCAGACATAAAGGAACAAATTTAAATGGTCCCAAGGAGTTCGTTATAAACGGTGTTTACTGTACTGGGATTATCTCTTACTTCTAACACAGACGTGATACATATGAACAAATATAGTAATAAATAACAATACCAATGCACATGGTTGGAAAGTCTTCCGAATTCCAGTCGCCATTTTCACTACATCTGTATTCACTGTCACTTTTATACGGCAATATGAAATCATTATTACAAGTGAAAACGCACGTGATTCCCGTGTCTTCAGTCTCGTTGCCAGCAGTGACGTTGTCAGTGTCAGGTGTACTGGACACACATTCGACTTCCCCGTTTACAGGTGGGTTTGGTTCTGCACACAATGCAACTGAAATACAAATTTATTTGACAAATACATTCCCTAAATTTTCAGTGAGTTTTGCGTTACTTATTTTAAAACCTTTGCATAAAAATGCGCTTTTATTTATTGTCATTCATTGTCCTTGTTAATTTTCTAGTAGGGCTTATCATGGTATGACATCATTTTCATTCGTCTTAGAATCTTTGTAATACATAAGAGTTCTTGCATTATTTTGTTTTCTTTACGAAACTTGTAGCATCCGCGGAACCTCTGTATTCTATAAGGCTACTGTTGACTTGGAGCACACTAGTGCTAGAAGTTCGAGCAAGACGATGTGCATGTGTCATACGGTACATAGCGAAGTAAAAATTGCAGTTTCAAACTGAGTCCAAGTGAATCACGGCTTATTCTATTTTTTCGCGAGCTTCTTATTTCGCAATTTGCGAATTAAGCACACCGCGAATTCGTGAAACTCGCTAAAATAGCAAACAAACAATGATTGCTCGCCCGCGTTTTTAAACACTCACGAATAAATCGAAAACTGCAAAATTGCCAAATAAATAAAGACTTTTACAGTTCTCAAAATGAAACACTTTGCAGGTTGCATTTGTTTTATATACAGTAAGTAAGTTAGTATGATACATTTTTTCACATTCATATTACTTACTGGGATTGTTTTTCTGCGGCCGTAATCAGAAAATTTTACTGTAGAAAGTCACTAGAAACGTATTTATATAAATAACTGTACCAATACAAAGTATGATGGGGAACAGTCATTTATTTCCTTACCATTGCATGCTGGGGTATCAATAAAGTCCCAGTACATATCTAATGTCGTGCTGTTCTGTTTACACGTGACATTATTCGTGCCGTTCAACGTGTAGAAGTTAGAGCACGAAAAGTTACACATGGCGCCAAGTTCAAAACTGTCACACGTCACTTCAATGTACTCGTCATCAATGTAGTTTGCGATGTCGTTACACTTATACACTGGAAAATATTTCATTGAATAAAAAATAACCGCTCTTGTATATAGTTATCTCAATTTAATTAATGAAGTTTAAAGCATGTTTATTATTTTGGCTTGTACTTGCAGGCTATTTTATCATTTTATTCGTACATTAACAACGATTATGAAGAAAGCACCTTAAATATTTCAGAATATGATTTCTAGCCATTAGTTTTCTAGAACACTTGTTAAATAACTGCGCATCAGTAACATAAATAAATCGATTAAGAAGATACAGTTGGATATGGCATGAGCAGCAGCCTGCCTAACAAACCAGTTCTGATATGTAGAAACTGGTCAGTTTTTATATTTAACCACCATTATTTCGCAGACGTCTGCTTTTAGTGACCATTTAAATAAATATATTGGCTGGCTGGTTAAGACAGGTTTTACTGTATTCACAAATCATACCGTTCACATTGATCACCAGTGTACAAACAGGTGACTGGTTCCCCGTTTCATCAGTTACCAGGTATGTTACTGTAGTCTGGCCGAGTGCCAGATTGCTTCCTGGCGCTGGTCCGGAGGTTCTGTTCACGGTAACATTTCCGCTATTATCCATTACTTCCGGATCCGCCCATGTGATCACACCGGAAGTTTGTCCGCTAAGTAAATATTGTGTGACAACTGGAAGGCATTTAATGCTTGGAGGATGAATATCTGTAATGAAACTCACAAATACTTATTTGGAAACCAAATACATTTCATCACATTAAAGATATAATATTTCTACATTACGTTTCGCATGTGTTTTAAGGAATAGTCATCATTTCCCATATGATGCATATTTTCCCTACAAAGTTTAGTATTATGCAACATGGTGATTCCAGCTCTACAAATGTTTAAAAAAGTTGTCAAGAAATACTAATGTGTCTTTATCGTCAGAAAGTCAAAGGATAAACAAAAAACAAGCTCTATTGTGGTTTCGACAGAACAAGGGAATGGGGGGGGGGGGGGGGGGGGGGGGGGGGGGGGGGGGCCGGGAACACAATACAGTCTGTCTTCAATAGCCTTTGGTAGCACCGATACGGACCGTTTGGGTCTCAAAATAATCAAAATAGGTGGGAAAATTAACAGGAGTCTGTAATATCCAGTGTCACGCGAAATATCCTGTTGTCAAGAGCGTTAACCACTCGGCCACTACTAGATAGTATGGAAACCAAACAAAATTCAAAGAAGATTTTACTTTACCCAAACAGTATGGATTTCCGGGTATATTCCACTCTCCAGTGGCGGTACATATAGCGTACGACGAAACAATAGCTGTTGATAAGCCGGCGTACGTAAATTGAATATTGAAATTAGAAAGGGCCAGTTGCTGCGCTAAAGTTGCGGCGTCCGAAATAGCTTCTTTCTCGTCTGCTATCACTCGTGCGGCATCCGCGTCTTCACGAGCTTGATCCGCCGCATTTCTTGCGTTAACAGCGGTATCACGTGCAACCGACAGTTGTGAGTTAAGGTCATCCACGTGCTGTTGAAAATTTGCAATTGCCGAATCAAGTTTTATAAGTGTTTCATTGAGACTATTTATCTGGTCGAGTAAGTCATCTGTATTCCCAATTGCATCTTCAAACTCTTCTTGCTTTTGTTTTAACTCAGCCAAAGTGTCGTTATACTCCGTTTTCAAATCATTAAGGTCGTCAATTTCAGCCTGAAGAGATGTGTTCAGTGTAGCAGCGTTGTTTTCAGCAATAGTTGCATTGACTGCTAACTCGTCTGCAAGACTATCGGCAGCGTTTGCGGTATCGTTTGCAGCTTTGGCCTCTTGTCTGAAACATTTATACAGTCGATACAAGAACTATAAACACTGCAAAAGTACATATTTCTTTTCAAATATCAGGTTTAAAATGTGCTTAATTTTGTATGATACTCTGTTTCAAATTTTGCTTTAAATAGAGAATTTAGAGAGCATATTAACAAAAATATAAATAAAAAATATATATATATATATATATATATATATATATATATATATATATATATATAAGAGAACAAAAAGCATTAACAATCAACTTTGGAAACCATGCAATTTACAAGAACTAAAACAAGTTACCCCGGTAAAAAAGGCACACCTTTTATCATGCTCTGTTGTCTTCCACGCGGAGTTTTTACTACTAAATTATCGTGCGCAGGAATAAATGTAACACATGCAAAGTGTTTCATTGTTTGATAAATCATGAACAAAAAAATAAGGAGCTATAGGTTGGTATTAATATAACAAGTATGTAAACACGGAGAACCTACAACGCTTTCGAATTGGTAGCGATTGCTGTCGACACAGTGGTTCTAAGTTCTTCTAAAATAATAGTCTTCAGTGGATCGTTTTGTAGTAGAAAGTCATTTGGACACTTCATCCAACATATTCTGCCGAATTCGGAAAGTGCGCTCGTATCGTTGCCATCACTGATGTCCTCGCAGATAACCTCTATGTCAGTGCTATTGGTTACAATTTGTTCCTCACAAGTGACAGCTGTAAAAATCAACTCTCCAGAATTAGCTGGGCTAAACGCTCAGGCAGGGCATGTCTTCCTTCCCATATGAGCAACCCGCTATGTACCAAGCTTGACGGGACAGGACTAGACATATAGGGGACCAGCCGTAGTGATTCCAAAAAAGCCACCAAAATCCTTATTTGGTGCTTATATGAAAATCAGTCAGATTTCTTCACCAAGCAGTTTTGACCATTTATATAATTATTCAACACAACTACGTAAAATGTTTTTGTTTTTTTTTCGACCAAAGTTGCTGTCTTGTTTACGACATGTATCATTTCCATATCGAAAAGAAAATTAAATTTATAATTCTTTCCCGTGTTTGTAGAAAGTTTTTGAGCCGCTTAATATAACATACATTGTATAATAAGATACGATTCTAATTAAAACTGTTACATTATATATACTTAACTTATAGTAGGTTAGCTGATTTTGTTAGTAATCTGCCTTCGTCTTCGTCTAAGGGAGACAACCCAATCAGGCATGGATCATAGATAATCAATGTAATACTCAAGGGAGATAATCTTATCAGATTATTCCTGGCAAGAGTACAATTACAGTTTTTTTGTACGATGTGTTCGTTTTGTCTTTTTGATGAACCAAGTCCCAACCAAGTCTTAATCAAATGTTTTTGTTTATTACCTTGGTTGCAGATATAATTGCACACAAAAAATAAGTTTGTAGTTTTAACAGAGACCTGTGAACAGCAAATGATTGCCGCTTTACAGTTAATTAATAATCGCTGCTGTAGTTGCCCGAAACATTCTTACCAATGCACTGTGGGAGATCGTCCCCGTACGACCACGTGCCGTTCTCAGTGCAATCCGTGCTGCTCGAGCCATTCAAGCTGTACCCATAGTTACACGAGAAAGAGCAAACACTGTAGCGACTGTTGAGATTTGAGCAGCTAGAGTTACCGTTCGTGATGTGAACAATGGGTGGACAAGTCGGAACTGAAAAACAACACGAAAACACCAAATATTCACTTCTTGCAACTAAATAATATTCCGTACAGCAACTGTTTAAACCTGTTTATTTTAACTCTACTAAAGTTCTAGCAACTCCTATACTGTTTAAGGTGATACTTAATGTACACTTACATGTATTTGTAAAATCTGACGGACAGACGGACGATAGGACATTTTTATTACACCCACTGTAAACGTCAAATACATATATTGAGAACAACTATCCTGCCACGGACAATATTGTCACAAATATGAAAAAACATGCATCTAGTCATCGTGGTAACCTACCTTCCGATGTGATTACAAAGGAACAAGTCCAGTTCAGGTTGTCATCGTCCGTTGCTCGGTAAGAAATCACGTGACTTGTACCAGGAGACGGGGATCCTTCAAATGTGGAATTTGATTCAGGTCCAACGATTTGCACCAATCTAAAATTCAAAGCTCTGACTGTTAATTACTGTCATATTAATAAGCATGGATACTAGCTCCAATCACTTTCAGAGACCAACGATTTGTACCTACTATGTTTCTGTTTGTTTTTTTTCTGTTTTTTTTTTGTTTTTTTTTTTTGTGTGGGGGGGAGCTTAACGCCCGTTTAACTGTTCCTAAGGCAGGCAGTATACCTAACCATCGTTCCTAAGAAGGACCAATTCTATAACCCTATCATCCGTAACAAACTGCCAACTTTTACGCATAGTAAGAGTCATGGTCGATAGAATGACTCGAACCCATGACTCTTAACCTATGAGAGGTTACAGTGATTTCAAGTCAGCGCCTCTAACACAACAGTTAGTAGTTGTATTAATTAACTTCATTTGACATACTTACTACGTTCTCATTACGACAAAAACGCTAAATGCACGTGAAAGTATCCTGCGGAAAGGTTGCCTTGTATCGGCACTTTGTGCCAGGTCGTACAGATTCCAAACCCAGATTTCATCGGCTTCAACTAAATTTGCTATTACCTAAACGCAGAAATTGGAATAATAGCGTCAGTTGGGTAACTTGTTCATACTTTTAAGATCTAACACTTTCCTTGAATTTTGTACTATGAAAATGTGAGCACATGTATGGAAGGCCTCAAGAGTACATGCAGTTGGATATTTGAGTAGATCGGAAGATTAAATCCCAAAGTAATTCTGAGTTTAACCTAATTATCCAATCTTTACAAAAAAGTAAATATGTAATCCATTTTATTAAGAAACTTACGAAGTAACATTTCCGTCTTTATCAGAAGCTTGCGGGATCTCCCATGTATGCTGGACATCTGTCTCGTTTCCCCATTCGTTATCACCCGGGTATAGTGTTACAGACGACGGACAGGAAGTGAAGCTAGGGGCGGATTTGCCGACGAACTCTGTAATGGTATAGTAGTTATTTAATATTTTGTAGAACAGTCGTTTGTAAGTGACAAGCAAATCATCTACTTGAAAATTATTTTAATTTTAATATGATTTTAAACATCCCATTTAAGGGCAATTCTTAAACAGTTTAACGTATATATACAGTCCAACCTGTGTTAGAGACCACCATCGAATAAAGACAACCCTGCGAGTAAAGACCGGTAGGAAGAGACCGTAACCACATTCGGCTACAGTGGCAAAAGTGATGACCCAAAAAAAAAAAAAAAAATAATTTTTTTTTTTTTTTTTTTTTTTTTTTTTTTTTTTTTTTTTTTTTTTTTTTTTTTTTTTTTTTTTTTTTTTTTTTTTTTATTTTTTTTATATTGAATTTTTTTTTTTTTTTTTTTTTTTTTTTTTTTTTTTTTTTTTTTTTTTTTTTTTTTTTTTTTTTTTTTTTTTTTTTTTTTTTTTTTTTTTTTTTTTTTTTTTTTTTTTTTTTTTTTTTTTTTTTGGGGGTTTTTTTTTTTTTTTTTTTTTTTAAAAAAAAAAAAAAAAAATTTTTTTTTTTTTAAAATTTTAAAAAATTTTTTTTTTTATAAAAAAAAAAACAAGGGGTGTGGGGAGGCTCAAAATCTTTACTTTCCTTGGAAGGGGGGTTTTAAAAAAAATTTTCGCCGCTTTTAACACTCGGCCATGGCATTAGTCTTTTTACCGCCGCCAATCGATCTAATACGCGGTCAGTAATGTAATCGATATCTTGGCATCGAAGATCTGGTGGGTGGAGAGAATCAGATTAGCAGATTTCTTACCTGAGTTATCGTCAACACAGAATCTAGAGCATGTAGTGTTTGTCTGGTTAGTATAAGCAGCGCTAATCTGCCTCCGAACTCGACCTGAAGAAAGAAGGGATAGTTTGTTGTATCAATTAATTTATCGCATGTCAGGATCGCTGGTCAGCAGAACATGCAGTGGGAGTCACTGATCACCTCAAAATGCTTTTTAACGCAGAAATTTGTTACTAACGAACTTTAATACATTGTATCTAGTTTGACATTATGCTTGTTGATAAGTAGACTTTCGAATAAAAGGGTATAGAAATGTAATGTTGAAGATCTAATCTCTATAAAGACATTACGTAAACTTAATAAGAGTATTTTACTGGAACATCGCTCTCTTGACGTTCAAACAACAGGTTCTAAATTTAAATCACCTGGGTCATACACTAATCTCAAATAAAATAATCAGATCTTATAAAAGTCTTTAAATTTATGTAGAACTAACATCCCGTTTCTACAATATCTGCACATAATGTTCAAGTGTCTTTAAAGACAAGGAGACTGCGGAGGTCATAGCTTCACCTCCTGAAAAGGCCTGTAGAGGGTGGGATCAAAACCTAGGGTGTAGTGATAGCTGCATCTCCTCCAAAGACCTGGAGAGGATCTGGTCACGGTATAATCCCTAGAGAGGCCTGAGGAGGGTGGGGTTGGTTATTATCTGATCCCCTGTAAAGACAGTAGGCGGATGGGATCACGGCCTCACCAAGTAAAAAGATCTGAGGAAGGGGCGTCACGGATGTTTGGGTCTTAGTCTCCCATATCATCAAAATACCCAAGACGATAGGGTCATAATCTCCTGAGGAGGCTGGATTGATCGCTTCATTCACTAAAATGCATGCAGATGGTGAGCTGATAGCTCCATCTCCTAAACAAGGCTCAAGGAAGGTGGAGTCATGGCCCCATCTCATCTTAAGGCTTATACAAAATGTAGAAGATGAGTCAAAAGCTTTTAGCTTACTTTACAATAAAGCTATAAGACTGCAAACGTTACCGGGTTTTAATGGAACCCATCGTCCATTTCTGCATAGAAGATTGACATCTTTCTTATAGATAGACTGGCACATGGTATAATCGGGTAGTTTTCCACCTTTATTCAGTTGTCCGTCACACCAGTCTATACTGTCCGGAAGTACGTCAATGTTGCAGCCATCTTTGGCTATGTCTTCGAAATGCAAGAACTGAAAAAGTAACAGAAATTCATCTAAATAATTAAAAAAGAGAGGAAGTGAGTGTAATGATCCATGTGCATAGATTGTAGGGGAAGTTTTGTTCCTGCAGTCATATGTGACCATGTTATCAAATTACAAAAAAAAAAACTGAAACCAAAGAATTAAACATTTCGAGTCATTGATAAGTGGATATTATAGTTTGACACTGTTCAATCACTGCGTTTTGTAACGGAAATACAAATCTTTAAAGGGTAGTGCAGTGGTCGGGTGGTTAACGCTCTGCACTGGCAATCCGGATGTCTCCGGTTCGAATTCCGGCCGGGGCACTCGGGAAATTTCAGAAACTCTTTTCAGTGTTTCAAACCCATCTAGAGATGAACCGGTTAGAAACCCAAAGGTAGTCTCACGTGTATCGGTGCTATACACCTGACACGTTAAAGAACTAGGGTGTGGTACCCGGATTCCTTTGTATCTGCATCTGTCTCTTCTACCTGAACCTGTCCGGAGTCTTGGCAAGTTCACCCAGGGAGATATCACACCCAGGGAGATATCCCTGTGTCGACCGGGACTATAAACACTCTAAATGAAAAAGAATCATCTTTAACTGAGTTCAAGACATTTATATCGTTTAGGAAAAGCGAAATGTCGCTAATATTAGTGTAGGTTTATAAGGAACATTTGCTGTGCTAACGTATAACTATATTTCATATAAAACATATTACTTACAGCATTATGTAATGGATTATCAGCACGGAGATCTTGTGACAGCACCAACGTGGTGTGGACGACAACGATATATATACAACTTATCATTTGCATCTTGCATGATTATTCCCTTTGAAAATAAAAACGTAGTACAGCTGTTATAACTTTAAAGAACATTTAAGTACTTGTTTTATTAGCTAATAACGTCAATAACTATTTCTGAAAATAGAGACACAATACACTAAAGGGACAGGGACGTGGATCCTTTATGAACCGCTGTCAACCCATATAGGGGATTTTTATGGGCACTCAATTTTCTGCACATTTTCTCGATCGACACGTATCCTACCCGAAGGCAAGACGTTTTCAAAATACGTTTTTTTGTTGTAAAAATGTGAAACCTTGGAAACACTGAAATGAAATATATTTAGGAACATGTGGTCATACTTGGCACAAACTGAAGATTTGGCGACAGAAAACCTGTAATGTCTTCTGGATATTTTTGTTGAAAACTATTTCAATTAACTTTATATCTATAAAAACTGGAAATGATTTCGAACATCCCTTGTTTAAGAAATAGCCCAGATAATATCAGTTCTTCTATATATACATGTACGATAGTTTAACACTATTTCAGTAAGACATTGAACAAATTAAACGAACGATAAAAACGGACAAAATGTCTCTTATTTGTAAATCAAATTAAGAAAAAATGCAAACCTCATTTTGAATTTAAAGTCCATTTTAACTGACGGTGACATTAAAAGACATAAATTTAAAATCCGCGACTTTGTTTCATTTCTTTCCTACGCCAATGATAACATATTTTTAACACTGATATTGGCTTGAAATGACAAAAGAATAAAACGTGTATTGTAGTCGTGATATTGTTTTAATACAAACGGTAGTGCCAATACACACACAGCGAAGGATAAACATCTCGACCTAATCAACCAACGTATATGACTGATAATAAAAACTATTTGAATACAAAAAGGTGCAACTTTAAAGCGTTTAAAGATTTTTTATTTGAGATATAAATTTAATTGTTAAGCGTTACACGCATTTCGCACGACTGCTTCTCTTGAGTGCACTGTGCATTGAATAATACCTCAATATTTAGCGCTATCTGAATAATGTCATCATATTAATTTGAAATATTAAATAAAAATTAAATTAATGCGCAATATCTGTTTTTAAAGACATTGTTGTACTATTATTAAGTGGGAATATTAATGTTCATTTTAACGAGCCCTTTTCCGGCTCATTTAGCCCTTATTACATCAGTTATTCTTCGTTTTGCCAAACGGCTATATTTATGCACTGCCAAACGTTCAACGGGTCGTGCATGCACACTGGTGGAGTACAACGGTAAATGCCAAAGCGAGGGTTTAAGTCACACTTCATTCACTGTTGTTGGACTATAGATTGCCAATCGGAACTCCTCGGGTAATTCCGTCATCATCACCGAGGTATTCCGATTGTATAGACTGCGATACTAAGTAGAAGTTCGGAAATTTTTGTTCTGCGGGTCTGGTGCGGGCCTATTGACAATATGTGTGAGCAATTTTAGCGGAAACGTGTGCAAATATCTGAAATCGGCTGTTTTAACGATTTTAAGTATTAAGTAGATGTTGATTGTATATTAGGCAATCTGACGCACATTCCATTGCGGGTCTCGTATAATGGGTCCGCAGGTCTGAAAAAATGGCCATGTTGTACATCAAACACTAATATTATAGCTTTTTGTGACTGAAAATCATTTAAATATCGTTATTAATCGATATGAACCCTTACCGTTTTCTAATCAAAGCACTGAAAGTACTAGTGGGACGGTTGTGTTGGCATGTGTAAATTAAGTTTAGGCAAGCAATACTGAAATGCTCAGCTCAAAGAGACTTAACTGCTCAAATCCAAGACGTTTAAATGTGAACAGAAGATGAAGGCCAATGTCAAGGAAATGAAAACAAACAATTCTTGCAAACTCTTATGTTTCAGATTGCAAATTTGTAAATGAACTTGCAATGATACAGCGATCAAAATGTAGTACTAAACAGCTAGTGTTTACTTTGAAGGAACTAGTGTCAGTCAGAATTTTATAACTTCAGTTTAATCAGCACACCCACGGGTACAGATGGTACAAGTCTGTGAAGTTGGCTCGGAGATCGTAGATCGACATTAGATCTGTATTCCTTCGTCCTGCATATCTAGATCGCAGCTCGACATTAGATCTGCATTCAAAGAAATGCAGATCTAGATAGTACATCGACATCAGATCTGCATTCGGGAATGCACATCTAGATCGTACATCAACATCAGATCTGCATTCGATATTGCAGACCTAGATCGTAGATCGACATCAGATCTGCATTTGATAATGCAGATCTAGATCGTACATCGACATCAGATCTGCATTCGATATTGCTGATCTAGATCGTAGATCAACATCCTTCGTCCTGCATATCTAGATCGCAGCTCGACATTAGATCTGCATTCAAAGAAATGCAGATCTAGATCGTACATCGACATCAGATCTGCATTCGCGAATGCAAATCTAGATCGTAGATCAACATCAGATCTGCAAGGTGAATGCAGATCTAGATCGTACATGGACATCAGATCTGCATTTGATAATGCAGATCTAGATTATAGATCGACATCAGATCTGCATTCGCGAATGCAGATCTACACCGTACATCGACATTAAATCTGCATTCGCGAATGCAGATCTAGATCGTACATCAAAATCAGATCTGCAATGTGAATGCAGATCTAGATCGTAGATCGACATCAGATCTGTATTTGATAATGCAGATCTAGATCGTAGATCAACATCAGATCTGCACTCGCAAATGCACATCTAGATCGTACATCGACATCAGATCTGCATTCGGGAATGCACATCTAGATCGTACATCAACATCAGATCTGCATTCGATATTGCAGACCTAGATCGTAGATCGACATCAGATCTGCATTTGATAATGCAGATCTAGATCGTAGATCGACATCAGATCTGCAATGTGAATGCAGATCAAGATCGTAGATCAACATCAGATCTGCATTTGATAATGCAGATCTAGATCGTAGATCGACATCAGATCTGCATTCGATATTGCAGATCTAGATCGTAGATCGACATCAGATCTGCAATATGAATGCAGATCTAGATCGTACATCGACATCAGATCTCTAATGTGAATGCAGATCTAGTATATAGATCGTACATCGACATCTGATCTGCATTTGCTAATGTAGATCTAGATCGTAGATCCGCGAATGCACATCTAGATCGTACTTCGACATCAGATCTGCATTGGATATTGCAGATCTAGATCGTAGATCAACATCAGATCTGCATTCGATACTGCAGATCTAGATCGTACATCGACATCAGATCTGCATTCGATATTGCAGATCTAGATCGTAGATCAACATCAAATCTGCATTCGCGAATGCAGATCAAGATCGTACATCGACATCAGATCTGCATTCGGGAATGCACATCTAGATCGTAGATCAACATCAGATCTGCATTGTGAATGCAGATCTAGATCGTACATCCACATCAGATCTGCATTTGATACTGCAGATCTGGATCGTACATCGACATCAGATCTGCATTCGCGAATGCAAATCTAGATCGTACATCAACATCAGATCTGCATTTGATAATGCAGACCTAGATTGTAGATCGACATCAGATCTGCATTCGCGAATGCAGATCTACACCGTACATCGACATCAGATCTGCATTCGATATTGCAGATCTAGATCGTACATTGACATTAGATCTGCATTTGATAATGCAGATCTATATCGTAGATCGACATCAGATCTGCATTTTGGAATGCACATCTAGATCATACATCCACATTAGATCTGTATTCAATATTGTAGATCTAGATCGTAGATCAACATCATATCTGCAATATGTATGCAGATCTAGATCGTACATCGACATCAGATCTGCATTTGATTACGCAGATCTAGATCGTAGATCGACATCAGATCTGCAATGTGAATGCAGATCTAGATCGTAGATCGACATCAGATCTGCATTTGGCATTGCAGATCTAAATCGTAGATCGACATCGGATCTACATTCGGGAATGCACATCTAGATCGTACATCAACATCAGATCTGCATTCGATATTGCAGATATAGATCGTAGATCGACATCAGATCTTCATTCGCGAATGCATATCTAGATCGTACATCGACATCGGATCTGCATTCGGGAATGCACATCTATGTCGTACCTCAACATCAGATCTGCATTCGATATTGCAGATCTAGGTCGTAGATCGACATCAGATCTGCATTCAGGAATGCACATCTAGATCGTACATCAATATAAAATCTGCATTCAGTATTGCAGATCTAGATCGTACATCGACATCAGATCTGCATTCGCGAATGCATATCTAGATCGTACATCGACATCAGTTCTGCATTTCATAATGCAGATCTAGATCGTTCAATGACATCAGATCTGCATTCGGGAATGCATATCTATGTCGTACATCAACTTCAGATCGGCATTCGACAGCAGATCTCGATCGTAGATTGTGGATCTAGATCGTAGATCAACATCAAATCTGAAATCGAGAATGTAGATCTAGATCGTAGATCAACATCAGATCTGCAATCAAAAGAGCAGATCTAGATCGTATAGATCAACATTAGATTTGCACTCGATACTGCGGATCTAGATCGTACATCAACATCAGATATGCATACGGACGAACTAAGGATGTTGTTAGCTAATCCTTTAAATGTTACTATGATCTTTGTACACTTCTATACATGTTTTACCGCAACAATACAGGATGGATCGAACCCGGAACACGCAATGCTCTGAAACTCAACACCCTAATATACTGGGTATGTGCGGGCGGACGGACAGAATTACATACATACGGATTGGTTGCATATCGTCGCCAAATGTTTGGCCCTGCGTTCAGCAGAACATTTGCTAATATATATATTACTATAACATTGTGATTCTAGCACAAGGAAACAACTATGCTGCTTCAATACTGTTTTATATACAAAAGATCGCGTAATATATAAATATTTTCAGTAAAACTATTATTTTGACACTATGGCAATTAATCCCTGCAAACTTAACTTCATTTCGAATAGTCGCATTATTGTTTACCCGCAAGGGGAGAGGGGTTTACATTTGAAGGTGCCAACAATAAGATCTTTTGAAATGATTATGTCACGGTTACGGACTTAATTATGAAAAAGGGGGAGAAAATATGTAGGCGGCCGGATAGCTCAGTCGCCCTGTAAGCGAAGGGTCACGGGTTCGAGTCCCGGTCAGGCTGCACATTTTTCTCACCCTATAACAATTATGTGCAAGTGGCATCTGTACGATACATTGGGATACATTGAAGACTCCGTTGGAATTCTGCAGATGTCAGGTACCTAAAACCAAATGAAAAAATGCGCTGTCTTTGCCCGAGAAGTAATTTATCCCATGTGCGTTGTATTGCTAAGAAATCTAGACTATGCTGGCAAGATATTCTAAAAGAAAACGCCTGCATTTAATATAAGGAATACTCCTTTAGATCTAAAATACAACTTGTCTCCTCCGTGCGTGTGCGTCCGGCCCTCCAGAAGGAATAAAACTCTCTGGACCAAAGTGTATCATAATATTCCAAACTACATTCAGACAATGTTTTATGGAAATACAACAAGTAATTTTCGAGTTGAAGAACGGACAAACTTTTCAAGTTGCATGCCCCCTGTAACCTTGACCTTTGACAGTATGACCTCAAATTGTAATGTGCACAATTACACTCATACTGATGTTTCGCACCAAGTTTGACGAAAATCCGAAAATCTAACAAGGGTTTTGGAGATGAAGAGCAGACAAGATTTTCAAGTTTCAGACCCCTGTGACGTTGACATTTGACTACATGACCCCAACTTACAATATGTTTAACGAAACTTCATACTGGTGTTTCCAACCAAGATCGATAAAAATCCAACGAACGTTTTGAAAATAAAGGTTGGACAAACTTTTCAATTTTCAGGCCCCACTGACCTTAAACCATTTGAACCCTAATTACAATATGCACAACTAGACTTCACACTGATGCTTGGCACTAAGTTTGATGAACATCCAGTTAGGGGATTGGAGATGAAGAGCGCATTATATAAAGTTGACAGATGGGCGGACAGACAAACGGACGGAACGGGGAACACAATGTCTCCCGTCTAATGGGGCAAGACAAAGTGCATGCCAACCCTTCTTGCGTATAATTGAATTGGGTGTTGCGTTTTCTAAGCCAATATTATTTACTCTCATTATGCCGATATTAGAGTGTATGCATATAACAGACTAACATTATCTACTTACGACGTCGTAAGTTACGGTATCAGTAAGGCGCCGATAAGATGTGTTTTGAGTTACTGGAATAGCACCACCGTAAAGTCAGTCGTAACTTAAGATAAGGTGAACGTTTCGAACATTTTATGTCCGCTCCAAATCCTATTAAAGGATTTTGCCTTAAATCGGGTCAAACGTTCATTTAATAAAGATGATGTGCTGAACCCACGAGCCGGTCACGCTGACTTTAGGTCAAGGACACAACTTACGGTCAAACGTCTTGTTTTTTTCAACATTTTTTAAGGGTTTGATGAAACTCTTGTAAAATGATTACCTCATTGAGACAATGTGTATAACCTATGATCCGACACACTGTCTCGAGGCCAAGGACACATGTTAACGTCAAAGGTTTGAGTCTTGAATTTGTGTCCACACAGTATCTCCTAAGCCGCATGATGGATTTGAAATATTCAAATATTCATCTGTCCGAGATGATGTTCAGTAGCCATGATTTTGGCAATAGAAATTAACTAAAGCTGATTGGTAGAAAAATTCTCGGTTTACAGGCCTTTAGTTTGACCACTTGAACAGATCACTAACTTCGTGTGCCTTTTATAGAAAACGATGCTGTGTACCTCTGCGAGAAAACTTCACTGGGTAATATCAATTCCTTCAATGCTCCGGTTTGCGGCGGAGAGTATACCTTTTTACAAATTCATACCTTCATAGCAGCGTACGTGTCCAAATCCTAATAACGTATTTAAGGCAATATTTAATCGGCACTTGTTTATTAGCCGGACAATTCATGGTCGTCTATATTTATATTCGGCTTTCAGTCAAGCCTATAGTTAGGAAGAAAATCTTGACGCAACATGAGGTTAATTCAAGTTACAAAAGTTTGGTACCAAGAGCAATAAATATATCAAACAAGGTCATACTATTATGATGAATGATACGGTACTTGTGTAGACCAAATAAAAATTGTTTTTACAGAATCCTATGGCTTACAGGATTTTGAGAACTAACCAATCTTTTCAATCAAAGGCTTAGAGCCATCTTAATATAAAATTGGAATACAGAGCTAAACGAATCTTTTCACGAGCGTCAACTTACAAACGTTTTCCTGATATTAGTTTTAAAGTGTAACCAAGTAACATAAACCTCTCAAAATTCATATTCTCATTAACTATGCAATTATTATCAGGACATAGATTACTTTCAGAAACGGACAGATGAAATTAACAAATCAATTCCCTAGACATGAACGACCTGTTTTATATGCATATACAACACTCGTAACGAAGAACTTCACTTCATACTGGAATGTAAAGTTAAAAAAATCCTCAGACGACAGAACAATATAAATATTACCGGAAACATCGAAATAGTCCAAATTTGGTTGAATTGCCTTCAAATGCTTTAACTGTTTACTTTTGTGTTTAAGGCTTTTGAAAGGAGAAAACCCATTTATGACAGTTCACACTTTTCTGCTCAAATAATAAAGTACTACAATGTTCATATAACATGATTATTGACTATCTTTCAGCGGCAGATGCAAATAAATAGTTTCATGTACAGGAATTAAAGAATAGTTCGTGTTGTCAATCATTCAATGACTTTTTACTGTTCTCGTTGACAATCCATCTGCTATAATTTTAGAGCTCTGACAATATGTATTGATTTTTGTAATTTACGTGAAGATAGCTCAACAAGCGACAAATGACATTCAGAATTTGAATGTCGTGCCAGCGCCACATGCGACATTTGACATTCAAAATCTACAAAAATGCTGATGTTTGAATGTCGTGCCAGCGCGACATACGACATTCGATGTACAACATTCGACAATCAAAATTTGGATGCCGTGCCAGCGAACCATACGACATTCGACATTCAAGCTCTACAAAACTGCTAAAGTTTGAATGTCGTGCAAGCGCGACACACGACATTTGACATTCAAAATCTACAAAAATGCTAAAATTTGAATGTAGTGCCAGTGCGGCATTTGAAATTCAAATTTGAATTGTCGACTTGTTACAACATGTAATACGACATTTGACATTCAGAATTTGAATGTCGTGCCAGCGCGACATACGACATTCGACATTCAAAATCTTAAAACATTCTAAAGTTTGAATGTCGTGCCAGCGCGGCATTCGAAATTCAAATTTGAATTGTTGACTTGATACAACATCTAGTTGCCTAATATGTTTACGTTGCACGGACGTATGGGTTGTAACCTTTTGTTCAATAAACTATCTTTCTAAACGCAATAGATCTACTTCATATTGATAAAGAGAATAAAAAAATCTCTGCCGAAACAGTTACCCGAAGTGACGGATATTTCCATCTGAACCAAGTATCTCATGGTAGAAACTTTTTCTTGCATACTGTCTTGCATTTTAAAATAGATATTTAAATACAAATTTTAATATAAAAACAAACGTTAGCATTAGCATTAGACGTTAACGTCAGATGCTGTGTTTGGGAAAGCGACGCCACATTGTTTATAACGTTACGTCACAAGTAATTCACGCGAGTCGTCTAACATGAGGGGTAAAAACTGCAGCTATCCCCATCTGGTATGCAAGAAGAGATTTTCCAGCAGTGGTAAAAACTGCAGATATCCCCATCTGGTATGCAAGAAGAGATTTTCCAGCAATGGTAAAAACTGCAAATATCCCCATCTGGTGCAAGAAAAGATCCGCCCATCCACGACATGAGTACAGAAATAGATATATTAAGCGCGCTTGTATTCATACATAATGGTCAGAATTATCCATTCAGTAAGTGTACTAACTTAATAGAGGTTTATGGATGCAACTGGAATGAATATCTGTTCTTTTTACGCATCTTTCGGTTCTCCTACGTCTTCGTCTATAATTGTATTTCCAAAAATACAAGGAAAGATATAAGGAATATTGATACACTCTCGGGAAGGAGTGCAATGCCATTGCTTTACAATGTGATTATGTATGACATGTGTTTTTGCAAATTTAGTCACAGTTAACAAGTGTGAAACAAGTTCTTCTAAAAATGTTCTTAAAAATAATGCATATGTAAATATTTACACTAACAAAACCTGTTAAGTATTTTGTTGATTCGCTGCATATTCAGTGCATCATAAAGATGTGTGTGAGAGAAATTGATGCGATAATCGGTACTCAAAAGAAGGACATATGACATCAACGGATACTAATTGCATCACCACTTCATTAAAATGGCATTGAGAGGCAAAGATGGAACCACTTTCGTTTAAATATACATACTGCTTTGTCGAAATGATAGTTTATTCTTAACAATACATGAACAGGACGAGTGACGAAAACAAATCACACAATGTCCAGATAGAGAGGGAAAATAACCACCTTTAAAACATTCCACTAAATTTGACTAGTCACTACGTTATCTTCTAATATCAAAAACACCTGTACATTTCCTTGGCCCTAGGTAAAATACTTAATAAAAATACAAAATCGGCCATTAGTGGCATATAAACAATTGGACTAAAGCATTGTGGGTCGATTATAACGTCCCCCCATCACTAAGTCATTTAAGAAATACCGGTATTATAGGGTATTTCAACTAGCAGAAGAGACTTTCAGCATGCTCTGTAGGCAAAGGCGCATTGTTATGAATTGTTGAAATACAGTTGAGGTACTTCAATGAGAAAGAACTGAATCCATAAATAAGTCATAAGTAAGAGTCTGGTATTAAAATATCTTAGATCTGTTGTTTACATATCTAATGGCGATCGAATTTATGACCTAAATATGCGTTATCGAATGCAAATCTTATGTCGATCTACGATCTAGATCTGCAGTATCGAATGCAGATCTGATGTCAATCTACGATCTAGATCTGCATTCTCGAATGGAGATCTGATGTTGATCTACGATCTAGATCTATATTCTCGAATGGAGACCTAATGTTGATCTACGATCTAGATCTGCAGTATCGAATGCAGATCTGATGTCGATCTACGATCTAGATCTGCATTCGCGAATGGAGATCTGATGTTGATCTACGATCTAGATCTGCATTCGCGAATGGAGATCTGATGTCGATCTACGATTTAGATCTGCATTATCCAATGCTGATCTGATGTTGATCTACGATCTAGATCTGCATTCACATTGTAGATCTGGTGTCGATGTACGATCTAGATCTGCATTATCAAATGTAGATCTGACGTCGATGTACGATCTAGATGTGCATTCGCGAATGCAGATCTGATGTTGATCTACGATCTAGATCTTCATTATCAAATGCAGATCTGATGTCGATCTACGATCTAGATGTGCATTCACATTGCAGATCTAGAGTCGATGTACGATCTAGATGTGCATTCCCGAATTCAGATCTGATGTTGATGAACGATCTAGATGTGCATTCCCGAATGCAGATCTGATGTTGATGTACGATGTAGATGTGCATTCCTGAATGCAGATCTGATGTCGATCTACGATCTAGATCTGCATTCACACTGCAGATCTAGAGTTGATGTACGATCTAGATGTGCATTCCCGAATTCAGATCTGATGTTGATGAACGATCTAGATGTGCATTCCCGAATGCAGATCTGATGTTGATGTACGATGTAGATGTGCATTCCTGAATGCAGACCTGATGTCGATCTACGATCTAGATCTGCATTATCAAATGCGGATCTGATGTTGATCTACGATTTAGATCTGCATTCGCGAATGCAGATCTGAAGTTGATCTACGATCTAGATCTGCAATATTGAATGCAGATCTGATGTTGATGTACGATCTAGATGTGCATTCCCGAATGCAGATCTGATGTCGATGTACGATCTAGATGTGCATTCGCAAATGCAGATCTGATGTCGATCTACGATCTAGATCTGCATTATCAAATGCAGATCTGATGTCGATCTACGATCTAGATCTGCATTCACATTGCAGATCTGATGTTGATCTACGATCTAGATCTGTATTATCAAATGCAGATCTGATGTCGATCTACGATCTAGATCTGCAATATCGAATGCTGATCTGATGTTGATGTACGATCTAGATGTGCATTCCTGAATGCAGATCTGATGTCGATCTACGATCTAGATCTGCAGTATCGAATGCAGATCTGATGTTGATCTACGATCTAGATCTGCTTTCGCGAATGCAGATCTGATGTCGATGTACAATCTAGATCTGCATTATCAAATGCAGATCTGATGTCGATCTACGATCTAGATCTGCATTCACATTGCAGATCTGATGTTGATCTACGATGTAGATCTGCATTCGCGAATGCAGATCTGATGTCGATCTACGATCTAGATCTGCATTATCAAATGCAGATCTGATGTCGATCTAGGATCTAGATCTGCATTATCGAATGCAGATCTGATGTCGATCTACGATCTAGATCTGCAACCACATTGCAGATCTGATGTTGATGTACGATCTAGAACTGCATTCGCGAATTCAGATCTGATGTCGATCTACGATCTAGATCTGCATTATTAAATGCAGATCTGATGTTGATCTACGATCTAGATCTGCATTCACATTGCAGATCTGATGTTGATCTACGATCTAGATCTGCATTCGCGAATGCAGATCTGATGTCGATGTACGATCTTGATCTGCATTATCAAATGCAGATCTGATGTCGATCTACGATCTAGATCTGCATTATCAAATGCAGATCTGATGTCGATGTACGATCTTGATCTGCATTCACATTGCAGATCTGATGTTGATCTAGATCTGCATTCGCAAATGCAGATCTGATGTTGATCTACGATCTAGATCTGCAATATTGAATGCAGATCTGATGTCGATGTACGATCTAGATCTGCATTTCTTTGAATGCAAATCTAATGTCAAGCTCTGATCTAGATATGCACTACGAAGGAATACAGATCTAATGTCGATGTACCATCTCCGAGCCAACTTCACAGACTTAGATGGTACACAGACACTAAATAAGTATGTTAAGTCATAAAAAGTAAATTCTTAAAAGTCTTCTTACAGTTTGCCCTACTTTCCAATCCAATCAAATGCCCCTATTTCATTCAAAAAAGCTAATTGTATTCTCCATATTGACTCAATATCTCCAATATGAAAATAATTATTAATAATTATAATAATTGTTTATTTCAAACCGGAAGTGGTTAGTGCATACCAAAAGTGATTTTAGTTCGAGTAATGAAAAATTGATTTGTGCTGATGTTTATTCCGAACAAATGTCTTTTCCTAAATTTTTAGAACACTCCCTGAAAAAGAAAGTCGCCGTAAAAAAATATTTGTGAGCATTAAAAACCGTAAGACAGTCGCACATATTAAAATACAAAACAGTTGGCCCTTTATTTAACAGTCGTAAAGCTAAATGGCGTAACCAATCGGGATCGACGTTGCGATAGTAGTGCGTTGTTACTTCAATTTTGAAAATAATTCACCTTTTGCAACAGGCAACTGTTATATTGGGCAGAAGAGTCGGGCAAAAAACTTGACATCACTGTTGATATGTTTCCATGGAAACATTCGAGATTTCTGATTTTCGTCAAAATATATAACATATCATTCTTTGACAGTCATGCAATCATGAGTTCTCCTTGAACATTAAGTGACGTTCCTGAAATGTAGTATTAAAGTGACATTATGCGCATCTTACTGCACATAGTGTATTTTGGTGACAGTTTTATAAAAGCAATTTTTGGTTGCTGTATTAAATTAATGAGTATGCCGCATTAGTATTTGAAGTTGGTGCTTTAGATATACGGAAATAATAATTAATTCATAATTGTAAAATCCAGTGCTATTATAATATTCCGGTATCTAAACATTTAACATCTGAACTATCAAAATCAGTTGATGTTGTTTTGTTTTTTTAACTTTTCTGGCATAAAGGTATAGATTTAGAATAGATTTATAATCGCCGGTTGGTTAACCTTTCTGTTTCGTTTCGTGAAAGGTTGACGTCAAAACTGGGCTGGAGTGAATATGAAATAACTGTTTGTATGTGAAATGTTCAAAATATTGTAAAACCTTCTCCACTTTGGTTAAATAACATTAAGTATCATGTCATATGTATTTACATTATTATTATTTGCTGTTCGCCATAAAATTTTGTATATGTATGCCTCATGGGCTTTTTAGCCTAATGGATTTACATGAAATAAATATATAATATATATAAAAAAATCGGACTGATAAAATGATAGTCGATTGTGTCGTTTTTGATGTTGGTAGTGATTTCGGCAGTGGAAGGGAAGCAACTCCTGCATGCAGTTGTTCTTTTCTTAAATTGACTCTCCCAGTCAAATAAGAAAATCAATATTTGGAAAGTTATTTTTTCATACTGGTAGCGGGAAGAGTTTGGTGTATTGGGTTAAAAGCTATTATTTCCTCTACGCTTTTGTACACACACCACTTTCAGCTGGATTTTTACTTGAAAAAAATGCGCATAATGTCACTTTAAACTTTTGATAATTCATCATCACTAGTGATTTTTTTCTGCAAAACTTTTCAGAAAATATAATAATAACAAGCAAACATGACCGTTCTGATATTTTTGTACTGTATAACTACAGATAAAAGTACTTATTCAAAATTAACGCCATCAGCATTTTTCGTAAGAAAAGGAAGTGGCTAGACAGAGAGCGGGACACAGAGCGCAGGGGATGAGGGATGGGGTTTGGGTAGGGGGAGGAGGAGGAATGCGGGTTGTGAGTAATGTGATCCTGAAGACAACTGCTTATGAAAAGGCTATCGTACAATAAAGGGCATTCTTTTCTTCCTTCTTTTTTCTAAAATGCAATATGGATTTCAAAGTAGTCTATGCAAATTAATTTTTTTCTAGGTTGTATTTTTGCGAAATTATAAACTTTTAAATAGTATGTTCTATATAACCCTAATTATAAAACAAAATGAGTTGGATAAACAAAAAGAAAAAATCAACATATCTATAAAACTATCATATTACATGTATTATTTATCAATTTTTATTACATTAGTATAGTAAAATATGTGAAGTACGAAATGCAGTAAAATACACCGAAATATGTCATATACATGTATAATGATGCGACGATTCACGTATTCACTGATAATAACAAACGTGCAAGCCTACCCTATAGGTGGTTTCAAAAAAGAATGGACACGTGCGCGTCTCCAATCATAAGTTAATCATTAAAGAAAAGAAATCGGTCATCAAAAGCTGGCGTGGACACTGTCCAAGGCTCAAGACCAAGCCGAGATTATAGAAAAGAAATCCGTCAGTGGCTTGAAGCCAAGATTAAGCTTCAAGCCAGGGAAAATAATTTAAAAATCCACTGATGTGCTATTGCTGTGCTACTGCTACTGTTCAGTTACTGTTACTTCTGTGCTACTGCTACTGCTACTGCTATTGCAACGACTGAGCTACTGCTAATGCTTTACTTTGAGCAAGCAATTATTGCTGTAATGAAACTAATACTAAGCAATTGTTACGCTAAGCCTACTGCTACTATGAACTAATGCGTTTACTGCTATAGCTATTGTTACTGCTAAGATATTGCTACGCTGAGCTAATTTAAACTTGTACAGCTACCGCTACACTACGACTGTCACCTGCTGGAGGAATCAAAGCTGTGCTACTGATTCGTTTTATACTACTAACTGCTAACCTACTACTGCTATGGTTCCTAAGTGATACTTTGTTCTAGTGAATGATTGTCTAATGTGATAAGCTACTGCTTCTGCTTTGTTACTTTTCAGCTTCTGTTACTGGTTACTGTTTAGCTTGTCTGCCACTGCTACTGCTACTGCTTTGATACTGATGTTCTACCTGTTACTGCTTAGCTACAGCTACAGCTTTTATTCAGGTACTTTTACTGTAATTGCGTCCTACTTGCAACATGTCAGCTACTGCCCTGAAGTTCATTTTTAATACTGCTGCTACTGCCTACTTCCCATACATCGCCTGTGTGGCGTTATTCATGGCAATAGGACGTCAAAAAAGACGCTGATCGTTTAAGGTGTAGGGAGGGGTGGTGGTAAAATTCTTTGCATTTTTGTTTCATTATGATTTGTAGAAAATAGTTCGAATGCGAGATGTATTACTCGGGACTGCATCCCTCGTGAAATCTAAAGTCTGTTACGTGAACAATTCAACGACAAATCAAAGTAAAAAACAAACATATCAAGATTATATATTCTTTATTAAATAAGTGAAAAGACCAGCTTTAAGTACTTCAGACAAAGGTCATAAAGTACAACGCACGAATTTCCCGTTTCTTTTTCCGCAGGAAATCCCGCCAAATGTACACGCAATGCACGAAGTGTGTGTGCATTTTGGCGGGCAAACTGAGACTATAAAATCAGAAGCCCACTGCTGACCATTACCAGCTCCCTGAAGTCGTTGGCAGAAGACGTACGTGATAAGGTAAGCACATTATTTGCAATCTTTGTAGTTTTTAAGATACAACAGTTCTCAAAAGTATATTTAGTGATGGGCATATGCCATCGTTTTGAAATTGTACTAAGAATCTGTTTTATTCCCCAACTGTTTTCACTATATGAGACGACACGTGCAATTTATAACGTAAATGATAGACTATATCGGGAGGTTAAAGATCTGGTATAGTAAAAATAATTAAGTGACGTCTTTAGCAAATTCTGAGATATTTTTGTTTTGGGTTATCTCGCTATGGAGAGATATTGCCCATACAAAAATAACACAATATCGCGACTCTCGTACCATTTGTTGGACCAAGACGTCTTACGTTTTGTGTTTGTCATTTTTCTTGGTTTTGTAACGTGTTCAAGGCTATGGTAAAGGAACTACCGATTTATGTCGTTTTGGGGCGCAATCTCCCAATCATATCTAACGCAAGCCTGCAAAGGTCCTACAAATAACAGGGGTCATGCAGCGTAACAGAAGACTATACTTTTACCTTGTCTTATTACAAGGGAGAGCACTAGGCGTAATTAATGTCAATATATTCTATTTTACAATATATACAGTCGCTGTCACTTTAGTGCAGTGCGTAACGACTTCGGTTCCTGATTATTTTGGTTGAGTCGAGCAGGTGTTTATATAGGGATATGTATACTTAAGGACAAAAGTTCTGTCCGGTTCAAAATTGTTTAATTAAATTGTAATTGTACGTTACTTTTAACTTTTTATTTGCAAATTTATATTTTGAGACTACTTGCTACATCACAGGTGTTTTGAATTTTATACAAAAACATTCAATCAACCGTAACGGCATAAACCATGAATTCCACATTTATCTAAATTTTATGTACATGAAGCTTAAAATCACAAACAAATCATGTGATGTTTGTTACCAAAGGATAGTCCTATCGAAATACGTAAAAATCTAGACAAATACTCAACACATGTTGCTATTACGAAGCTTTCAAGACAGCAAAATTTGCGCGTTTTATGTCGGCTGGAGGTCAGTGAGCCCATGCTGCTCCTGCGTTAAACGCCCGCAAACATTCTATTCGACGTCACGAACATTGCACATGTGTAAATTGATTCGAAAATGATGACATTCTTTTGCTTTTCCAATTATGAATAAAATATCTAATTTCAGTTTTTGTGTTAAATTATACCGGACAGAACTTTTGTCCTTAAGTATAGTTCGATGACACTTTAGTTGTAGCATAGTCACTATAGTTGCTGATCCAACTCGCTCTATATTACCGGAGATGATATTGTATATTACAAAAACAAACAAAGTTTTTTATGCATTCTGTTTCAGATGTTTTCCGTCATTATTATCTGTGTGGTCTTGGCCACTACAAGCGCTGAGGAACTGAACGCTGAAACTCTTGAAGGTAGGTTTAAATTTTTCAATTTAAAAATTGTTGGACACTTTAATGTCTTGCATCGTTTTCCAAACATGTTTCTTTTTCTTGTTTTATTAGTTAACTTGCCTAACCAGTTGTCAGCCTCCTCTCTCTTGATTTGCCTTCTCGTTTGTTTATATAATTACATGAACAAGAATAACTTCCATAAGTTTCGAAATTAAATATCTGCTTTAAGGTTTTCAGTCGGTATTCTATGGAACCATTATGAAGCATCTAGATGCTGAGTACAAGCTCTTGCAGCCAGCCATAGCACAGCAGAACCGGTCCATGGACAACTGTAAATCACAGATTCATGACGCTCAGGAAATCTGTAAATCGTGTGCCGAACGCAATTGTGAACGGTAGGTAAATGTTAATTATTGAAAGCGCACTGTAATCAGTTCAGTGTAACATCTTCTCTTTAAACAAGTGACAATAACAAACCGGCATAACTTCATTTAATATTAAACGGCCATGTTTTTTAACCTTTTTCTTCGTGACTTGCGGCAGATGACTGTCAATACATACATTATGCATGCATTATTTGGCAGGTCATTCTCGCATATTCATATATATCTCGCCTATCACATATTTCCCGTCCGCCCGTCCGTCCGTCCTGCAAACTTCTCCCCGTCAAGATTACAGGGGCCTAAGATATAAAAATCTTATCATGGTGTCATGTCCAAAACCGCTTATTGGATTTTCATCAAATTTGATGCAAAGCATCCGTATGAAGTATAGTTGTACATTTTGTAAATTAGGGTCCTGCGGTTAAAGGTCAAGCTCACAGCAGCCTTAAAGTTTAAAACTTTTTACATTTTCATTTCTAAAACACCTTGTTGGATTTATATAACCACCAGTTTCAGTCTTGTGGCCAAAGGTCAAACTGACCAGGGGCGTGTAAATACTAAAAACTTTGAATGCTCTTCATCTCGAAACCCCTTGTTGGAATTTCATCAAACCTGGCCTCAAAGCAAAATAAGAATTCTTGTGCATATTATAATTACGGGTCACTTTAGAATTTCTTAGCAAAGTGAGTTTTTCCATCTGTACGGGTTGGGACACGTGAAGATATGTGAGAAACGAATCTAGACTAGTTCTATTTTCATTTCATTCAATCCAATAGCGCTCGTAGAATTACCATTACCAACTACATTTATATACAAACAGCATTCCACGTTCTAAACTTTCACCTTGTTCATTATTTACATTTTGCTTTATTTACAGTGATTTTGGGGATTGGATCGCGGTAAGTTGCAACTTAGTTACACCTTGAATAGGACCTTACCAAGTCGTAAGAGGGAAAACCGTTTTAAATACCCCCGTTTTATTGTAAGCTTCATACATGTGTAAACATTGCGTGCAATGAATTACAGACCCTTCGCAAAAGCACTTGTAACTGTTTTACTTTTTTCACGAAATTCATGGAAATTTCGTTTTAGACGCCATTTTTTCTAGCGTCAAACCTGTTATTTTTGCTCAGAGAAATGCTTGTCACTGATCTAAATATGACATTTTTTTCGGACTCTGAAAACCTCCAACATTTACTTTAGGCACGGATCCTCTAAATTGCCTCCAACAAATGGTATTGTTCATTTAAAACTACGTATTGTCAAACTTGTGTTGCATTGCATTTGAGCACATATACAGTTTTACAACAACAACTTGTAAAAACTTGTCCTGTACGGCCTGTTTGATATTTTTCACATACATATAACCTTTATTTACGGCGAGGGTGCGGCGTCGTATGATAGGTTTCAATTTTTGGACCATGGGGTTGCATAATCAAATAGGGAGCAGCCAACATTATTATTGTAAATCTAAACTATGTTCTGTAGTATGAAAAATGACTTTTTGAATCATTAAATTGTATTAAGTCATTAAAAAATAATAAAAGACAAAAACTTACGTCTTCTTCCCTTATTACAAAACTTTGGACACATTTAATGAGTATTTAATAACTTTTCCACAAACTCGCAGACTACGGGTTTTTATAGCTTTGTTTACGGACCTTACGACCCGATTCATCAAAGCTCAGAAAAAAAGATTCGGAAGATGTTTTGCTATCTTAAACCACTCAAATAATAGAATACATGGCGCCAACGCGAAAAATCAATGAAAACCCATTTTAATTACTACATATTAGACTATAATATTGAAACTGTAAAGAAAACCCGTTCACCAAACTATGCAAACGTAGGGCCCTAACGGAATTCCATTCCATCATTTGTAAATAAAAACAATACTCAGCCAATGGAAGTTCTGTAAAAGTATACGTCACAGCATAATTAATCATGTGGTTTCATCTCTTTCCGCCATATTGTTAGAGTGTATACGCTTCAGGAATAGAAAGAAAGAATAATCCACATTACCAGCTACAGGGAGGGAGGGGCTGGTATATCTGTTTTACAAATAGTTATTTTTCACAATATTTGGACCCGGTGTAAATTATATTTGCACAGGTTTTTTTGCCTCTGCTTCCTATAAACCGACCTGTAGTCAGGGAAATTGTGGGAGGAGCCATGGTTTAGTTTTGTCTATCTAAAAATAGCCAGTGTAAAATTAGCATCCGAAAATAATTAAGTTGTGAAAAAAGAGGTAACACAAGGATTTAGTATTATGCTAGTTACTAATAAAAAAGTTTATTTTTATGAATCAGTTTCATAAACAAAAAGTACACAGAGGTAATGATCATTTATAGAGAAACCTGTCCAAGTCATGCTTCTAAAACATGCGCGGCGTCTTTGATGCTTTGCATCAAAATTCGTCTTGTTTATGCATGTTGTGATGAAAATACTTCACGCACTCTTTAATTCAAATTGAAGTAGACGCAGTTAATAGTAACTTCAGCATAATATGACAGTGACGTCACAAACATACCTACTGTAAATAAAAACATGATTTACAACCGTTACATAAAAGGATAGCACTTTTATTGAGATTAACTCGACAATCGTTGGATGTTTCAAATTATAAAAACTCGACTGTACCAAATATCTGCTGCTTAAATATGCTTACATTTTATACCACACAGCTGCAATGGGGCGGTGCTGCAAACTGGTTTGAGGGAGCTGGTCAAAGCTTTGTAGACTGGAAGGGTTGGCAGGATCTGGGTGGCGTCTTTGGAAACATTGGAAAGTGGTTCAATGGTGCCGGAAACAGCTTCGTAAACTGGAATGGTTGGGGCAATATGGGGAATTTCTTCTCAGGTATGGCATACACGTTTATAACACGTATTTCTTAAATATTTCAATATACACATATGTATAGATGGCAGTATTTAGATCGGACTACTGCAACCATCAAGGATGTTTTGTGCTCATCAATTCATACACAAACAAGCTAAACTTGATGTTAATTAAATTGATTAGGGTAAACGACTTTCAGTGAATAATGTATGCACTTTTAGCATTATAGATAGAATATAACGCAACGCTTAAGGCAAGAGAACATGCGTGCCACAGTTCATTCAAATTCTATTTATATATGCAATTGAATGTATGTTATTATCGATTTAAAACTTGCTAAATTGATTAGTGATCAGCCACATTTCTTAGTACACCACTTTTAATTGTAGCATGGAACTCTACAAAGTTATTTTCTTCAACAGATAACTGTCACAACCAGTTTGGCATGATGCAATTAACCTATCGCCCCTAAAACAAATCTTATATTTGCAACCGTTCTCATTTAAATTTTAAAGGTCTGTACTTTCTTTACAGACTGGGCTTTTAACTTTCTAAGCGATATTTTGTTCTTCAGATGTTGGGTCTAACATTGGAAACTTCTTTGGTAACTTTGGTAACAACCTGGGTAACGGCTTTAACAATTTCGGAAACATCATGGGTAATGCATTCGGCGGTATTGGCAGTGGCTTGGCAAGTGGCTTTGGAAGTAAGTGATCCACATAAATCACATTTATTTATGAGCAGACTTGCAAAGAGCTATTGAATTTATAATTTCATTAAATGTAATTTTCTACTGAAAGCTGGTCATAATTTAAAGTGTTATCATAAATTGCAATAGTTTTATAAATAGCAAACGGGCATATACCAATACTTTATATTTCCAAACCTTATTCGACTAGTGTTGCGGCGTTACATCTAGAAACTTCACTTCATAGCAACAGTTTTGACTCTGCTTTCACAACATTTGCAACGGCTGTAGAATTTATAAACTTGGCAAGAAATAACCTCAATCTACTTGGCACGGTGTTGCCATCGATGTTAGTTCTGTCTAGACAAAACGAATTACTCGTGCGTATCATGTAAATGTTGTAAAATGTTAAAGGTTTGTTTGGACGTAAACGACGTGACGATGGTACCCTTGCAATTTCTGCGCGAAGGATCGGCATGATCAGAAAACGCTACATGGCTAAACGAATGCAAGAGCTCAGTCCGGAAGTCAGGGATTGTATGGAGCAATGTTCCGAGTGTACAGCATTCCTTGGAAACCAAAGAGCAATGATTGGTGAAGGTAACATCCAATTAATCCTCATATCCATATGAATGCTTCACATCAATGAATCAAGTAAAAACAAGCGCTTAATGGAGACGGAAAAATAAAATTATGTGCAATAATAAGTCGTGTTATTGACACAAACATTTTCATGGATCGACCACTCAACCCAAAGTTTAGACAGATTATAGCCCTGGGTTAGAACTTTGATTTGCACCCAAAAACTCGACAATTTCGGAAAGGTCAATTCAAATCCATTTAAACCGTAGTAAAAGTTTTATCAGCAGCATGCGCAGTTAAAAATCGCACATCCTGCAATGTCTTAATATTCAGGAACATTGGTATATTTTATCAAAAAACTGATACACAACACCGCAACTCAGCAAAATCTTCGTGTTATGAAAATGCTGTGCCTGAATGAGCTCGGATGTTTTGCAAAATTGTTTCATTTAAAATTTAACTTCATGCCTGTTGGTAGTATTGGGACTGGTTGACGTCTGTATGTAACACTTTTTAACGGTTTTCTGATCTGTCACTCTGATATTTTGGAATTGAATCGACGGTGTGGTACAATCAATACACTACAAAAGAAAACCAGCCTGTACATTTTAAAATATGCTGTTTTACGTTCCCTTGCAATGTACTGTTAACTGCAACTTACTTCATTTCACACTACAAGCCAGAAATGCAAAACCTGCAAAAGGTTTTCTACATGTTTCTTTGCAATCTTGTAAGTCAGTGCACGAATATACTGGTTTCAATTTCAGTATGTGGAGATCAGATTTTACTGGAAGAAGCTGCAATGGGAGATGTGATGCGCAAAATGAAAGCCTTGTTTGATGCTAACGGAAATCCTCGGGAAGGAAAAACACCTATCCTTATCTCAGTAAGTGTTGCATTAGCATAATTATTGTGTTACCCCAAAGTAATTACGGTACAGATCCGTCTGCCCATGCAGGAGTCCGTTCATCCGTCTGCATGTCTCCCTAAAACTACTGTAAAATGGCAGTACACATTCAGAAAATTGTGTAACCACTGCCTTTTTTAGCAAATGTCTCAAAGTTCTAAAGACAATTAGGTCACTACCTGTGAAAGACCAGCTTGGTAATGAATCGTTGGCAAGGCTCCGTCCGACCGTCTGGATACAATTTCGTGTCTCGCCCGAGACATCCATACCTTGACCACATTTCAAATCGCTTTACAGAACTACACTTAATTTACCTGCCTGTAGCTGAACAGAAACCAGTTTGCACGATTTACAAATAATTGATATTCACATTTTTCATATTCACATTTTTCAAAGTATCAAAGAGCATTACAAGCTTAACAAATTATTTTGAAATATCTAGATCAAATTTTGTCGACCCTATAACCATCTCGGTGAGTCAAATGCATTTTTCATAAACGATTAGCCGAAGTTATAAACAGATGCTGCATCTTAATTTTTTAGAATTACTTAAACGCACATGTCCTCCATTGATTCGATTTTACCAACGTACGAAAGACACATGCAAAACCACATGTTTGAAAAATTGAAAATTCATGTTTAGACAAAGCATGACACTTAACACCGTATTTATCTATTTTTCAATCTGCCTAAAGTATGCGGTCTTCCTGCGGTAAGCATTTGCGGAGATGATTTTGATCAGATTACATTGTATCTATTTTCAGGTTGAATACGACAAATCGACCTTCGATTTCGCTACCTTCACGTGCGGAGGTGTTTACGTCACAGCAGTGACACCAAATGGTGAGGTTAGGTACCCAAGTTCCTACAGGTACAACTTGCAGTTTCCACCGACTACGGCTACCGAGCTTGCATTAGAACTCGTCGAAAAATGGAATAACATTTCGGACTAGCTGAACTCGGAACATTTTACTGATAACCTAACCTACCCGTTCTATCAGCCATTACTGTTGTATATTTTGTTACTCTGTTCAACGGATTACTGTTACATGTTGCTGAATAAATGTGTTGTAATTTAGTTGCTTTGCTTTTTTTTATAATGTTTCAAGATTTGAGCTATTCTATTCGCCCTGATTTGAGCATCACGGCTATTTAAATCTTATATCAAAAGTGGGCTATTACCACTGTCAGAAAAGGTTCAATAAACAAGGCCATGCCAGAAAGACATGGAACTCTTACATCATTTTGCCCGATCCTCTCTCTGTAGGTGGGACGTATTATGGATATACATGTAGCCTACTCATCTGTTCTCGAAATTCTTTGCGTCGACTCGTAAGCAACAATGACGATCTTCATAAAATCTGACCCAGTTTCAACGGTCAGTAAAATTATCATCCAAGTATTTCCGTAGAACTTGATTCTTGCGTGTTTCCAATACACTGTTGAAAATGTTTTACAGCCTAGTCTAGAGGAATGCTTGAAAAATACGCAAAACATGAGTACTTCTGAATGACTTCTCTGACAAAAATGATAAATATTTCTTATTGGAATCCGACTGGATTTGAAGACCGACGATTTTGCAATAATGACCACTTTAAAAGGTCTTTAAAAGTCTGGATTTGAAGAAATCTTGACTAAGAGGGTATAAACTATACCCTGTTACACTGACTCGACATGTGTTCACAATAGCATTAACTAATCAGGACCAACACCAATATCCCGTATCGGGTAGTCATCTAGTTCTCTTTTGGTCAACTAGTATCATTTTCAACAAATAAAGCTAGTTTAAACAATCGTTCCTAGGAAAAACCAGTACTAGATCCACCGTAAGAAACTACCAACTTCCTCACAAAGATCGGTAGCAGGACTCAAACCCATGACCCTGAATCTGAGAGGTTACAGTAATTTCAAGACGGCGAATCTAACACCTCGACCACGGAGGTGCACTTAACGGCAACTGTCGACTTTAATGCAGTATATATAGAGAATATCAGGTTACTGTCTTTTGATAACAGTTGATATCGGACGAGGATGATATCGGCCAGGGAAGCCGAGGCTTGCCGAGGCTTTCTGGTCGATATTCATCCGAGTTCGATATCAACTGTTATCAAAAGACAGTAACCTTGTATTCTATTTATTATGCAGCTGACTTCAATTTTCCCTTTTTACAATTAAAATCAAAGAAGTAAATGAAGTGATTTACGTTGTGTTTATGACGTCATCAACGGTTAAAATCGGCATTTTAAATCCAGCACCGTTAAACATGTTGATGTTGTGCTTTATAGGAAATGCTGAACGTTAAAACATACTTAAAAAGCATTTGTACAAGTTTTAGAGGCGGCTTATAACGTTTCAGCTCATATCATTCAAGTAATAAGACGTTAGTGTGAAAAAGGAAGGGGGGTGAAAAAATGAAAATCAATTTTTTCTCGAAAATTGCTTCGAAATTGCTATAGATGGATAGATAATGATCTAACTAAGAAAATGAATACCCACAACACTATATTTAATTCAAAAATAAAAATTCTACAGTCATTTTTCGATTTTATGTGATGTGCGGTTTGCTTGTATTCCCAGAAATTTTAACGAAACGCACCTCTGTAGTCTGAAGAAGTTACCGAAAAGTTAATTTATTGTGTAGCGTGTAAGAAATCCACAATAGCCTAGATATTATTTCATAAATCTCACTTAATGTCTAAAGTGGGCGGGGCCTAAAACGTGATATCAGGACAGTGTCATAATAACACTGTCCTGTGATATCAGACGTCGCGATATCAACAAATATCAGACCGGCGTTATTGGGTCGTCGTCATGGCAGTTGCATAATAATAAGAAAATATCATCATCCCTTTATCTTCAATCCTTTAATCGAATATGTTTCACTTGGTTGGATACAATAGTTTAGTATGCAATGTACTTACACTTCGTCTAGTAGTCCATGTAAAGAAAAATAGAAAGTAGCGTATTGTAATGAAAAACGGATACATTTTGAAATATTATCTTGCTCGTTCACGTACAAAGACTGTGACAGAATCAGTGGAAATACTAGTTCAAAATGTATCCGTTTTTCATTATAATTCTCATCTTATCGGTCTTTACATGAACTATAGCTATCGGACTTGTAAACAGGAACTTGCGGACCATGTAGATGGCTGCACCCTCTGACTGGTCCAAAATGATTGGTGGCACTAAAGTTTTCTATTATGAAAATTGAATCTACAATGGTTAAGCCTAACACAAAAATATTTAATGAATTTTCTGATTAATATTAAGATGCCCTATGGCTGTCTGAATAATTGTTGGTTTCAGTGTAATATCACGTTTAATTCACCGAGGGGGCACCAAAAGTGATATTTTCACGAGTGGCGCAGACCAAAGAAGTACATTACTGGTGCAGCTCTGTTCTGCATTATAAGTTTTAGATAAAACCGGACAATTCAATGTTGCAATTATAAAGTTTAAATGACCTCGACTCAAGTAAACTTCATGGACTACTTTATAGTTTTCTTTACATTGTATACTAACCATTGCAAGTGAAACACATTCAATATTAAAAGGAACGTACTGCCAGTAAAAGTTACTGTTTATGAATTTTCTTAGTAATATTAAGGTGCCCTATGGCTATCTGAATATATTGCCTTTTTGACAGAATCACCATTATACAATGTCAAAAACGGGGTGGCAGAAAACAAAGTAAAAGCACAGCAATATTTTGCTACGTTTACAAGAATGTTTAAAGGCTGCGATATTTAAATGTAGGCAAAGCAAATCAAATTCAAGGTCATCACTGAAAAAGGTGAGAACAAAAACATTGAAACTCGTTTATAAAACTGCACGCATGATCCAAAGGAGATGTCATTGGAAGGGAATGCCGGACGGAAGTATGACGTACTACGGACGACGGACGGTAAGCGGACACAATAGCTCGCCCTGGCACTTTGTGCTAGGTGAGTTAAAAAGAACTGTTGCGCATGGATCCGATCTGTTAAACAGTTGACCAAGTAGATGGCGATATCGCTCAGCTAAAACGTACCGCCATAGTTCCACCCAAGCTTTCGTTACTATGTGTGTTTGTGACGTATAATTAAGAAATAATCTATGGCTTGGGGTGCTTTATCGAAATTGAAGCATTCCCCGTAGGTGATCTGCATGGCGGAATAATTCACGAGGGCGAAGCCCGAGTGAATTATTACGCAGGCACATTACCGACGGGAAATGCTTCAATTTCGATAAAGCACTCCAAGACATAGATTATTTCGATTCTTAGAAGCCGATTTTTTGAAAACTATCGTAACTACTACGGATTTTTTTCAGTTCGGCAGTATTGTGTAAAATAGCATAAATAGTGGCTGTTGGAATTCACTCCCATATTCGGGCAACCATTCAAAATATCAAACATAACTATATTATACAAACTTATTTTAGTTTAATCATCTAATACATAAAATATAAAAAGAAATACCTGACTGACATTATGCAGAAGACGTCAGATTCAGAACCTAACAAAGCAGCCAATCGATTTAAATGCGTACCGTTAATTTGAACTGTACAACGTTTTAACGTGGAGTAATGACGTCAGTGTGATGACGTAAACGTTTTCATTCATAGTTTTGTCTCCCGGAATCAAAACATTGTATGACTGTTAATCCTGAATTTCTTGGCCTTTTTTAAGGAAAACAAGGTGAGGGTATTCTAAGGCTTACTTGACGCAATCAAAAATAATATTTAGGTTCTTAAACAAATCTTTTTCCATGCGACTGATGTATTTATACTGATATTATTTCTATTTCTATATTTTATTTTTACGCGGGGGTAAATTAGAAAAGTCGGAAGGAGCTACTTCCATGTCCGAAATTCCGCCTACTTTTCCGAGTGCTTTAATATGATTGAATGATCTGCGCTTTACAGTACCTGACCGCATGTCTGTGCTACAGTACCTTTAATACACCGAACCGCAAAAGGGACAACTACCGGTAGGTTGACCCATTGCCGGTGGGCTGCCAAAAAACTACTTTCGTGCTGAAAAAACTTACTGAATATGATTAAAGCACTCGAATTGACTATAGAAATATACCGTAGGCATATTAGAATGGTTTCTAGTGAGCGGGTTACGGGATTACGTCAGCCGGGAGATTTTTACAACGTGTATTTTTGCATTTTTTTCTACTCCTAAAACAAAACATAAACTCAAAGGCAAAAGAAACGCAACTTTTTTCAAATGTTATCATTTGTAGAAAAAAGACAGCACACAAATTTTCATGAATTCTTGCGATGGACTAATTCATTCAAAACTGTTTTCATTTTGTATCTCTGAGTACCTAACTCGGTCTAAGCGAGTACATAAATTTCAAGTGCATTTCTTTTGCAGGTCAGCATGCTTTACCTTGATCTTATAAAACGAAAACGTTCTATTAATATCACTTAATCCTTTCTGTAAATATGTTAACGAGTAGTAGAACAGCACATCTTATTTGTTTTTTATATTATGTACGAACTTTACATTTTAGATAAAACTGAACTTTAATGAATTTTATCCGATTGTTATGAAAGTTTGCCTAATTGTACTAGAACATATTGCTCGCATTGTGTTCGTTTTAAGTTTTCTATTTTTCATTTCGTTTCCTAGCAACGCGGCGTTGAATGTCGGTGATGTAAAATTAGGAATCAGATAATACAATATTGCTTAATAAATGTGTGATAAGATATGGTTTGAATTCTATTAAAATATGGTTCCTAATAATTTTGTTTGATCTGATAATATTTCTGAAGAGCAGAACCACGTGCGTTATCATTTTAACGAGTAGATTTTGTAATACACAAAATGTTGTGAATTTTTTTATATTTTTACATGAAGGGTAATACTGTACTGTAATGACCGAGACACGTTCGTCACCGAATTATTTAATGAAATCAATAGCAGGAATACAAATATGCATTTAACAGTGTGTAGGCCTGTGTGGAATAATAAATAACTGGCTGAAAATACTTTCCACAACACTGAAATATTTTGAAATAATGTTTAGTGGTCAAATTATCTCAGAGACATGCAAATATGTTACAAGGGAATATAATGTCACCACAATTTTCTTCGCACGTATGTGATTCTCAGTTTGTAGTTGTTGCATGCTATGTTTTTTCATACATCTCCAGCACCAATAACTGACCGAAACAATCACTATATTTTCTGACAAATATTGCATGTTTCATTGTATACGCTTTGTTTTGTACACCTACATCGTGAGCTGTCTCATGACAGCACGCTCGACTATTCGAAAGCTTGTCGGTAAAATGGGGTTTTTTGTCTAAAAACAGGACTGGTGTATTGTGTAATTGTCTATAAGAATTAAGGTCAAATATATGAAACTTGTTGAAAGACCTCTGTAAATGTACATTACGTTCAAAGCCTTACCCTGGATTCTGTAAGCCAACTGGAGGGAGGAGGGGGATGGGGGGATAATTTCAAAGAAATACATGACCTTGTATATTTGATCATGAATAACTTTGTAACATTCAAAATTGATATGCATAAAATTAAAAAAGCATAACTGCTGCATGCTGCATAATTATTTTATGACATTTCAAAAATAAGCCATTTCGAGTATTTCAGTCTGGTAAAAACTGTGAAAAAATTCTAAGTTAAAAAGGGGCATAAATATGTCAAAAATCAAAAACAGTGGTGAAGATGTTGATAGTAAACATACACTTTAAGTTTTCTGTTTAAGTCAATATGTTCGATAGTATTCAAGATATTAGACTTTATAAAAAACGTTAACCAACGCAGACGCCGGGGCGAGTGCAATAGCCTCCTTATTCTTCGAAAAGTCGAGCTAAAAACTTATTTGACAATGTTTCCGACATTCACATTACTTACTACTGCGTATCCGCCATTTTAGTTAATGTTTGGGTCGGTTAGCAACCAGGTACCAAGGGGAGCGTTCTTGATCCATGAAGTGGGCGATATACAGGTCACTAACCTTCTTTTTGACTGTTTAACCTGCACCTATAATGTCATGGAAAACAATTTCATTCAAGTTCACCCATGCGTCTTTTTAAAGTATTTTTTATATACCCGGACTAATAAAACATAAGGTATTTACATTTTGTGACCGAAGGGTGAAAGATATTTTACACCACTATAAATGCGTAATTTGTATCTTACGATAACATACAGACTAACTATAGCCTCAGGTCTAGAAATAACACCCAATATTTAAATCGAAATATACTAAACTAACTTTTCAACAAGCTGGTATAGTAATATGGAATTACATTCCTTCTGATATTAGAAACGCATCTACTCTCGCCTCCTTTCGTGTATCTTCTTAATCGGTAACTGATTTCTGATATTTCAATACTGTAACTCATGTGTTTTTGCTCATTACTGTAATTCATGTGTTATTTCTCATTACTGTAACTCATGTGTTATTGCTCATAAATGTAACTCAGGTGCTATTGCTCATAACTGCATGTCTGTGTTTTAGTGATCATGATTTGCTGTTGTTGTTGTTGTTGATTTGTTATGTTTTAACTGTTTTGTATTATGAATGCAATGTCTATACGAAGGCCTCGAGGAAGATAAGTCCTCAGACTTATTGAGTTACCTTATTTAAATAAAGAATATTATTATCATTATTATTGTTATATTTCATCTTTTTATGGTTTAATCACATTTTGGGTAAGTTAATTTTCATTTTTGGGGCGGTTGTCGACAGACAGCCGACCAAGAGTGAACAAACGAGACAATTAGTATAAACGCATTTTCGGAGATACGAGGTTCCTAAAAACACAAGCAACTCCGCCGAAACAAGTAGTTCGAAGCCGAACAAATAGTTCCAAGCGGAGTAATTCCTTTGCATAACAGATCATGTGATGAATATCATGTGATGAAACTATTTTTGGGACGGTTATCATGATACCGCGAGAGCGCGTTTTCTGCGTTTTTAACGCAGTCAATTTGTCAATGACGCAGAGCGTTTCCTATGACGCAGTTAAAGTGTGTATGCCCAAACTAGTACTACTACAAAAATAACCATTTAAAAACCTATCAAAATGGCGTCGAATGCATGACAAATTGTTTTTGGGCGGACTTGTTTGGTTACGCCGTGCGGGGTACTACATTAGCCGGTAGCACTTGTTGAAAACGGCTGGGTCTGTCAAGGGCAACTCACTTATTGGACTAGTGTCACGTGGCGGCAAACGCAAACCGGGGCAACCGGCGTACGCCTTTTTTCGATAGGCGACCCGGCGTACCCGGCGTACCCGCTGCGGAAGAATACAAAATGGCGGAAACGTCAGGTACGATATTAGGAATAAGAGAGAACGGAATATATAAAAGTGCATATTTTGTTGTTTCTCATTACATTTTCAACAATATATTTGGATGGTAGCGCGTACAAACAAACTTGGCTGGAGGCGCCATCTTTAGCCGTTCCTTGTTGGTACTAGGCACTTAACTGCCGGGGCCGGTCCTGGCGGGTAGTGTCCTAGCGGTGTAACCCTGTCATGTGATCGGCGTACCCCGGTTTGTATCAAATCAAGTCCGCCCTTTAAAATACGCTTTCGGTATAGGATATGTCTAACTTTGACCCTATTCCGTCGTCGTTGTCGTCTCATTTCGGATCGATCCACATTTTGTTACGTTGATTTTTGTGTGTATTGGTTCGTATGTTACTATCGTCATGGTGTCATATACGCCTAACAAGAGATGGCCGACGGACTTTAACAGGAATTACAAAAACTTCTTTCTGCGTGTTTTTCCTGTTTTTAAATGATAATTTTGTTGTAATTTCAATCAGACTGCCACTGTAGACACATGGTTCAGTGTGTCAAAATCTCAAAGGTTGAATGCACATGCAAATTTCTCTAGGACCGTCTTTGGACAAAATTGACTTTGAAGATGTAGTGACAAAATGGAAAGCATCCAAAGAGAAAAATCGGTAAACTAAACTAACTCTTGCCTTTGGTTATCTTCTTTTTGGTGTTGTTTCATATAGGGTGTTAAACTTTACAGAAGTAAACTGAAGAAAACTTCTTTAACATATAGTCTAGCTTAATTCATTCAGCTCATCGATTTGACTCATTTTTATTATCTGATATTTTATAGTTGCCAAACCTCAGAGAAAGCGCACATCCAAAAACTATCTAGCTGTCTTCAACGTCTAATTAATAAGTGTACATATAGTCATGCCTTAGATTTCATAACACCGTAAAGAGTGATCCATGGAATTTCTAAATGACCCCAAAATTCTGATAAAAGGGGTCACAAATGACCTTGTAAAAATCATAGCGGGCAAAAGCACTCTGTTAATTATACGCATTTGAGAACTGTATAGAGCCTGTACTGCGCGAGGGTAATTGCTACAATTATGTAGTACTGAGCTTTGTATTTGTCTGTTTTGGTGTTCGTTATGTTTTGATTGTAAATTTTTCTGAATGGAACCAAAAGACTATCGTGACGTATCTTCGATAGCGTATTCTCGAGTAGAAAAATGTTTCCAAGCGTATTTGAATTTAAAATAGCTGTCGCTGTTTTTATCGGTATTTGGTCAATGTTTATTCTCGACTTAGCATCGACATTCGCAGCAGATGTGAAAAAAATGGCCAGTCATAAAGGATGACAAAATTCTAAATGATTACTGCCAAGTTTTAGTAAATGAACAAGTAAAGATAAAAACGAAATAGGTGAAACAAAGGTACTCTTTGTTGACTTGAATTTACGTAGTTACAAGCATGTCCTTCTATTTGACATGTGATACACAAAAAGTGCGTAAATGCAACACTGTATGGAGGTTACGCTTAGGCCTACAAAACAGACTTGCAGTTCGTACACATTGTCAGATTTGCAACATACTATGAACAACTGGCAGTTTATGTATCTAATAGTATCAGTCCTGTATTTGTCAGACAAGAGTTAAAAAATCGCTGTGAGGAGTTTGCGTCAGTTCAGGTATTTTTTTTTTTTTTTTTTTTTTTTTTTTTTTTTTTTTTTTTTTTTTTTTTTTTTTTTTTTTTTTTTTTTTTTTTTTTTTTTTTTTTTTTTTTTTTTTTTTTTTTTTTTTTTTTTTTTTTTTTTTTTTTTTTTTTTTTTTTTTTTTTTTTTTTTTTTTTTTTTTTTTTTTTTTTTTTTTTTTTTTTTTTTTTTTTTTTTTTTTTTTTTTTTTTTTTTTTTTTTTTTTTTTTTTTTTTTTTTTTTTTTTTTTTTTTTTTTTTTTTTTTTTTTTTTTTTTTTTTTTTTTTTTTTTTTTTTTTTTTTTTTTTTTTTTTTTTTTTTTTTTTTTTTTTTTTTTTTTTTTTTTTTTTTTTTTTTTTTTTTTTTTTTTTTTTTTTTTTTTTTTTTTTTTTTTTTTTTTTTTTTTTTTTTTTTTTTTTTTTTTTTTTTTTTTTTTTTTTTTTTTTTTTTTTTTTTTTTTTTTTTTTTTTTTTTTTTTTTTTTGGGGGTTTTTTTTTTTTTTTTTTTTTTTTTTTTTTTTTTTTTTTTTTTTTTTTTTTTTTTTTTTTTTTTTTTTTTTTTTTTTTTTTTTTTTTTTTTTTATTTTTTTAAAATAAAATTTTTTTTTTTTTTTTTTTTTTTTTTTTTTTTTTTTTTTTTTTTTTTTTTTTTTTTTTTTTTTTTTTTTTTTATTTTTTTTTTTTTTTTTTTTTTAAAAAATTTTTTGGTTTTTTTTTTTTTTTTTTTTTTTGGGATTAGTTTTTTTTGGGGTAATTTAAATTTTACGAAGAATTTTTATCTACACATCTCTCCAGGTATAGAGATATGACACTATAATGGTGTCTAGAACTATCGTTGGTGGGTTTGTCGTACTGGCTGCGCTGTTGATTGGTTGTATTCATTGCAAAAGTAATCCTATTTTATATTATATTATATGCAAGCATGAAATCGCATAAAATATCTTGAAAAAGATGTTTAAAAAATAAAGGAGTCTAGGAACCGGTTGTTCGGAACTTTAACCGGCTGTTAAGCAAACCGTCGATTAACTTTTCATTGAACAAAAATGTTCTTGGTAGGCACCACTTGTGGAATATTTTGATTTTGCGCTTAAGAGTTTTTATTCCTTATTCTCTTAAACGCAAAAAAATCTTTTAACAAGTCTTTCAATCTGTAGAAATATAAGACTTAAAGTTAACCGACTGTTAGCTTAATCGCCGGTTAAAGTTTCGAACAACTTTGGGTTTTACAAATGCCTATTGTTGCATATCAATTTTGCCTCCCCTCTCTTTATTGAAATCAATCGCCATATGCGTATGCTTTTTCTCTGCATTTTTTAAGCATGTATCTATTTATTAACTTTACTGAAAACAGCTTTCAGAGCATACAGCCAAAGGTTAAAGCTGTAATATGCAATCAGTAACTAATCTAGCTCTGCGTCCTTTATGCACAAAAAATGCAGAGGACGCAAGTATTTGAAACATGTGCGTCCTTTTAGACGCAAGCACGTGAAACGCGAGACTTAGGTACATGTTCGCAGCAGTTTGTATAAAAAGAACATCGTCCACGAACTTTGCGTTTTTGGCGAGTATTTAGAAGAAATTTACACATGAAATAAACTAAATAGAAGAAAATTGTTATAGTTACTGGAAAATAGCACACTAAACGACAACAGAAAAACAGACACTCTGAAACAGAACAAGTTACTCCGGTAGTTTTGTTTTGAATTATGTATGTGTATATTAGAGCTTTATCGTTGGTACCGGTTTCCCATATGACCAACGCCCCAAGAAGAGCTTAGTTATTTTAGGTTTCGGAGTGATAGTGCAAGATACAGAAAACGTCCCAATTCCAGAGACACCCCTGGTTCTTATACATGCCAGGTGTATAGCACCAATACATTAGACCTCGGTACCTCATCCAAAAGACTGTTAGTAATTTTAGTTGGTCGGCCCCGGGAATCGAGCCCGCAACCCCGATATTACAAGTTTCGTGCTCTACCAACTGAGCTTTCCGGGCTGTCAGTTGTTTTGAATTAACAACAGCTTCATAAGCAACATTCATTTTATGACTATCGTAGAATTTAGAATTAAATGTGCACCTTTCCACAGAGTGCTCAAAATATTGGCGCATGCGTGTAAGCGTAACATGTTAGTTTTATAGTCTGTTTCATGTAAATAATTGTAAATAAGAAGAAGATTGTACCTTTTGTCTTGGTTCTACAGGATTCGCTCCAGCAACAAGCTGTTCGATAAGTGTTTCCATTCGTGCCTGCTCACACCCCTGAACGTGTCTACAAACTCAAAGATATTAGGATGGTGCTTGTCAGCAATCGTCTTAAAGCGACAGTGCCATCCTACAAGGTGATTGTTTGTCCGCGGCTCATTTGCGAGAGCCCTATCCCGCACATTCCACAAGGCAGGTGCCAACATGGGTTTGAGCCACTGACGTTTGAAGGCCTTGAAATATATCAATGTAAAATTAAATAAAAATTTACTGTCAATTTTTATTATTACTTTCATCTTATCTTTAAAAAGTTACGGGTTTTATTTTAGTGACTATTATTTTTTTTTTAAATTTTACTGATCTTTCAATTTTAGAGTTATTTACTGAATATGCTTACCAGTGAACCATCAGGTTTGTGGCGACTCTTGAAGCGGTAGCAACCAATGAACGTTTCTTCCATGTACGGAATGAATTCCTGTGCTGCCTCGGGAATGTTCTCATAGAGCTCCACAAACACAGAAAACACTGCATCCTGTGGTACAAATGCAAGGCCCGTAAACATACGTAAACTAATAGCAAATTTTTCATCCTCCACATACTGAACTCGCAGTCCGAGATCACCGATTTTGCGCCAGTGGGATTGCGCAAAATGAAAAAAGCAGCATTCAACAGTTGCCCCATGAAACACATCTTTAAATCCCTTTATACATGCTTCCTCAAAATCAACCCTGAACTATGTAACAAATATTGAAATATCAAGTTTTACAGCTGGATCAAGATTCGAAGCAAACATCTCCCGGTTTATAATGCTGGTTTTCCTGGAAAGCAGACAAAATGTCAGTGGCATGAGTTGACCCATTACGACACCATGTAATGTATCTTACTGATAAAAATGCTGGGGTGCAACACTGAACGTTCCGTCGTCAAACGATACTGGGCTCCGACACAAGTGCCTCAAGTTCATGTCTGTACATAAGATGATGAGGCGATCACCGCCTTCTAAATGGTGGTCACACAACAGCTATTGCTGGCTATTGCTTGCCTTTTGCCAATTGTCGGTAAGCGCGATGTCCTTCAGTGAAGCTGCAATTTCTGGTAGCACCTTGCGTCGCTGCCGCTGTATAGTGCGTTTGACGGATGCCTTTTTCGGCCAGTACCCACGATATTCTGGCGGAAAGTTCGCCGCAAGCTCCCTATTTACAATTTTGGATGGTGCTTCATGGGACATCCCTGCAGCTTCTTTAATACGGGCAAAGGACTGTTGGACGACAACATTGGCGGTATCTGGCCCATGAAGATCGTGCGGAGCTTCCTTTCAAGCGATATCTGATGATGTGGATCGAAAATTATTGTGTACCAAGGACAAGACCTTGAAACAGAAATAAACAAAGCAATACCAGCAATGAAATATAAATACAGTACTGTACAATGTGTGTAACAGGGAAAACCAAAAATGATTCTTGGTTACCTTGTAGTTGGAATCGGTGAAACCGTTCACTGGGCCTCGACATGCAGCGTCCTCGATAAATGGCGGGTGATTTTGATCACGTGAGTTCCTTCTTCGGGAATGTACGTAAATTATATCTTTTTTTTAAAAGAAATTTATCTTTAGGTAAATATATATGTAATCGTTCGTAAATAAGAAAGTTGTCAATGAAATAACATCAGACATTTTAAAATCAAACTACAAACTCTTATATCGAGCTCCGTACGTTACCGTAATTTCCGTAAATATCTGTACTTTTCCGTGATATGCATATGATTATCTTCCGTAATCAGAAAACAGCGCAGTAATTTCTAAAACAGAAAAAATTGTGTTATGCAGCCCGTAAGCTATAGACTTTTCTGCAATCGTTTCATGAAGTTGTATGTACTTTTTTTTTGTAATATGTTCTTATCGTATGCGACATTCAAACAGAAGATTGGTCTGTCTTGCACTATTTTCCCATAGCGCATGCTTACAGTTGTTATTCGCACATAGCACAGTTAAATTGTCTGCAGTGTTTGAAATGTGGTATGCTAACTTAGGCCTAGGGGACTTTCAGTCCCCAGTCCAAAAACGAGAAAATTTGGCGGGAATCCGGTCACCAGAGACACCTAGCGGCAGATATTTACACAAATGTCTATTTTGTAGCTGTCTGTCTTATTTACATCCCTTTATTGTTAAACTTAAGCGTGAAATGATCTATATCATATTGATTGTTAAAGTACATAAAATCTTTGATATATTTATGTAAAAAGTACATGTTAAATTCCAGTTACGAACAAGAGTTTAGCTTTTGGTTATATTGAAAAAGTATTTATTTGGTAAATAAATTGCCATATATAAATTCTAATTTAGTTCTGGTCGTGGTTAGTAATTTGTTTCATTTTCATTGGTACAGGCGTCACTTTCCTGTCCTTGCCATTTCAAACAGTCTTCTCAGCACTTTTCTGAGGGAGTAATAAGAGGGAGGTTGCCCTGGTGGATCCCCGTATTTAAGTAGGGCTGATAATTTTATAATGTATTATTTCAATAACTAAATTTTATTTGTCATGAAACAATATGAATAAATATATAGGCTTGATATGCATTAAAAGATTCAACTTGGTAGTTTATTTATCTCGGAGATACGTAAGTCAGATCTACCCAGAGTACGAACCTCGGGGATGAAGCCACCCTGTTAAGTGACCTTGTCCTGAGAGTTTAAGTAAATATACCCCTGTCACTCAAAGTACAGCTTCGGCTGCACTTGCATTATTCTGGACCGAACTCGAGGGTTGTAGTCACTACACCCACGTATTGCTTAATACAATATAAAAATTATTTAAAAAAAACCCCACCTATTTTAGTAACAGGGACCTTGAAAAAACCCACCTATTTTAGTAACAGGGACCTTGAAAAAACCCACCTATTATAGTAACAGGGACCTTGACCTTGATCCTAGTGACCTGCAATGCATTACCCAGCTGCCTACCCATGCAAGCTACCCATACACCAAGTTTCATTGCAACTGGTCACTTCTAGCTCAAGTCATTGAGCCGAAACCATTTTTCTATTTTTTATTAACAGTTTCCTTGACCGTTAACCTAGTGACCCCAAAAGCAATCACAATCTTTCTCTTTATGAAAGCTACCTACACACCAAGTTTCATTGCAATTGGTCACTCCTAACTTATGTTATTGAGCGGAAACCATTTTTTTAGTAACAGTGACCTTGATCTGACCATAATGACCCCAAATGCAATACCAAGCTGCCTCTCTCCGCAAACTACCTATACACCAAGTTTCATAGCAGTTGGTCACTCCTAACTAAACTTATTGAGCGGAAACCATTCTACAATTCCGGGTCACCGTGACCTTTACCTTTGATCTCTATTGACCGTAAAATCAATAGGGGTCATCTGCTGGTCATGACTAACCTCAACATCAAGTTTCAAGATCCTAGGCCCAGTTCTCAAGTTATCGCCCGGAAACCGTTTTACTATACCAGATCACTGTGACCTTGACGTTTGGCCTACTACCTCAAAATTAACACGGTCCTCTGCCGGTTATGACCAACCTCACCATTAAGTTGCTAGGCCCACGCGTTCTTGAGATATCGTCCGGAAACCGTTCTACAATTCCGAGTCACTGTGACCTTGAAGTTGAACCTACTGACCTCAAAATCAATAAATAATAGGGGTCATTTGCTTGTTATGACCAACCACCACATCATGTTTCAAGATGCTAGGTCCAAGCGTTCTCGAGTTATCATCCGGAAATCGTTTTACTATTCCGGGTCACTGTGAACTTGACCTTTGACATACTGATCTAAAAAACAATAGGTGACATCTGCTGGTCATGACCAACCTCCACATCAAGTTTCAATATCCTAGGCCCAAGCGTTCTCGAGTTATCATCCGGAAACCAGTTGGTAGACGGACGGACGGACGGACGGACGGACTGACCGACATACCGACCGACTGACATCTGCAAACCAATATACCCCTCTTCTTCGAAGGGGGCATAACAATTGACCGCAGGGGTTGGACCAATTTTCACCAAAGGGATATAATCTTGATACATTACTACTGGATGATGCTATTTACCAAATATCTAAGTTCCGGGCCTAATGGTGTTACATAAGAATAGTTTAAAGTATTTACTTATACAAGTCTATATAAAACAAGTGACTCATGAGGCAGGGCCAATTTTGGTGGATCATGCTTTGAGCAAGCTGAATAGAGGACCGCTACACAATGCTACACACCAAATATCTAAGCTCTAGGTCTTGCGGTTTCTGGCCAGAAGATATTTTTAAGTTTTACTATTTATTTCTATGTAACACATATCCAACCCCCCGCCCCGCGACCGTTTTAGACCCAGGGTCATGGTTTGAATACTTTAACACTTGATATAAGTTCACTACACAATGTCACAAATCAAATATCTAAGGCTTTGGAGGAGAAGAATTTTTTAGATTTCCCTATTTGTTGCCGTAGCAACTTTTGATAGAGCTTTATGCAAGGAACATTTTTGCCAGGTTTTATAAACATTGTCATAGTGGTGTCAGAGATGTCATTTGAAGGAAATGATGGACGGACGTACGATGAGCGGGCACAATAGTTCACCGTGGTACTTTGTGCCAGGTTAGTTAAAAAGAACTGAGGCGCAGCAAGTGGCCGATATAGGCCACTATAACTTTATATTTAACATTTTAACCTAAAATTATACATATTACTAACCAGGGACAAATTCATATTCATGATTTGTAAATATACAAAATTCGCATTCAAGTTCATCCATGCGACTTAAATTACAATATGTTTATCCTGATTTTTATATATCCGTTCACAAAACAAGTATAGGTATTTACATTTGGTAAGTGAAGGATGAAAGACATCTTATTTATTATGGTTTAATCACATTTTGGGTAAGTTAATGTACATTTTAGCATACTGTTATTTATTTTCTGTCAGCTAGTTGATGTTGTGCTTATGGTGTTTTGAGATTACTATGTAATTTTCTTATTTTACAAAACAAATCTAAATCATAACTTATTCTTAATGTAATTAGTCGAAGAAAATGAAAACTAAATTCATATATATATCGAATGATTCTGATAATTACATGCCGAAGCTATGCAAGTTATAGTTCAGGACTAGCTATTGTTGCGATAATCTAACTTTTACGAAGTTTTTAACATTATTTGATTTACGAAAACATCATGTTGCACTGATATCTTAGTACTTAGTAAATTTCGTGTAATAAGACCATCATTCGGACAGACATTAAGTGGTCTTAAGACCGAAATGGTCTTTATCGAGACCTTTTTACTATTGTATGGGTCATTTGGTTCCGAAATATGTGGTCTTAATATCGAGGAGACGGTCTTAATATCGGTGGTCTTATTTTATTACTAGAAACATCATGTTATTTGATTTGCAGAAACATCATGTTACACGAAACGTGTTATCGTATTACCTTGTTTGATTAACGGAAACATGTTACACGAGACGAGACCTTTCTAACTTTAACGTAATTCGTAAATGTAATACGTGCTTCGGTAATAAATTGAGGGATTTCTCAAACAACACAACTACCAATTTCAAGTTTTGTTTTGGTTGGCGTTAATTTTGGCTACATTGAATGTGCCAAATAAAAACACCGCGAATATAAATCGCTGCAGTACAGCACAAGTATGTTACCTTAAAGAAATAACCGGTACATGTTTAGCATTCAAAAGGAGACAATGGCTGCATCATGATATGATTGTTACTGGATTGTGGGAAAGAAAAATGAGGCATGAATACATCATTATTTAATTTCTTTTACATGTATTACCTGAAAATAAACCGATTTAAATTATCAGAAGAAAACAACAGAAAACTGTTCATCATTAGCATATTTTAAGTTGTGACCAAAACTATAAAACTCGTAATTGATACTAGTATGCAGCAGAACCCGTAATTTCACAACGCGAAAATAATGCCTGCTGTCTCTCATATAGCTAGCCAATTTACTATCTAATAAAAAAGAGATATTTCCCTTATTTAATAGAGATATCTTCTAAAATATGGGAGATATCTCTTAAATTCAGATATATTTCTGTAAATTAGGAGATATTTTTTTTTAATAGAGATATCTCATTTAGAATAGAGAGATAGCTGTTAAATTTAGAGAGATACATCGGTAACTTTGATACAAAGATATATCTCGTAGTGAAAGAGATATCTATATTAAAACAAAAAAATATCTTGTTGAAATCAGAGAGATATATGTTCGAATAGGAGATATATCTCTTAAATTCAGAGATATCTTTGTAGATTAAGAGATATCTTAGTGATATCTCTGTAACTGAGATATCTCTCTCAAAAGTAGAAAGATATTTCTCAAACATATAATATTAAAAAGATATCTCTTTAAATAGAAAAGATATCTCCTAAAGTTTTCCTAGTGTGCAAGAGATATCTCTATTAAAACAAATGCTATCTCTTTGAAATTATAGAGTTCTTTCTTTGGAATAAATCGTAAAATGGCTTGCGATACTCTCAGCATTTACCAGCTATTGTGATAACTTCACGCCAGAAGAGCGGTAGTCGATTTAAACACCATCCTAGAAGTTTCTGTCCGCGATATGCCTTACATGGTATTTTGGCAGTTGTTGCGATTTCGGCAAGTTTACGACTACCAATATTCGAAACATGTGAAACCATCGTGAACCGCATATTCGAAGCGTTAAACAGTATTTAAAAACAATTTCTGTCATGTAGAGCGTTCTGATTTAGCTATGTACATGCATGTACTATTTTATGCTTGATCTGCACGAAATTCACGATCTTTATAAGTATGATTTTGCACAACACCACAGGGATACAAAGTAGTGCTCGCTGAATTCTATATACTTGTACCGAACCAGTTATCTTTTAATTACTGCATTTTGTAAATAATTTGCACTAGTTCAATTGCAGTAGTGTTGTCTTTCATTTTTTTAACGGACGTTAGCAGAAGATAATTCTTTTTGTAGTGCTCACTCCTACAAAAAATCAATTCAAATTTCGTTGACTAGCAGATTTTCTCACAACTCTGTTAATCAGAAAGTCATTTTCGGGCTGTCTTAATGATGTGCAACAGTTCAAGCTAATGGCAGAAGCTTTTATTTTCATATGCATGTGTCCCACCTGGGGAAAATTCACCCCCATCGACACCCTATTAGACGTGACGTAAGAGAGACGAAAGTTTCGCAAGATTAACAGAATACAGCCGTGGCTATATTCCTGTCGCATTTCACATTAGTTTAACTACGTCTATACACCTTTCTTTCTGATAAAAAACCGATACATCTGTCGATACATCAAGTGGAAGAATCCATTATAGAATTACCGCTTAAATTAGGGGTGTCATTAGTACGTTATGCGCTTAAATTAAAACCTTTCTTTGCGTCTTTTGTAGATCGTATGTACAAGGTAAAAAACAATTCAGTGGATTCAAAATTACTAAAGTAGTGCTTGACAATTTAGTCAATAGCTTTGAAGGAAACAGAGATACAGCATTTTTGAAGCGTAGGTTGTACGGCACACAATTCAAGACCACTATAAAATACCTGTGTTACTCAATTATAATTGTTAATAGGTTTTGCCGTAAAACCAATCTTCTTCACCATAGTTTGAAACTGTAGACTCGAGCTTACTTACGAGGTCAGAAGAAGGTTTCTGAATTCCGAAAAATGAAAATGAAGCACAACATTATACTACCGTGTGACCTATGTATTTGTAATATTTACAGTCCGAAAAAAAAACGAAAAAGTCTGAAGTCGCTAAAATCCGTGGTGATGTTGTTTATATTGGAGAAAATATATGCATCAGAAGGTAGTATTCCTGCACAGTGTGCATAACCCACGTGACTTGCGACGTCATTTTTAGCTACTGCGCCAAGTAAAAAAGCTCCCGACTCGGAGTTTCAAAAGGCTGTAAGTATTTCATTTTTAGGTCTGTTATTTTGAAATATAGCTTATTCTAAGCGGAAAACAGTCTTCTTTCCATAGATTATAATCTATCCTTCACCAGTTTAGTCGTTTGGTCCCCAAAATGAGGCAAATGGTCAAATTTCAGAAATTTTGGGAGCTAATGTGACAAGTGTTCACACATTTTGTAACCCAGCCCATTACTATGTACATAAACAATGTTTCTATCAGTGAACGAGAGTTCACGAGGATAATTAGCATCTGAAAAATGATTTAAAAAATGACTTAAATGCAAAAAAAGCTAAATATTTGTTCTTTTGAAAATGGGCTACGGTGCAAGCAAATTTAGTAAGTGCTAATGCGACAAGTCACTTTAGAAAGAGGAGAGACTACGTTAAGTTTGTCTTTTATACGCATGCGTTTTTGTGTTTACTTTTCATGTTCATTTGCATGTATATTTACACGAAATTAGAAACAAATGAAAACAAAAATCTCAAATACTTTACACTATTTCACTGGTCTCAGATCATAGAAAACGTATGTACTTATTGCTTTCAAAATCAATTGTTACGGTCCGATGCAAACTGCAATTTTGATTTTATTTTGATTTTACCGATGATGACTGGAATGTATAGCTTAAACGTTCAGGTTAAGTAATAATACTTGCAAATATTCAGTTTTATTTATGTTTTTGAAGTAATTAAATTTGAAATTTATTTTAAATTCAATATTACGTTAAAACCAAAATAACACAGGTGTGATGCATTAGTTACGGATGGATGGCAGAGATGTAAATGTGCAGATTGGTGCATTTTTCCATGCATATCCGGGATGATATTGATAACCATTTCGTCTTCAATGTGGCAAATGTTTCCTTATGCAAATACAAGTGACTGTATCAATAACATCCTTGTACGCCCGTTTGAATTTTACCTGTTTTCACAAAAAGAAGATTAGATCATTTTAGTCAAATAGTTCTGACATGAACAAGCCTTGAAATCAGTGTTTATACATCCATGACTGTTCAAAACGGTTCAAGCCTTGCTACCAAATATGATTATGTGAGAAATAAATTTAACACACTAGCGGCTCCAGGAGGGGGAGGCCCCCCTCCCCCCAAAAAAAATTCCCCAACCTTACATAAATGTCTGAGTATAAATTTATATTTTCTGTTTCCGAAAACGGTATCTTAAAAGTATCAAAAACACGTTTGAAATGCAGGAAAATGAACGAATGGCACCCTCGAAAAAAAATGTTCGGGCGACACAAAAAGTTATAGTTATAGTTTTAAAAGGATAGATACCAACAATAAGTTTCAGAGTCTTCCGCATCTTATCGTGTGTTAGTTTATTTCATTTATCCACTCTTATATCTAGAATAGCATACAATATATGCCAAAACAAGTATATGTCACAGGCCGTGGATTTACAGTAAAGTTGTTGTACAAATAATGGGTGGATAGCGATTTATATTACAGAAGTATGGAACGCCGCAGCTGTCTTATTTTGATACATTACAACTTGTCTTGTTAACAGAGTGTCTTGTCTTGTTTAAGTGGTTTTCTATCTTCTCATTACACAAATGGTAGTTATGTCTTGTTAATGAACCGTTACATCTTCTTAAGTGTTATGTTCTTGTCAACGTGCAATGTTATTATGTCAAACAGTCATGCTTTCTTCTTAAAGTATTGTGTTATTTTGTCTTAGTGACGTGTTATTATGTCAAACAGTCATCTATCTTCTTAAAGTGGTGCGTTATCTTGTTAAAGATGACTTTTTAAAGAAAGTAATATATAGAAAATACAAAAATATGTCCAGGGCTCGAAGTGACCGATATATAGCTTAGTCTCCAGATCCGGGGCTTTGGGTGCGGACGAAGACCCGAGACACTTTCAAAAACTAAACAACTATAAATACGCTACATATCATAATTTTTTGTCTAACGGTCTTAAGTCTTGGACCCGGAGAAGCTTCCTTCGTTCGTCACACTGAAGAGGAAATGTTAACACGTTTCAAATCGGAATTAGTTATATAAACTGCTAAAAACGCCGTTTGTACAAATTTCATTATGAAGAATGATTATATTTACTTTAAAAATACAGTTGAAAGAGTTTAAACGCATATATGTGCCACAAAATTTTCTGCATAAATAATAAAAAAACGCATTAATTATTTCAGTGTTTGTCATAACACATTGTAATAGCGACGCATAACATCGTTGTCAATGGCGCGTTTTTAGCATTTGATCGTAACTTTAAAAAGTTTTTTTTGGAAAAAGCCAACGTGAACACGTGCCTTTTTTATTCGATTATTTTTAAGAGCACAACCTGATGCACATAATATAAATCTATAAAAAAAAAACTTTGACCTCGCGGATAATGCGCTATATGTCAAAATCCGTAAATTTTGACGAAACAAATTCACTTCGTTTTTGGTTTCGGACTATTTGTTTTCACAGAAATATTGGTTTTGTAATGCATGAGACACATTAAAATTGCTTCTACCAAATAAAGGTTGTTGTAAAAATAATGATAAAATTGAAATCGCCAAAATATTATTGAAATTATGATAGAAAAACGATCAATTTTCGTTAGAAAAACGGGTGCTCCCATATGAATGTTAAAGCTAAATAGAAAAACAGAATTTAATTCTTGAAAATATAGATGTAGATCTTTACCTGGGCCGAATTTCGTACTTTTCCATCTACTTTTTTAATTCTGGTCCTAAGGTCCGCAGTTATCTTAAACAATTCTGATATATATTTTTTTCTTTAAAAGTTCTGTCGTTTTTCAACATAAATTGTTTAATCTTTTGCACCGTACTCTAAAAGTGACTTGTCGCATTAGCCCTTACTAAATTTGCTTGCACCGTAGCCCATTTTCAAAAGAACAAATATTTAGCTTTCTTTGCATTTAAGTCATTTTTTAAATCATTTTTCAGATGCTAATCATCCTCGTGAACGCTCGTTCACTGATAGAAACATTGTTTATGTACATATTTATGGGCTAGGTTACAAAAATGTGTGAACACTTTTCACATTAGCTCCCAAGATTTCTGAAATTTGACCATTTGCCTCATTTTGGGGACCAAACGACTAAACTGGTGAAGGATAGATTATAATCTATGGAAAGAAGACTGTTTTCCGTTTAGAATAAGCTATATTTCAAAGTAATATACCTAAAAATGAAATACTTACAGCCTTTTGAAACTCCGAGTCGGGAGCTCTTTTACTTGGCGCAGTAGCTAAAAATGACGTCGCAAGTCACGTGGGTTATGCACACTGCTGCAGGGGCCATTACTTTGTTAATGATTCAAGGATATCATCTTTTAAAATCGCTACCGCAAGTGCATAAACTATTATAAATGCATTACATGTATGTTCCCGGAACCTTACGCTAGAAGTAGTTAACACACTTTTGAGTACATATTGAATTGTCTTCATGTGTATGACAATATTTGTACATGTTTATACAATTTATTGCTTCAAGATATAACGAACAGTATTTGCTGCTAAATTACTGTTATAAATGCAGTAACATATGCCATCCTACATCATTGGTGATCATTGTTATATTTTTTTTCATAAAAAGGCCTATTCACATCGTCCTGACCATGTTTTGCCAAAATGAAAAAAAAAAATGTCAAATTTCTGAAATTATCAGTATTTGAATACTAGATCGTTACGGATTTAGCAGCACTTGTTATTTATCCGAACCACAGATGCTTGTGGTATCGAATCTATTCTTGTCCCATGTTGTACGATACGTATATTTATATACATTGACACTATAAACATGTGATCAGTAGGTAAGTAGAATAAGGAATTGCAACAGTAATTGGTTAGCTTACACGCAGTTGTAGGATTTATTAAAAGATACTGCAGTGGGCAGGGGCGAGGGTCAGGCCTAAGGGGGTGAGGTCCAGACCCCAATCATCTGTGATTCAAACACTCTAGTATCGTTTTCGTCTGACAAATCCAATGCCTTTAACATACCTGCCTGCCGAAATCTACTTGTTCATGAGTAAATCAAATTCCCAGTATCTATTTCTAGTCTACATGTAATGCAATCCCGACAGTGAACACGGAGCTTTTCGCATGTGTATTGTGCTTTTACTTTCAAAGCCTATACGGGCTGGGGTGTTCAGTAACAGACAACAATGCAAATCAATTAAAATTTGGACATGAAAATGATACGAAAGACATGACCGACGGATAATTTTATCTTTTATACAATTTGTTTATTTTATTTACATAAGCGTGTATTATACATGATGAAATTATGGAAATTCGTGAATGAAATAACACTGATATTTAATAGCTCGCAATACAAAAAATCATATGACTGACAGCGTACATAAAATCAAATTTGAAAGCATCAGAGCGGGACGTGTCGAGCCAGACCTTGTTATAACTCTTTAACTAACTATACATGTTTACTTTACGTTTTGGTGTAAAACATACAATGAATGATAAAGAAAATATATTTAACGAATTTCATTACAATAAAACGAGGGGAAAACGGCAAACTATGTGTGCTTCAAAACTGAATGCTTTTAACACGAATGTACATGTCGTCAGTGTGACCGCTAGATGTACTGTCACGTGCCAATGTTTTCGGTGTCATTCGTTATTATGATAGAAATGAGTATTCAGTTCTAAAGCATATCAACTGGCTGCATGCAAGTTGGTGAAATCACAAGAAGTTCGCGGAATTATTTCATGTATGTTATAAAATGTATACACGAGTAGATATACAAAAAACCCCAGAAGAATAACTTTTTTACTCATTCGATCACATTCCGGGGAACTGTATATGTAAGTCTTGGGAAAATTCTGTAGACACTCAACGATGTCACACTTCTTTTTGCGTAATAGGATGTCTGTTCCACACCATGCTCGTGAAACGTGCCTGCACAGATCTATTTAAATTTGTTCATTTTACATTGACAGCATAAGAGTGGGATTACAATATCGTTTTGATTCGTGGGATCGTATTCTATACAGTCACGGAAGTATTTCCGTTTGTTACGAATTTTGTTAAACAACAACATCAAGGCTTTACTATGGACGATAAACAGCATTAAGATGTACATGTATTTATTTAACTACTTTTTTAATGCAAGTACACTTACTGACGTTTGTATTTATCGATTGATACCTGGCTACTGAGGTATGTGGTACACCCCTATTTTTGCCGGTTATTCATAATAGAATATTCCACTTAAAGTTGTATTGGATTTTATGTAGTGAACAACGTCTGTGTATGATAGTATACTATAGCGAAATGCGACAGCAAAACGGCCACGGTTGTAATTCTGAGATACAGAATAATGGTAGAGCCCTATATAGGAAAGATTAAGTCGAATAAGTCGATAATCTCTATATGGCCCAATTCTTGGCTTTTCCTTCCGCAGGTAATCTAGACACACACCAAAAATGCTTACAGTTCATTTACTTAAGTCGCAAACTCCTGTGATATTTTATAATTGTGTTATTCATAGTTTTTTTTAAGTACATTTGAGAAAGTTTAAGTTATAGAACCAATTCGATATTCGTATCTGTTTCAAATGAGATCGTCATAAATTGTCTTCTATGTAACATTTCAAAACATAAAACTATTACTAAAGTATTGTAGCATATGTTAAACCTGTCACATTGGTACCCGTTACGAATTCATTCATGCGTGAAATCCACAACAATCAACCATAATATAAACATGAAACGCACGCGATTAATGAAAACATGTTACACGTCATTTCGTATTACTTTATTTGATAAACAGAAACATGTTACAAGAGACATAATATCATAGTGTTATGTCTGAACATATTTTGTTCAATATTAACGCAAACTAGTTTGCAAAAATATTTACACTTACACAAATACACTATTTTACTAGACCTTTCAGAAGGATAAAAAGTAGTTGTAATTTGCACAAAAAGAGGATAAGATGGTGGACAGGACTATCGTTGGTGGGTTTGTCGTACTGGTTGTGCTGTTGGTTGGTTGTATGATTGCAATAGCTATCCTTGCAGGTAATGTTATATTCTATTATATGTATTTAATAACTGTTTTCTCAATCAGAATATAGCTGATTCTCTAGCATAAAATGGTATACATATTTTGCAGAGACATATATTGAAGTGATAAGTTACTTCCATTTTATACTGGTTACTCAAGTTATTTAAAATATAAAGCGTGCCAGTGTAAACGCCATAAAGTTGATCTTTTGAGGCAATTAAGCCATAAAACAACTATTTTCTAAACGCTTAAAGTTTAAAGTGTAGCGGCTTAAAATTTGATTTCTAGAAATGTTAAAAAATACAGGTAGAAACCACCAGCTGCTACAGCAATGAGAAAATAAATAAAAGCACTGAAAGTTCTGGTGGGAGGGTTGTGTTGGCATGTGTACATTAAGTTTAGGCAAGCAATACTGAAGTGAAATACTGAAATTTTCACTTCAAGATGTGAAAATGATCATTCAAAAGTCCAAGACGTGAAAGTGATCACTCAGTTATTCTGTGAAATTCTGTTCAACTACTAAGTAGGATTTGAAAGGCTCAATTAAAAGAGGCTTAACTGCTCAAATCCAAGACGTTAAGATGTGAACTAGAGATTAAGGTCAATGTCAAGGAAAATCAAAACTGATTTACAATTCTCGCAAACTTGTGTTTCACATTGCAAATTTGTAAATGAACTTGCAATAATACAGCGCTCAAAATGGATAACTTTAGGTCTAAGTGAACAGTGACTACTATCTTAAATTCTGATTACGTTTGGAACACAATACGCTATAGAAGAAATATAACGAAAGTCAAAATTTTTGGTTCCTTTTAGTAAAATTTTCTCGGAAAAAAACACGAACAAAACAAAACAAACACTAAAACAGACAAACACGAAGCACGCCACTACACATAGCAATTTGACAGCAGTAAATGCGAGCGCGCGTACACTGTTCTATACAGTGCTCGAATATTGACCGGTGAAGTACATTTTTCCGATAATGGATAAAGGTTAAAAACTGCCGGTATGCTAATTTATGTAAAATATACGCAGTCTGAAGCAGAAAATTGAACACTTTTGTGGCATGTAAATGTCGGTAATTAATTGCATTTCTGCGAACATGCAATTTAAATATTCTCGGCTTCGCACATCCGGGAACTGATAAATTATTTACATTCGGGAAAGGTGATTCCTCGGCTTTCATCGCTGGTCTCTATGCATATTTAATTTTAAAATGTACAATAACTAAGAATAAAAATGAAAGAAGCCGACGGTCTACCATTAGCTTGTAACTATAAAAATTCTTTGTTGTTTAAAGCTTATTGTTTAGTTTTAAATACATTTAAACTCGCATATGAGTCTAGCTCCGAATGAAAAAATGAACGCGACCTAATAATCCGATTGGTTAACTCTAAATTGGTCAGTATGACGTCACGGCGAAGCCGAGAATTAGGGATTTCAAAGGCAAATATACTGTAGATATTATAACTATTTCTTTCATCGGAGTTGCCTGTGTTTTTAGGAATCTCGTAACGCCACATCCGTTTATATATTGTTCTGTCCAATTCTGTTCTGTTCCCTCTATAACGGCTGTCTTTCGACAACCGTCCCAATTATTCTTGGTGTTTAATAGAACAGATAATATTCATGGATAAAGTATCAAGGTAAATGTATTTGCAACTTTATTTTTTATAATATAAATAAGTAAGGCATTAGAAAATATACTTATATACATGATCAGTGACTAGTAAGTTTTATTTGCTACAGAACGGTGAACATGTAGGCATGCGTGTTATTTAAGGATTAAACGGTGCGGCAAATCTCTCTAATGTTTGTATACATGCTTTTTTGGTGCAATTTTAACACAAACTTTCAGGATGGACCCGCTTAAGACGTTTCATCGCGTCACAAACAACGCATGTCAAATAAATCGTTCAATCAATTTAACTAATCAAGGGCATATGGAACAAAGTGTACCATCGCTAAACGCTAGCTGATGCAGTAACAGCCTCTAGAAAATCGATAATCCAATACTGTCTACATCAATATTGATCGTTGCCGATCGGAAGTTTCCGTATCACGATAAGTCATAAATCAGTTAGTCAGCAAAAATCGATAATGTAAGCTAGCGCTAAAGTGGGACAGTTACATTCTTCACAATCATTGTACCGATAAATGATATTGACTTTCTGAGATTGCGCTGACTAACTGATTTATTGCATTAGATTTAAAGAATATTTAAAAGAAAATGAAGAGAGGCAATGTGATAATAAATGACCTAAGAAATCATTATTGTGTAAATTACTTTTTTATTTCATAAATCATTTAATCAACAATGAACTTTAAAATAATTATGTTTTTTTCCGTTAAGTTACATAAATAGTATAAGATAGTTTGACACCTTAATTAGTTAGTTAATATATAAAGAGATTAAATGAAAGTCTTAGATTAAATGTTTTTTTTATTAACACAAGACTGTTGTTTTTTAATTGTTCATAGTTTAAAACCGAAGCACGTATATTGGTCAAAACGTGGTAATAAATTATCGAACAAGAGGGGTTTATTACCCCCTAATAATCAACATCCGGATTAAACCAATTTATGGCGCAATAAAAACAGTGTGTTAACATTGATGATGAAAATTTATAGATTCCATATATATTTTAACATAACAAAGCAAAAGGTTATTTTGTCAAATTGAAAATGCAATCTTGAAATCCGAGTATAATTAAATATTATGGAAAATAAAATTTTATAAGAAATATTATCGACACTCGCTGAATTTAAAGATAATTTTACACTGAATTTATCTCAAATTAAAGCTAAACATGAAAATATTTTTCAAAGACATAAGTACAAATTTCTCTCTTTCTCTCTTTCTCTCTTTCTCTCTTTCTCTCTTTCTCTCTTTCTCTCTCTCTCCAAATGTGTTCATTTCATAATTCATGATATAAAAAAATAAATATTTTCGACAGTCGCTGTATTTAAAGATAATTTTACACTGAATTTATCTCAAAATTAAACACATAAGTACAAAAATCTCTCTCTCACGACTTTAATAACCAGAAAAGGTATGGGACCATTGTGTCACACTTTTTGCAATTAACAACAATATTCACACTTTTTTGACAAGTGGAGGATACAATTGATAGAAGCCATAACTTATAAAAACACGTACAGGTGACATGTCCCATCTTTGGGCCTTTAAGATGTCAAAATGCAAATACACCTCTAAAGAAGCCAGTTTAATATATACATTTAACTGTGACAATTGAAAAAAGAACCCAGCAAAGTACACAATAAGCAGAAAAAAGGTGGCACTTCTACCATATTTATTTTATTAAATTGAAACAAACAATTTAAAAATCTATATTGACGGTCCCTAAGTTAATCAATATTTAACAGCCTAGCTTTATTATGATTTCCGTATGCCAGTCGATAATTTCCGTGAAAACCACGGGGACACCCGATCCGACAGACTTTACATGTTAACAGTTTATAAATCATTCAATGGGTAGGTGAAATCGGAAACTATGTAATAAAATTTTTGCACCATTTGATTCCTTATATATTTCACTTGCCGATGCTACAAACGCATAAGCGATCATTTAAATGGTTTTCTCTATATAAGACGAAATGTTTCAACAAATCACTGAAAAAATGAAGCAATTTAAGACCCCCATAAGCATTACATAGGGAAAACGGGGTGATAAATTTTAAACCAAAATGGGTAGGTGAAATACTTAATTAATATTTTTGAAATTTATATCACCATTTAGATAAAAGAATTTGCCAACTTTTGTCATCAACGCATAAGCGTAATATAAATCCGTTTAAAAGTTATGACGGTTAAACCGATTTTATCCTTCTTTGTTTAATGTGAAAAATGTACCGATACATCGATTATTGGAAAAATTGAAAGTTCCATATGATAGATCCAAGAATAATGGTATGTTTACATGAAGCTGTAGAAATATTAAGAACAAACTATGATTTCTCGTGTCAATTAAATCTAAAAAATCATCATGTAATAAGATTTATTCCTACGCCTGATAACACTCCAATTAATTAATGATATTTTCCATGGTTCTGTGGAATTCACGAAAAATACCGATATAGACCAAAACACTGTATACACCAGAATGCACCAAAACACTTTACAGATGTATAAAAACTGTTTTAAATGTAATGTATGTAAAATATCGGGCCAATTGATGATAATCAAGGTAGCTGTAATGGTCAAAGCAAAAGAGTGACAGGTTAGTTTATATTTGACATATGGTACTTTCATATTTTCCCGATAATCGATTAGACCCGGTTTTTACACTAATTAAACAAAGAAGGGAAATATCGGTTTAATCCATATATATCAAAACGCGTTTAATTAATCATTAATCGTTTTTGCTTCGGTCAGACAAATAAATATTATTTTTTCTCTTGAAAATGGTGTAAATTTTAAAAAGATTAATTTGGTCTTTCGCCTACCTTTTTTAATTCAAAAAAGTAACATTTTCCGTATGAAATTTAAGGCTTGCATGACTTTTAGTCAATTTGTTGGGTCATTTGTCTCAATAGTTTGACCCATATAAAGAACATCGTTTAAAAGATCGTTTTTGCTTCAGTGATATCGGCAAGGGAATTATATCAACTACAAATTGGTGTAAAAAGAAATAAAATATTTATAGGATTTCGCTTATCTTTACACTATTTTTGATAAGCACAGTCACTAAAAAGTGTAATCGTAATATACATCGGGTGCGTCCGTAGTTTTCACGGAAGTTGTCCAATTATATCCTATTAAAATCGTGGTGATTTTGTACGTCTTGTTGCTTTAAAACGTAAGAATGGCATAATGATATAAAGACGAAAAAAGTGAAGGATGATTGTACCGATTTAAATGTTAGCTCGGTACCCTTTATCCATGACATGAGTAAATTGAATGAGTACATTAAAAGGACTGCATTTGGTTAAAGTTAGATATGTATGGTAGCAAATTGACTTATTTTGAAACTTGTTTTAACTCAACGTAAACAGGCAGATGTAACACCTGTGAAAACAATAGAATTTGTGAATAATTTTGACACATTTTCACGGGAAATAGTTTTACATTTTAAATCATAGACTGGTGTAATGTCACACAAACACACATGCGTATGTCACTTTCAAATTGTGACGCTTATTTTATACAAAAAAAATATGTTCAGAGTCTTTACGTCCGGGTAGATCTCACCTGTCATAAATGTGATGTTGGTTTTTTTTCGCTATTTGTGCACATTTTGACAATTGCCGACAATAAATGTATGCGCTTGTAGTCGGTTTTGCAGACAGTAAATTGTAATCTAATATGCAGTCTGCACAATGAGCGATTTAAAAGGTTGGGATGGTTTTAGATATTTATCTTTATGCAGAAAAAACCTCAAACAATCATCAGGATTAAATAACTGTATTTAATATGAAGAAACCGCCATACGCTAATGTGAAAGAAACCTGACCAAACTTTAAATTGATGAAAGTTTAAAATCTATCACGACATTTATTTGTGCATGATGATAAACTTTCAATAGAAAAAGCTGGGACGAATTATTGCTCCAGGAAAAAGGCAACTCGACACTTTAGTAGCATAGTTGAATTAAAAGCAGTTTTGTCCGCTCTAAATACTAGTAAATACGAGTACATGTAACATCTTATATTACTTTGTATTCACTTCTTATGAGCTTACCTAATACTTTAACACATTATCTTCTGTCAACGATTTTTATAATTATTTACATTTACTCCATCATGTCACAGGTAGTCATTTAATCTTGTAACAGTTTAACTTTATTCACTTTATTCACTGTGTCTTGGCAAGTGCCATATCAGATGAAACGAACAAACAAGAGGGCCAAGATGGCCCTGTATTGCTCTCCATGCTACCATTGGCTATAATACAAGGTCATCAATAGCAGAAAGGGTCAATTTTGACGTAGGGGTCATGATTTGAACATTCTTGGTAGAGGTGATTTCAGAGATTTGCCTGTATAAGCCTATGAAAAATCAAGAGACTCCCGAGTGGAGTCAATTTTGACCCAGGGGTCATGATTTGAACAATCTCAATCTTGGTAAACGTCCATTTGGCAATGCCACGTGCTAGATATCTAAGCTCTAGGTCTTGTGGTTTCAGAGTAGAAGGTTTAAATAAATCCCATATATAAGCCTCTGTAAAAACAGGTGACCCCCGGGCGGGGTCAGTTTTGACTCGGGGATCATAATTTGAACAATCTTAGTAGAGATCCACTAGGCAATGCTACGTGCTAACTGTCTAAGCTCATAGGTCTTGTGGTTTCAGAGAATATTTTTAAAGTTTTTCTTACATATTTCAAAATAATACCCGACACTTAAGTGTTTCGTTCTAGCTTCTACGCATATGAAAATGCTGTAGCGCGTTTATCTCTATCCTGTAGATTTTACGCACGTGTAACGTTGGCGTCAGGCGCACGGGAAACAGTACTGTGACTAATTAAACGACAGTACTATCCACCTTGTAAGTTGAGACATTCATCCTGTAAATAACGAATTTTCAAAGATGACGCACACATTCTGTATATCGTGATGTTTGTTTTATCACGGCGAACAGGAATATGAAATCAATGACATCGACTTTGTATATGCATAATGAAAAATTCGTTATTGCAATGTTTCACATTTAAATGATAGATATGTACATGTACTACATTTTAAGAGAATTTATTGCTTTAAGGATATAAAAAACATCAAAAGACTTTTAATCGCGCGAAAAAAAAAGAAAAACGTGAAAGTGTGACTGTCATTGTTATACAAGTTGGTGGTACCGCGTATGATTTATGTTGTGAAACTTCATTTAAATACATAAAATACGGATGCTTTAATATATGATTCAATGTTATAAAATTTATTGAACAATTTATAGATTAATAGCTTATTATCTCGTGTAGTTTGTCGGCATGATCCTGTTGACAATTTATTACACGAATAGCACTGCATTGGGTGTATTTAACAAAAGTTAGTAAAATGCTAAGGTAAATTTATGAAATAAAAATACTCCCCCCCCCCTTAAACTGATAAATCTATAATAGCTCCATAGCTCAAACAGGATTTATTATATCCCTGGCTCAAATAAGTGTTGCTTCATTTCACTGTTATCACGTTGCTTTTTAAACATAAGGATAGCTGGGATGAAATTTCTATTTTAGCATAATACATGATACATGTACATCATAATATCTCCGGTCTAATATTACGCAGGCAAATATCGATTTTTACTGATTGAGTGACCGAAACAATCAGCGGTTTTATTAGTTACTGACTTACTATTAACTTCAATCATTTAGTGACATTTATTGTCGCCGCACTTAAGTGCGGGGACTGTCTGGAATGGTATTTTTTTTGTACGTGGAGGGGCACGTGACTAAATTTTTTTTCCAAGATAATTTGATGCAAGATAAATTTACCCACTGACAATAAAGTTTTACAGAAAAAGTATTTGTAATATATTTTGTAGTTTTGTTTTTTTTTTTAATCTTTTAATTTATTCTTTATTCCCTCATATGGTGCACGATTTCAAATGGTCAAGGTATATTTTAACTGATAAAATATTTGAAACCAGTCTACGGAAAGTGAATCATAAGTTATTTTTAGAACTCACGTGATGCAAACAATAAAGCTATCCGCTCTGTTGTAACGCAAGGTCGCACGACTTTACAGTTTCAAACGGGGCTATTTATCCAGTAAATGTTACCGACTGTAACTTATATGTAAAATCCCCGATATATGGTCAGGTTTAAGAACTGATTAAATATTTGTGGTTAAATTAAATGTATCAAATTGCATATAATAGGAAAGCTAAGATCGTAAGTTTTTCAGTGATGCATATATTGTGACAATATCACAAGAAAGCACTATTCTGAAACTGTTATTCGAAAAGTCTTCTTACAACGGTCCGATCTGTGTATGTTATACTCGCGATGTTTTCACAAAACTTTGATTCAGCTGGGTTATTTTCAAGAAAACAGAAACAGAAAATACACACTAAACTATTTAGTTGTCTGTGTAATACTTATGGATATATATTTATTTTAAATATTACGCAACTGTCTTTTACGAAAATTGAAATGAATCACGTCTTGAAGTGGTCATATTTTGATGGATGAACTTATTTATTATATATTATTAATTACAATCTATGTAACATGTTAATGCTCAAACACAATTAAACAGTATTATTATTTTGGTATTTCTGATATAAATAAAAAATATTCTAAATTTCCTTTACTCTTGTTCAATTGTTTAGCGGCGATCTTTGATGCTTTGCATCAATGGTTCTCTTGTTTCATTTTGTAACCACTTTGCTTCTTTAAATTCTGAGCCGCTGATACATTGATTATGCTATCCTCATTGTGGTATATGTTAATGAAATGAGAGGATAAACGGATTTTGACTTGACTTCGACTTGTAAAATTACAATCTGTCAATATTCAAATATGAACAAGCACGCGTGTTTTGACAATTGTATGATTACTATTGCATATTATTGTACATTGTAGATAATAAAACTGTGACAATCGCAATGACTGATTTTTATAATTCTTTTGTCTGCAGATTAAAATAACAGTCACTCATGCAAAAGCATGAACATAATTAAGAAATATGTTCACCAATAAAAAAAGTTACTGTTTTACATACACACACAGATCTTTCAATTGCATTTTGTATTAATGCAACACAGGTCTTACTTGATATTGAAGAATTTAAAATCTATATGACTAACATAAATACGCTAGGTCAGTCATTTTAATCTCAAAGCCCATACATTTAATTATCATTCAAATTGCACGAAACTGAACATTTTAAACGCTGCGCGTAATAACGTCAGACGATCATAATTCGCACGACGTTATAACTCAACGTTCATCTTTCTTGATGTCTTAACTTTACTTGATTGCAATTTTGTGAAAAAAATCCCCGAAGACCCCCCATTTTGAATTTGTTATGTTATTTGCTAGAATCTGCGTTAAATCACCGTGTGAGTCGTTAGTTGATTGAATCTCGTTCCGTTGACCAAAACTAACCTTAAAGTGAGTCGGGAGTCACAATTTCGGGCGAAGAAATGGGCGGATATTCCGTATTAAACGTTTCGTGCTGGAAAAATTGACAGATAAAGCATCTAAAACTTTATATTTACGTATTCCGCAGATAGAGAGCTAGCATATGGTGTTATCAAAATTTCACTAGGGTCATATTTGAACCAGGTATACTTGTTAAACGTCGATTTTATACCACCGACATCCGACGTCGCGTTGCTAGGAAACGAAATGTAAAATGGAAAAATTAAAACGATCACAATGCGTGTAATACGTTTTAGTACCATTAGGCAAAATTTCATAACAATCGGAGAAAACTCGCTTTTTGACGTCTGACGTCGGACAAAGGTCGCATACTACCTTAACATTGTACTGTACAATATGGAGATATATTTGGACGAGTACCCAGCTGAGAAAACCATATTGGACGAGCCGCTGGGCGAGTCCAGTATGGTTTTCTCAGCTGGGTACGAGTCCAAATTATATCTCATATTGTACAGTACAATGTTAAATAACCTTTTTATTCTATGTCTGTTTTATTTTAGTTTAAATTAAAACTGAATATTGTATTTCTGCCTTTTCTGTATTTTCCCAGCTTGGTACGAGTGCAAATATATTTTATACAGAACAGTGTTGGGCCCTAAAGAACCTTTTTATTCTATATTGGCTGGAGTTTGGTGGTGACAGTTAGTGGGAGGTAAATTATTGAAGAAAATGCATGGGGGAAATCAAAGTGACCGTTGTAAGTTGACCATCGGTGGAAGGTGACCGTTCCTGGTAGTTCCTTCAATAAAAGATACCAGCGATTGATTTTTTGAGTATATTTATTTAAGTTTTTCACACTCTGCGAGGTTTGTACAGCCAGTCTTAACAAATAAAACCTCTCACTGATGGAGGGTCGTGGGTTCGATCCCTGCTAACAAATAGGATTCTTTATGTCCGCTTGATATAACTGAAATTATGTTGAAAACGGGCATAAAACCGCACAAAACAATTAAACACATAATTTTATTCTAACACACATTCGTTATAACATGTTAACATTACAAATGACATGTAAACTCAACAACACTTAAATATTTAAAGTGCCAACAAAGTTCGCAAAACAACTTTCTATCAGTAGCACATGTTCCAATATACAATGTTAATACATTAAAATAATATCTGCAACAAAGACTTAGGCAGTAACAAGTTTAAAAAAACAACTCAATATCCGGCATATTTAATATAACAGATACCTTTAATATCACAAATATTTTAATATCACAGGTATCTTTAATATCACAGATATCTTTAAAAATATCACAGATATCTTAAAAACATGTATCCATAGATCTTTAATATCACAGATATCTTTAAGACATTTATCACAGATAACTTAAATACCACAGATATCTTTAATATCACAGATATATTTAATACATGTGTCACAGAGACTTCAAATGTACAAGTAAATTTGTAATGAAAAGAGATTAAACAGCAACATAGGAATTACCTTCCAAAATTACAATTCTCAAATAAAACTATATGTTCATTGCGACAATAACTTCAAGTAAACAAAGAACGATTTTAATGATTAAAAATAAAAGGCTGAACATTTATTCGTTAACTGTCCATGAACAAGTGTGAAATACTATACACGGACCTACATAAAGTAAGTCTATCAAACCTATGCAGAATTAAAGTTAATGTTAATATTGAATTGTCCACCACTTATATTTGCCCCAGAAACCATTGGAGTTCCTAACCCTGAAGATCGATTAAGTGCCTGGTTGAATAATAACTGAATGTCCTGATTTGTCACAATTTCCTTGGGAGTAGCTTCAACTGTTCGCAACTTTTCAGACTGCTCAATAGTGTTGAGTATCTCTTCCATTTCTTGAGGAGGAATTTCTGGAAATTCAGTACACAGGTCACAAGTTTTAGTTTAGTTTAAACTAATTTATTTTAGCTCGATTGTGAAGTAAGCTTCTAGCTTATTGAGTTACTCTCGAGTCCGCTTCCTGGAAAAACCAGTACAGGTGTCTGTCACACAACTCCCGGGTGAGCGGCCGACACCTTATCCTGTACACCACCGCTCCCCTTAAAGTCGTGACAAAATATAGACCTTGCCAATCAATAAGATTTTCTTCCAATTATATCTGTACAGAATTTTTATTTGGGAATACCTGTTCCTCTTCTTCTGAAACGTGTTCTGCTCTGTTCGGTTTTCTGCCCTTTCCATCTTTTTTCAACTGTTTTCCCTTAGCCAGCAAAACACTCCTACTCGACTTGAATTCCTCGCCTCTGCACACACTTGTAGAATAACTTTTATCTGACAAATACCTGTCAATACTGTTTTTATATCACTAAGACTGTCTGGCTCATATTCTCCATTCTGCTTTTTAACAGTTAAATAAAAACTTATCAGATAACTGTTCAGCTGTTCTCGACTGATGTCCTCCAATTTTCTGTTTTCGCCTGGAACAGCCTGTTCCAACCACCTTTCGAAAATTCCTACATCTGATGATGTTTTTCTAGTCGTATTTTTTGGCTTTTGGTCATTTATAAATGTGTTTATATCCAAATCTGACAGCATTGCCATGACTTGCACTTTCGTTTTTGTGTTTACAAGCAAACGACAAATAATCCTATTTTCAAGACGCTTAAACAAACGCTGTACATAGAGCGCCTACTTCACCCGATTTTCATTCGGATCATTTTCACACGTTTCGGGCTTTATCGTATGTTTAACATGGGACTGTTGAACCGTCCAAATATGGAAAAAATACAGGATGGTAATATATTGTACGGTCACGTGTTGCAAATAAACGTTCACGATTGGATATATAAAATAGATATAGAATAAATGATTATATTAGACATTGATATCAATCTTTTGAAATCATCAAAAATCAAAATTACAAAAATCATTCAATAAATTATATTTCATCAATAAAGAAATATAATGGGCATTTATAGGTTTTAAGTATGTCCAGATTTGTGGAGATTAAATAAAGAGAGAAGTTTTATGTAGTACAGAAATGTATCTTCTTTAAATATGAGAGCACAATTTTACGGTTTAAACACGTGTTATTGTTGTTTTATTGTAACAAAATAGCTTGAAAGTTAACAACATAGTTTGACAGTAAATTCCTGAATCTGATTGAGAATCTGTGTGTACTTTGGCAATTACAACATGTAGACAAGCAGGGGATTTAGTCACAAGATAAATCCTAGATTGACCTGCGGAATCGCACAAAATATCTTGAATAATATTTTTTAAAATTTCTATTGTTGCATACCGGTATAAGTTTTGCCATCCCCGCTCTTTATTGAAAACAACCCGGCTATCAAATCTCTAAGAGCTTTAATTGTTATGCGTACAATGTCATGTATTTTCTGTGAATTTATTACGCATGTATCTTTTTTCAATTTATTGAAAACATCTTTCATAACATTCTTCATCCAGCCAAAGCTGTAATGTGCAATGTTGTATATTCTTGTAAAATTTCTCAAGTCTTGGAATTTGAATATAATAAGGAAAGCGTCCTGATGCACTGTTTTAAGTCTGGTACGAAATTTTTTATAATGCGATTTGACTCAGGCCGAGGCATAACAGGACGAAAGAATGACACGCCGCTACAGAACAGTGGCAATTTGTGACACTATCCAAAGTTATTGGTTCCCAATATATCAGTTTGCATTTGTTTATCTAGTTACTTCAAAATAACGGGGTAAATCATTTTTTATTGTAGTACGACTTCACGAGGAAACATCCGAAGAATCGTCGGACACTGGAAAGTCAGGTAATGGCTAGTACATAAGACGAGTAAAAGTTAGTCCACCTTGTGACAAAGTGTCGCGTAATTTCTTATCATATAGAGCAGAAGCTTAAAACGTTACACAATAGTTGTATTACATAATTAATTAAACTCGAAAATAACCTATTGCATCATCACCAAAATACTATGTTCTTCGTATGTTATTCAGAATCGAATGTTTTCAGAAAATACCAGCCTATCGAACTGTGATGACATTGCCATTATAGGCGCAGGAATCAGCGGGACTTACGCTGCATGGCGACTTCGAGAAATGAATATGAAAATTTCGATGTATGAATACTCAAATCGAATTGGCGGGCGTTGTTTTACGGTACAACTACCGGGAATACCGGATGTGAATGTAGAACTTGGGGCAATGCGATTTAGACCTGCAGGTATGTTACGTCTTAGGGTTAAAATATATCACTTGCAAAACCTGCATGTTATTTACGTCAGAGCATTAAAATACATTACATGCAAAACCTGCAGGTAGGTTATGCCACAACGTTAAATCACACCATTGGATGACCTGCAGGAAACTAACGCTACATCGTAAAAATACATCACTTGAAGACTTGTATAGATCAAAGTAGATATATTAATCAAACTTAAAGTTTAATCAATTTAGCTGCCCGCTAAAGATACGTTAATTTTGTCACTAGCTGTTTCACTGAAAAATATACTGTATCGACACGTGTCAGTTGTAATGTATATTTTCGACCCAGGGTTGAACTCAGATTGAAGTCTAGATTTAAAGATAAAACGGTGTAAGAAACAATAGTGCAAACATGTATTATGAGCTTATGGTGTCAAAAAAGTTCCAAAATTATTTTTCAGCAGCATGTATAAATGAGATGAGGTTTATTCATATTTTTGCAATTATATGCAACATTTGTAATATTATATTGGTCATTTTGTATAGATGGTAGTGCAAATTACTTACCGTCGAACTGGAAATATTCAAATTTCGCATTTAAGTCAGGTTTATAAATATCAAGTTGCATAGATACGAGAGCTTTTAGGGTTCCTTTGCCATATTATATCTTAGATCATACATTGCTCAACAAGACTGTCCATGACCTAGGACTGGATGTCATAGATTTCGAACTTGGGTACGGCGCTAGTGGAGAATCGCTGTACTACCTTAGAGGAAAACATATGAGATATAGCAATCTACCGACAGATGCCCCCTACAGTCTGCCGCCAGAAAACCGCGTTGACCCGGATATACTACATTGGTATGTTGCAGCTTTTTAAAACAATCCTTGAGTCTATTAACACACAGTGATAAACACGGAGCATTACATGAACACAGAGCCTCTCCTTTTAGTGACATAATTAGTGGTGTAGATTTGTCTTTGTTTTTATAATCAAGTTTATGAGTCTATATGAACAGGTTACTATATCAGGTGTATTTTTTCTACACTTTTAATCAAAGTAAAGTAAAGCTACCGGTATACCGATAGATCTCTTGCAAAGTTTGAACATCTCAGACAAAAACAGGAAACGCTTCACAATGCACAGAACTAAAAACAAATAGTAAAAGGTTGAAATAAAGGCGTGGGCCCTAGAACGATTATTTACCCGAAATGTTGGTACTTGTAGATTAAAAGATTCCTAAGCATGGTGATTGGTCGATCGACATGGCCCTGTATATCAGAGGATATTCACTTCACTCGGCGGATAGTCTTGTTAACAAAAGCACGGGACGTTTGCCGCGCGTTTCGATTGCTTCCTAGTTACCAAAATGACTGCGAGAGTACATTTTAACGCTTGTTACTGTCAGTGACAAAATAATTCGGATTTCTTATATTCATGTCTCCGAAAAATACCGTTTCAAATACCAGTTTTTGTTGCGGCGGTAATTTGTGGATCACCAGTTTGATCCCCCATTCCTCCACTTACATAACTAATGGTCTTTTGGATGAAACCTTCATACACCGGGCATCTAAAAGGACAAGGGGAAGTCTCTAGAATGGGACAAGTTATGTATCTTGCACTATCCCCTGAAACCTAAAATAACTATTTAGTAATATCTTCTGGGGGAATATGGATTATTCGGTACCAATGACAAATCTCTAAAATACATACGGGGTGGATTATTCTTGAAAACAACATGTGACGATACCCGTGTGTTTATACTGCTTAGCAGTAATGTACCACAATGACTGCAAGAATTGCCATTCGTTCTACCAGTGACAAAGGACGTTTGGTTGCTCAATTCATTGCCTTGAATAAACTCTCAAATATTAGTTTATGCTGTCGTTGCAAAATGGTCATGTTTACCACATAATATTTATTCCTTCTGTTAATAACATAACTGAATACCGTTTATTCATATTAATGTTGCTAAGGCATAAGTCGGGTCTTCGCCTCATCACCTGTCAATGTTTGTAGACTATCTCACAGTTAAATGTCCAAGGTGACATTGTATTACTTAGCAAACTCGGTATAAACATCTAAATGTTTGACGTTTTGTTACGTATGGCATACAAAATAGTACATGTTTTTAACGGTCAAAATGCCAATATTCTATACCCTGATACCGGAGCTCACAAACTAAGATGTGCGATTACAGAGACAGATTCAAATAATATCAACATCAGATTACAAAATTTACGGAGTGAAATATGTATAGTTACCTTTTTAAAAGGAAGATGATCTTTTAACGTGAGTATCAAAATATGTAATCCCGTCCGTATCATTGGAATTGTGGCAAAATACGGAACGGAAAATATAAGTTGCGAAGAAACACACATACATGTATAACTCAATAATATTTAAAAAGCAGAGATTACACATTCGTAGAGCAAATGTGCCATAATGCAAAATAGATACAGTACTGTTGACTCGAATAATTACGTAATTTCTCGGAGGCTACGCCTCTTCGAGATAACGTAAATTATTCTCGAAAACAGTACTCTATCTATAACTTAGATCAGATAAAGGTTTTATTGAATTCAGTGACGCAAATATATATCTAATATTACTGCATGGAAGGCAAACAGTTTACATGACGTTTTACTGGTTTATTTTCAAAATGCACATACGAATTTTACTTTTTATAGGAATGTCTTCAAAAACTTCACCGTATCTTCACAAAACGGAGACGTACTTAAATCTTTAGATGGAGTGGACTTATATATGCAAAGGTTTGTACATGTATGTTGACATGCATATAATTAATAAAGGAAATGTCAGTACCGAAATCAAAATGTCTGAAAATCTTTACCTTTTTTCTATTATAGGTTAGAAGCCTGTAATTTATTGATGGTGCTTTAAAAGTATAGTATATGCATGAATTAATTTGATATATCTGTATTTTGTCACTTGCTGGGCTTGTTAAGGTTTTAGTACAGTATGTTGTAGCTAGCGCAATTTTCTTTTGTAGTCGTGATATTTACATGGACAAGTACCTTGATATAGAAACAGCACAGTATATTAAAGACAGTGCAAACTTTATAAGTGAATATGGTCCGGATATATCCGCAGTTGGGTATGTTCCGGTCAGTGATCCAAGTCTACCGTCCTCGGCTCCGAAGGCAGTGAAAACTGTCAAACAAGGCTTTCAGGCAATACCCGAGGAACTTACTAAACAGTTTCTCAGTTCAAGCTACAGGTATAACTATTTCTGTTCATTTACAATCAAGTTTGCAAGTCGTCTTTTTTCAAATAGTTTAGTTGTTTCAGTTACATTATCGTGTACATAGTGCAATTTCCTTGAGTGTAGAAATGGAATGACCTCTGTACTTCAAGATTTTGATAAACTTCTAAGTTACTTTCAAAAGGTGGCATAGACCAAAAAGGCGACTCCAGGCAGTAAATAAAATCATGTTAAGACTCGTATAATCTTATTGTGATGTTTAACGTCCGTTTAAAAACTGTAAGGGTACTTACAGGCGGGAAGTTTACTTTATCATCATTCCTGGGACGGACCCGCACTAGACTAGACTCTCATCCTTCGTTCGAAACCAGAAACTTCTTCACAAAAGATATGGTCAGTAGTGGGACCTTAACCAGTGTCCCACATTCAGTACTGTAACAGTGTTTTCAAGTCAGCGACTCTAAACATTAGACCATGGAGGCGGCTTAGTTACATACATAGTTCATAATACGGATACGAATTTTAGTTAACGTGGAGTATTGCGTATGTGAAGGTACATTAAACTGATGGTTTGTATTGAATTTCAGACATCAATTTTATCGTAATCATCATCTGAGAGCCATAAAAAAGCAATCTGGTGGAAGCTATGTACTGACTTTTCAGCCGACGGAATCGAAAGCAGGAATAACAACTGATCTAAAGGTGGTTTACCAATGTTGTCATTGCAACATGTATTATTTATATTTTACTGGGCTATAATATTTATACTACTACTATCCCTACCACTACCACTAACACCACCACCACCACCACCTCCACAGCTACAACCTTCACCACCACTATCACTACCACCACCAATACTACTACTTCTACTGAGGAATTAAGGGAGAATAAGGAATAAAAGGATCCTAAGACATTTTACAGTATAAGACCTTCCGTCACCACAGTAAGCTATGCAAAAATGAATTACTTATTTGGCTGTCAGTAAAGGCAACTTACTATGTGATCAACAAGACTGATACAAATATCTACATGCATATTTAGTGAGCAACGACAGACAGCAACCTTATTCCAAATGAACAATGTTAATACATTTTAGGATCATGCAGTCATTACAACTTGTGCAAAGAAGGTTATCCTAGCAGTACCTAGGATTGCTCTAGAACATCTAGAGTGGGAAGTACTAAAACAGGACACCATTCAAGACTACATCAAACATGCAGTCACGGTATACAACTGATCTTTTGTTTCCTTTCATAGCATTCCTGGTTCAATATGTAAAGTTTTGACTTTTACATTTTACATCACTATGTAAAGCAACTTTATATACAAGTATTATGTTTAAAAGTTTCCTAACGCATTCTCGAGAACAATATGCACAAGAAGACACATATTTGCCTCCCTTTACACAGGAAGTCCATGCTGGAAAAATGTACTTTGGTTATGAAACAGCATGGTGGAGACTACTGGACAAAGCTACGAGTTATATTGTATCTACAACGCCTTTAAGACAGACATATGATTATGCAGTTTCAACTTTAACGTCTAAAGGTGTTTTGAATCCTGGATATCCAGACGGTGGTAGGCTATGCAATTTATTCTCTCATTACCGCTCTTAATAAAGTAAAATGGTACAGTTGTCCTAATATATGTTTTTCAAATTGAATTACACGACAGTTTGTCACACATTCCGATCCAATCAAATGCTCCAATTTCTTTAAAAAAGCAAGATATATATATATATATATTCCACATTGACTCAATATCTGCAATATGCAAAAGATGATTTCAATTACTTTTCCAAAAAGTAGAACTGTCACATCACAGAGCAAAGCTCCGCCCTAAATCACAATGTATTCCAATGCAAAACTTGACTGTGAGAAAAACTGTAAGTCGGCTATACGTGAAGGTCCATATTACAGGAATAAACATTCGCTGACGCTCCCTTGCAATAACTTTCCTTATTTCAGTAATATAGACCTATAACATATACGTGTCAGTTTACATACTTTTTAAAAATAAAGACATTCTGTTTTTGCAGATACAAGAATATGGCGTGAAGCTGTTAGCACTGGAGAACGTGTGCAGGGTGTCGGGGACGACTCTATCGCTATGACGAATGTTAGCGTGTATTTGGCAAGAAAATATTTTGCAGAAATATTTAACATCACAATGACTGAGGTCCTTGAGCCAGATTCGGCTGTAAGTATTATATCAAAGGTTGAAAGTTTCAAGCAATATACGTGTACGTCTATACAAGACCTTTCCAAGATAATTGAACTACCGAAAAAAGAATTATATCATCAATGTTTTAGTTTCATTAAGGGGCCACTCCACATCGCAATACGACCAGTCTCTAAATAACTATTTTTGCAAGGAACAGTTTAATGCATTTCTTTTGAAATCATTTTGTCGCATGAATCGTTAAATGCATGTAATCTGTTTTGTAACCTAATAGCGTTTATAAAATTCCCATTTAAAGGTGATGTCAGTTTGGGACCAGTATCCTATAGCAGCTTCCTGGTACGAGTGGGCTCCGGGATACAAGTGGGAGGAAGTGGAGTCACGTATGATAAAACCGTCAGGAAATGATGAAGTGTACATTACTTCAAATGTTTTCTCAAGTTCGCAAAGGTCTGGTTGGACAGAAGGTGGATTGGAAATGGTTGAGAAAGTTCTGAAACATTTCCTTTAGATATCGTGATGTATAATGTAAATTAACTCATTCACGTTAAGACAACGGCCAGATATTTGCGACACAATATTAAATGAACGAATAAAGCGTAGTCAACCTGAGACATAAGTGCAGTAGTCGTCACCCTTTTCAACACTGCTGAAAGTTCAAATAATCAAATTTAAGGAAATTGAAAAGTCATTGAAAATTGTAAACAGACAAAAAGAGATGAGTTAGCAGAAATGGTGAATATATTGAAATTGTTGATAAATTAACTAACTTTAAAGTTAGATTTACATATACTTGGACTATGTCAAGTGCATTAAAGGCATTTTACTTTTATTCATTACGCCTCATCATACAGGTTATAAATATATTACACATTATATACAACATAAATCCGTATTCAGCATGAATGCAATTCTACAATTGAATAATGAGGGTCTGTAAAATATATATATCATATATATAATTTATACTATATTGAATAACAATATTACAGCATTTGTATTACTAGTATGACTAATTTACACAGTGTAAAAGTTAGATTTCCTTAAAAAATGATAATCTTTGCATAAAATTCGTTCTGTTGCGCATGTAAAATCACTTACCTTAACTTACAGAACTCAATTTTTAAAATTTTATTATAACTCTTTTGTGAACTTTTTGACTGCAATGAGTATTTAATAAATACCATAAAAGGGTTATACATACATTATATGATTAAACGAGAAGGCATTTCATGAACAGGTAAAACGATACTTAGATGAGATAAAAAGCGCATGTTTAGTAAAGCTCATTATCAACTATAGGTACTGTCCAGCAACCAGCTAACAAAGTGACTATTTATAACTATGATAAAGTATAAGAAATAGAAAATACTTAAAACACACTTACAAATACTGTTACTTATAAGTAGGTAACAAGAGGCAAACCAAAGAAATATTAAGTGCTTTACATAGTGTTATAAAAATGTATCACGAGGAGAAACATTTAGGTAATATAAGATTGTATTGTAAATAGAGATTACACCATTATGTCAGCAAAATTACAAAGAGTCAATGTATGATTGCAACAATCATGAAAGAAGAAATGATATTATCAACACAAAAAATACCCTCCACGATTTGACTGGTTTTTTTTTTCGAATAGAATGGTGTTTTTTCGAATAGAATGGTGTTTTTGGTAAAACTGCATGTGGCATATGCGGATATTTGTTTTCTTTCGTTTTTTATATATCATTATATGTGGTACCATATTATCTGGATGTAATTAGCCAAAGGCAATCTTTATTGCTAACATGTCAAAAAACATGAACTATAATTAAGATATATTTTTCATTCAATAACGTGATAAATATTGTTTTGTCAGATAAAATTATGTCAGAGCAAACTTTGTAGTTCTCTATTTATGCCTGTTAAGAGCTACTATCTTATACGGATACCTTTCTTTCTCTACTTTCCATTAGAGCAAAACTAAACCCTGAAAGATGACACCAATATTTGTGAAGTTAATTAAAGTCAGAATAAACATGTACGCCTGCATGTATAAATGACCATATTTTATGAGTGTACATGTACAGTCATCGTATCGTAGATGCGACTGCAAGTATATTATGCATAATAAAGAAATTCACTTTGTTTTACTTTCTATTATAATCCACCTGAGTATGTGTGGAACATATTTAAAACACTGCAGTTGAGCACTGCAACGCCGTATATGTACAATTATACGTGTACATTATCAACAATTTCAATCATTTCAACTGAAAACATGTAATCATATTTACATATTCAAGGATATCTTCGTTGATGGCTGACTTCCACTGTAAGACAAATGATGATAACAACAGTTATTACGTAAAATATATGTACGAGGGCATCTATATTACCTTTTCTCATGTGGTTGGGTCAACCCCTGGTAAACATCAGACATACCAGGCCAGTGTAGCGATCTCTAGTAAACCATTGTACAATGCTTTCTTATCATAGATGGTTCATCACCATTGCAATATCTGTCAAACAGTTTCTTTAACAATAAAAGAAACAGGTGTCATGAATCATACAATGTGTCGATTAAATATATACATGTATATAACATTGGCTATGTCAACTTTCATCCTGCTCTTTTTAATTGTACATTCGTCTTGATGCTTTAATCGTAAATTTGTGTCTAATAGTTCTACATTGTACATTTGTATATGCATCCAGACCACTGGAATCCCTCATTTCCTTGACGAAAGGATTTCAGTGTTTATATTGACCCATTTGAAAGTTTTAAATGGTTGATTTGGCATTGTTCAGAAGGGCGTTACAATAAGACTCGCAGTCATTATATACAATTCCTAAACCTTTGTGCACTATTCTCATTTATCCACAATCTTTTACTAAGCTAGACGTCAGGGTTTTTACAGTCATGCTTCGTTTTAATAATATCATTTTAAACATGAAAGTATGCGCAAATATTTTATCAATACAAGTGTACTTCGCCATGAAAAATATATACATGGCCTTCAATATTAAGAGTTATGTAAAAGCATCATCAATATTTTAAGGACAGTAGCAAGCTGTTATTTGCTTGCGTTTTCAAGAGTATGAATTTCCTTAATTATACACAAAAATGTCTGTTGATGCGGGTCCTCAAAGATTTAGCAGGAGTGCTTCTAAGAATGGAGAGAGAAGAGTTACTTGTTGACTGACGAAAGGCCCTCAAAAGCTAATTTACGCAATTATCACACTTCAAATAATAAGTATGTGTGCTCATTGTTAAACGTCAATATCTCAAAAAGTAGACATTTTCATTTTTTTTATATTTTAGTTCATAAACTACTTATAAAAGTTTTATAATCAATAGTGATGCCCCTACTCCGAATCTTTTGTTACAGTCTTGTATATTTACATGTGTGATATGTCTCGGGGCAAAATTAGGTAAATTGTGTACCCTAGTTTTTGGCATCATTGCATATCTTGTGTTTCACATGTTAAGCTTGTAAAATTATAGTACATGTTTTGTAATTTTACATGCCTGTAATACTTTTTGAAACCTAAGGCCAAAATAAATGTAAATTAAGTACTTGCAAATATACATATTTTAACTTTTCGGGTACTTTTAAATGTGGCTAGTATTTCTAAAGTGGGGGCAGGGCAGCAAAAATAGATAAAATGTTTAATTAAATGGTTAAATCACACATTTTTGTAAACACGTTACTCTCGCACTTTAATACTTTCGTGAATCCCTTTCAAAGTTTTAAGAAGTACAGGTCAATTATTTGTATTCTGATTAGATCTTTTAACATAAAACTTATTTTATATCAGTTGTTCTCTGACTGAATAATTTGGAACAACTCGTCGTACTGGGTAATGCCGCTGGCCTTGTCCGTCACACAGCGTGTCCACTTTAGGATCGCAGTGGCATGTATAAAATATAAAGCAACATTCAAGTCCTTTCGAACTTTAATTGTGTTATTTCTAAAACACTTACCCATTCTAACAATGATTAAAACTTCCGTTTTAAGTTTCTCTCTCCTTGACACTGTTCTTAACCTGGACCAGGTAACTCGCGAGGCTTCACTGCTGGTGTAGCGAGGCCTTCGCTGTGCCAGCCTTCCGGTGAATTCTATGCCCCTATGGACGTCTTAACGAATCTACGGCGGACATTTAAGGAACAACCAGCACAGAACTATGATGATACAAATAATCACCTGAAAACCTGTGCATATCAGAAACAAATGTAAAAAATATCCGATTTTGATAAGCCAAAGATAATTTCTTGGTTGTCGCTTTAGACTTGTAGATGTGACTGCAAGAGGCTATGGGCGATATTCCGGTACACATGTAAGGTAACACAAGAAATCTTCAAACGAGGCACTCCTCAAAATAAATCAAGGAACACCTCCTGTTTGAGATAAAACTTGCTTGAAATTATTGCACGCTAAACCGATACAAATGTACATTGTAAATAATATTCATATTCGAAGACACAAGTGCATATATCAAATTTATCGAGTAGCAATTGATTTCAAAGTTCACCCACCTACTGGGGGTTATATGTTTTAAGCGTACTTAAAATGTACCTTTGGTGATAACCCGCGTAACAGATAAGTATTTTCAAAGTTGATTATTCCAAACAAATCAGACAAGTCAATATTTAGAACATTTTTAAGAGTAATCTTATTGGTAGTTTTAGAAAAGTCACCATTTTGGAATTTTTATTTGAGTGAAAATGGAACTGCAAAACCTGATCACAGTAATTTACTGCCTTTTCGAATCACGTGGCCATTGAACTGTATTCAGCTGTCGTCAGAGCTCTCAAAGATTATCAGTAGCTTACTGTTTTGATCATAACATTATAGTCATACACTTGACCAATGGCAGATCCATGCTGATATTAAAGAACTATTGAGATTCTTAACGGCAAGTGTAGTTTTAATGCAATGTTTTCGAAACATTTCAGAAAGATATACACCTTGTACCCGTCCTCCTATTATTTATTCAATACGTTTAAGACATCACATTTTAGAAATGCCTTACTCAACTCACCAAGTCAATTGTATGCCCTTTCTGACACCTCGTTACTTCGGGCGCTTACTGTTTCTGTATAATCCGCAATTATGATGTTGCCCTTCATCGCTTATAAAGGGAGACAAATACTCTTACTTAATATTCAAACTTCGCTTTTAGAAATGTTAAAGGAGTTTGATTTTTGTAGTTCATAACTTATTTTGAGAATAACATGTTAGAAGTAAAAAAAACTGTGGTGGAGAGATGAAGGACCACTATGACCTGCGTGTTTACGTGTACGGATTACTAGGGAAATATTAATTTAATGTTTTATGAATATTTACATTTTGTGGCGGAAGGAAGAAATATATCTAATAGGTTTAATATGAGAGCTTCTTGTACATTTTGCGTGAGTTAATATCAATAATAAGTATACTGTTGAGTATTTTTTTGTAAGTTATTAGTATTTTGCGCATGCCACGAGTAAAATGGATGATATGTAGGATTCAACATAATGCTAGGTCATGTGTTTGTTGTGTGCATTGTGGCGGATCCGTCAATATATTACAGTCTTCTAACGTACAATTTAAGAAAACGGTTAGAAGATAGGTAAAGATTTGCAAATAATTTGATTTCAGAACTGACATTTCCGAAATACGTAGCAAGTATTACTCCAAAGTAAAGACAAACGCAAGCACAGAGACACACAGCATTACTTCACATTCAAACCAAAACCGACAAGCAGACTGAGCCTGTCATTTTGTAACAATAACAGAAAATGTAACAAGATGCTGTTACAAAATTCAGAAAGTTATATTAAAATCCCCAAGAAAAGAATATACAAATGTATATGAAACAGGACATAAATCTCATAGTACAATATAACTATTATAAAGCCATAGGGTGATCTCATGTTATTGCACTGGAATGGCTAGTTATCTTAAATAACGGATTTAAATCGATTTGCGAGTACTAGATTGAATGCTTCGACAAACATACTTTTAATTCAGTCATTTACGTTAAGATTCATGCCACAAGGCTTAATCTAAACACTACTGTAATAAAATGCATTAAATAACGTATTAATGAAAAGTTTAAGGGTTATACTAGAATATAGGACCCCCTTCAATGAAGCTCCATGATGAAGCTTTGAATGATATGAGAAGAAAATGTACAATGCAATGGTATCAATTCTCCAAAAGGACATTAAAAGCTATTGTAAATAAAAGTTAATGCATAAAATATATAATGAATTACTAGTAACAGTATTTTGCTACTTGCTAAGCTTGTGGATATTGGTAGTTAAGTATGTTGCAGCTATTGTAGTTTTCCTTTGTAGTCGTGATATGTACATTGACATGTACCTGGATATAGAAACAGTACAGTATATTTAAGACAGTGCAAACTTTAAAAGTGGAAATGGTCCAGATATTGCCCCATATGGGTACATTCCGGTCATTGATCCAAGTCTACAGTCTTCGGCTCCGAAGGCAGTGAAAACCGTCAAACAAAGCTTTCTGGCAATACCCGAGATAACAGTTTCTCCGTTCTAGTTACAGGTACATGTATAACTATCTCTGTTCATGCTCAATCGTTTTCGCAAGTAGTCTTTTTTTCAGATAGTTCCGTTGTTTCAATTGAATGTTCATCAATCGTTACAGACGTGTACAGTGAGATTTCGTTGAGTGTAGTAGTGCAAGGACAAGTGTACCTCCAGATTTTGATAAGCACCGAGTTCCGTACAAGTACTAGACTCTCATCTTTTGTTGGAAACTAGAAACTTCTTTGCAAGAGACATGGTCAGCAGTGGGGTTCAAACCAATGTCCATTGAGCAGTGAGAAATTGCGATGATTTCAAGTCAGCGTCTCTTAACATTCTCCTACGGACATATACAGTCAATGATACGAATTCAACTTTATATATTGCTGGAGTGTTGAGTATGGTGATAAACATGGCAAAAGTGGCCACGAATCGTTTGTCAATGGTACTTCTTACCACAGTTTCAAAACATTTACATGATTGTTTGTATTGACTTTCAGACATAAGTTTTATCGTAATCATCACCTGAGAGCTCTAGATAAGCAATCAGATGGAAGCTATGTACTGACTTTTCAGCCAACGGAAACGAAAGCCGAATAACAACTTATATAAAGGTGGTTGACCAATTATGTTGCCATTGCACAGGTATGTTTTCTATTATTCAAAGCTACAACAACTATAGTACTAATAACACCCAAGAAGAAATAGAAGAATTTAAGGGGGGTCACTGCTGAAATTCAAACTAACAAGAAATTTTATTGACCCTGTTTTTTATGGAGACTAACATATTGCTAGTTAATTTCTGGAAAAATAATGATGGGTCAATGACTTAACTTTTTCGCAATATTAATTTTTAGTGATACACTATCAGAAAAGGTGCTTAATGCAAAATTAGCTTTAATGTTCATATTGTAAACATTTATGTATGTGGTGTATGTTTCAGAATAGGTATCAATTTTTAATCTCTGCTAATGTAGTATGTCATACTTTAGGATGAAAAAATAGAGATAGCGGTATTTCCATCATCATCTGAATAAATATTACGCTCCTTATTATTACCCCACCCACTTTACTAAAATTCATTTTTTCAATTTTTGATAAATGAATATTTCATGATAAAGGAGTAACAAGGTTTTTCAGATATTTTGCCTACAGTTTGATTAAAACCTTTGTTTTAAATTGCAAAAATAAAAAATGGGGGTCAATGTGCATATAAGAAAGAAATTCAATAAAAACTGACAAAAAAATGTGTTTTTTAGATTTCGACGAGCTTTGAGATATGACGGCATAGGTCTGTAACAAAGAACTGTAAAAGGAACTACTGAATTTTTATATCCTAACAATTCTTCTTGTAATACAGTTTGAATTAAGTAAATATCTTAAACGTTTTTTTAGAAATGACTATTTTTGTACCCCTACCCCTATTTTGGCATATGACAAAATTTGTCAATTTAGTCACAAAATGTGAGGTCAAAATATTTTTCTCAAAAAAGTTCAATTTTTTTACACTAAAATATTCCTATTGTGCCTAAGTTTACTACTACATAATTGTTTTTTCCAGTTAACTCATCATTCTTTAAATATAACAAATGTAAATTTCCGGAAGTGCAAAAATCCAAAACCTCACCAGTGACCCCCCTTACAGAAAAACTTACAGAAAAAATTTAATACATTTTTAGTAACAACAAATAATAATAACAACAAAGATAAAAATTATAATGATACATACATACAGTAATTATGATATTTGAAGTCAATAAACAAGGTCATAGTAACTTAGCCATTTATCTTGCAACAACTGTCTAAAAGATCAGATTCTGAAGTAAGAAAATCGTTTTTAATAACTCAAACTAATATGTGCTAATTAGTTGCTCTGCATAGCTCTATACTTTTAGGTACGGTTTATTTGCTGTAATACGTGCATCTCCTGTTAAAAACATACATTTGACCTGTCCAGAAATTAAGTATGTTGAAGAAATATGGATCAATAAGGAACAAAAATATCATTAGACATTAAACAGCATAAGACCTTCTATCGCAACCATCACAGTAAGTTATGCAAACATGATTAAATAATTTGGATATCAGTAAAGGCAACAGCAAAGCTGATCTTAGACTACAAGATTGATACAAATATCTATATTTGGCGAGCAACTATAGCAGCTATATTTCAAATAAACAATTTAAATACATGTATCCGAATATTTCACGGAGCTGTCAGTACTTGAGAATATGTAAGGGTGTCGGGGACGACTCTTTCGCTATGACGAATGTTAGCGTACATTTGGCAAAAACATGTTTTGCTGAAATATTTAGAGTCAGATTCGGCTGTAACTATTCTTTGAAAGGTTGCAAGTTTCAAGCTAAATACCTCTATTCAAGATATTCCCTCTATAACCATTTTCAACCATAAAATGAATTATATCCCCTATGTTTCAATTTCATCTAGGTGGCCACTCCGCATGGAAAATTTGTAACTTAATGAGGCCAGTCTCTATTTTGAAATCATTTTGTCGTAAGAATCGAACCGTTTGCTTGTAAATCTGATTTGAATGCTAATAGCGTTTAGAAATTTTTATGTAAAGGTTATTTTGAGGTCAATTTGAGACCAGTATCCTATAGCAGCTCCCTGGTACGTGTGGGCTCCAGGCTACAAATGGGAGGAAGTGCAATCACGTATGATTAAGCCGTCGGGAAATGATGTAGTGTATATTACGTTGTACTTCAAATGTTTCCTCAGGTTCGCAAAGGTCTGAGTGGACAGAAGGTGGATTGGAAATAGTGGAGAAAGTTTGAAAGCGTTATTTCAAATATCTTGATGTATAATGTAAATTTACTCATTCACGTTGAGAAAACGGTCAGATATTACGACACAATACCCAGTGAAGAAATAAATGTACAACCTGAGACAGTAGCGCATTACTCATCACCCTTTTCTGCACATTTGTAGCTAAATTTTGTTAAGTTAAAAATAATCAAAATCAAGGCAAGACAACATAAGTTTTACATTAATTGTGAAAGTGTTGATAATTTTATAAACTTTTGAAAAGTTTCGATAGCTGTAGGCGCTTAGTGCTTTTGCAATGAGAAATGGATAATTTTGCGTTACAATAAGTACAATAAAGAATTCGTAAAGCTCTGTGTTGTAGTGTTTCTGTATTTATTCTCATTTATCATCAGTCTTCTACTAAGCTAGAGGTCAATGTTTTACAGTCATTTTAAGTTTCTGATAATGAAAGTGTGTCCCAATATGGTATCAAATCAAGTGTTACAAGTGTACTTGTATGTACACGGCTATTGCCCCCCTTGATTTTTAGAATTAAGAAAGAAACATCATCACGTATGGTATACGAGGTATTTCAAGGGCAGTAGTAAAGTATCATTTCCTTCTGAGGATCTTACATGGCCTGCTGTGGAGTAATGCAAAAATACGTGTTCAAGCCTCCGCTTTTATTCACTTAATGTAAGAAATTATTGGATGCAGAACTAAACTTCCATTTCAACATGGGTAACATCATATCTGCCTTTGCTATAACACATGAAAGGAGATTTCTTATTCGTGGATCGATTGGTTATAATCATTCGGTGATAGTAAAGGGCCTTCTGCTGAGTTATCAGGATAGGTTTAAACTCGCAGCATTTAAGACTTTTATTTTCGAGAAAGAAACAGCATCATATATGGTATTCGAGGTATTTCGAGTGCAGTTGTAAAATATTATTTCCTAACATGTTACAGTGTTACAGTGACATTATTCAAGAGCGCTTACTGAACAATCTAAACCGAAGACATCCCATTTTTTTCAATTATTCAGTTTTAGATATCAAAACGTCTATTTTTTTTTGGTATTCTATTAAATGCCTAAATTCACAGAGCAGAAAAATGACGTTTCTGACGTTTTTCTGTATGTTTTCGACGAAAATGTAATATTTTTTTTAAAATAAAGTGTTACAGTTTGCACGCCGACTGATAGAATATTTTCGAGTATCATAGCAAACTTTGAAAAATAAGAGTCGGTCCACAAATAACAAAACAACTTAACAATAACCACATCACGGTATGCTTCCGGTACGCTGTCGCCAGATGACGTTGTTAAATCACGTGTACCTAATCTCAAACAAATGTGACAACTTTTAATTTTTCTGACGAAAGGTACTGATCTACATTAAACACAAGCTAGAGTAATTTACAATATATAGAGATTGATATATAGGAAAACACGTTTTAATTAATATAAAACATTACAGAATGTACTTAACTCACAACAAATGCTCATTTGTTAAGACTAACAATTAATGAATTTTACTTATTTCGTCCATACCACGTGACTGTACCCGTCGCGGGGAAAACTAAAACAGAAAAGTTCCGTCAAACTCTCAGCAACAATTTGATTTGGTGAGCACACAATATACCAAATGGCGGCATGTGATATGATAAACAATGTATTATCCTTCTGCAAAATTTAGTGTAGAACTTAAAGACGTCGCGAATGCTAACCCGACACAAATCGCCATTTTCAACGTCAAATTGAAACTGTAAAATCAATAGTTTTTAACTCATCATCTTTTGCGGGAACGGATGCTTTTAATTTTTTCACCTGGTCTTATAGAGCCTCTTTTTAATAGCTGACCACTGTTCTCTGTGTTTTTCTTGTACCCTGGCTAGTATCAAGAGCTTCTGATACTTAGAACCAACATATAAAATCGAATATTACGGTTGACGTTACAAGCGTCAAAATGAGTAGGCGGGACATTTTTCTCCACAACGATAATCCTAGAATTTGAATACCAGTTGTAATGCGATTTGCTTCAAATTTACAATGCTTAAATTTCAAAACAATACTATTATGTCATTTCATACATAAGTCAATATCTTACCTATTTCGTACATTTTAAAGACTATGAAAATTAGCATTACGATTTCAGGCGCACATTTTTACAAAATGGGACATTTTTTTTCCACACGCAAATTCAGTGATAAAATAACAAGTTTACAGCCAAATTCTACAAATTTAAGTTTACGCTAAGAAAACAAAAATACTATTACAGATTTTAAATTTCATACCGTTTGAAATTAAATTTAAATAGATTAAGGTACATACCATCTCCGTGTTTATGTTTTCGGAACGTTATTTTAAAGATCTTACGCAATTTCGATGAATACTTAAATAAGCATTACTGAAAAGCCTTTTCGAAAATTGTTTTTTTTTTCGGTCTGGACGTCATTTCATGTCATTTCCTCGACGTCATATGGTCTTTTCCCGGTCAAAAGTAGTGGTTTCTGAATATCATTTACAAATAATTATAAGGAAAAATAGATTTTCATGTTACATCTTACGCAACGTTATCTTCAGGTTTTTCTTTGGTTTTTGCGTCCTATGTCACATCTTGTATTTAATTTGAACCCAAACATTATACCACAGGAATCAGGCGTTTATTATGAACAAATTCATATATAACTTTATGCATTTAAGTTTTTAAAATAGCACTATGTAAGCTGATACTTTCCGACAGGTAGTGTATTTTACGTTGTGCCGGGTTAGCATGCGCGACGTCAAAACTAACACACACACGTTCAAGCTTGCATTTTTTTAATCTCATGATGTTTTTTGTAAAAACGCGTTGTGTAAGCAGAACGTCACAAAGCTGGCGTAAACTATTTAAAACAATTAACACAAAATTCACTTGTGCGTATTTAAAAATGTCATCAAGAGCTTGTTAAACGCTTTGTCTGTATACTATAAGGGGAAGTAATCGCTGCGAGTACTTTGAAATTCAGTACATTGATTAAGAACGATTAAAACTTTTTACACCGATTTCATCGAGACTAGACCCTCCATTTTCAACAGTTCCCTTTCTACATATATTTGACCAATAACATTTCGAAACTAGGTCACAATACTGTTGACTGCCTCCTCAAGTGCGTAACTTTCCAGAGTGCTGAATTATAAATTTGCAACGATTCCGACTGTTTGTATAGATCTGACAAATTATTTTGTGTTTGTTTCATGTGCTATTCGGCACAATATTTTTGTCGGCAGTATCCGTCAGGAAAACAAGAAGTTTTTAACTGTTAAAAAATCCGGATTTATCCGTAGGAATGGTTTATATTTAGCAATTAGTAATACATGTATAGGCCAGTACTCAAAAAGGGTAACGGTGTATCATGGTTTTATTTTCAAGTTCAAGTGCTATTCGACACTTTAAAAATATACTCCTAACCGCTGTATCCATGAGAATGTGGTATCATGCAGCACTGTATAAGATTAATGACAACCGCACTGAGAAGCGCAAATACCCAAACTACCTGAGTGTCTATGCACAAAACTGAATAAATATCTGCTGTACCACCAGTTGTGAATGTTAGATACAAATTAATTCTCATCTTTGTCACAAAACGATTTGCCAATTACAAAAGCTCTTGGCCTTGTGGCTTGATAAAAGATTTTTTAAGACCTTATATGTAAGCCTAAAAATCGAATACACTGGGGCGAGGTCAGTTTTGACCCGGAGGTTATAATTTGAACAACTTTGGTAGAGGTCCACAAGATAATGCTTCTTGCTAAATATCTATGCCAATTACGTAAGGAGCAGAAGTTCCAAAAACTTGCTATTTAGAATGCCTTAATCTTAACTTAGTCAAGGGCGTCTTCTTTACATTTTGACCTCGTTATGCACGGATTACTAAAATAAATAAATGTGTTTACATTTTGTGCACATATGCGCAGTTTTCCCATTCAAATCCATCAATGCGTCTTAAATTACCAAAAACATGCTGCATAAATGATTTTATATCTTTATATATCCATTTCCAAATCATATATTTACATTTTGTATCTAAATGATGAAATCTATTCGATTTATGGTTTAATCTGAGAGGTCTTTGTACATTTTGCGTAAGTTAATATTCATTTTAGTATATTGTTGTTTAATTTCTGTAATTCATAAGTAGTTTGCACATGTCAAGAGTAAAATGGATGGTCTGTCGGATTTTGCTTTTGTATAATTTGTTCAGCAGCTTCTGTGCGTGCCTTGTCTACTTTCTGTTCTCATCATAAATGGGAAGATTTAGCCTTCTGTGTGAGGCTGCCGTTGGGTGTTATGTTTGATGGTGGTTTGGAAATTTTCTTATTTACTTGAAGTTACATTATGCACATTTTTTCAAAAAAATCCAGCTGAAATAGGTGTGTGTAAAAAGGGTAGAGGAAATAATAGTTTTTAACCAAATACACCAAGCTCTTCCTGCTACCAGTATAAAATAATAACTTTCCAAATATTACTTTTCCTATTTATATGCACATTGACCCCCATTTTTTATTTTTACATTCTAAAACAAAGGTTTTAATCAAACTGTAGGCAAAATATCTGAAAAACCTTGTTACTCCTTTATCATGAAATATTTATTTATCAAAATTGAAAAAAATGAATTTTAGTAAAGTGGGTGGGGTAATGATAAGGAGCGCAATATTTATTCAGATGATGATAAAAATACCACTATCTCTAATTTTTCAACCTAAAGTATGACATACTACATTAGAAGAGATTAAAAATTGATACCAATTCTGAAACATACACCACATACATAAACGTTTACAATACAAAAATTCCAGCTAATTCTGCATTAAGCACCTATACTGATACTGTATCACTAAAGATTAATATTGCATAAAAGTTAAGTCATTGACCCATCATTATTTTTCCAGAAATTAACTAGCAATATGTTAGTCTCCATAAAAAACAGGGTGAATAAAATTTCTTGTTATTTTGAATTTCAGCAGTGACCCCCTTTAAAGTTACGTTGTCGAAAATATTGGCCGCCTGGTGTGAAAACGGAAAAACTGTGTGTGAATTCTGTACAGTGAAAACAAAAAGATCTAATTAAGTGATAGTTGTTTTTCCGATCAATTAATAAAGGGCTCACATTATGAGAATTGCTTCCTTAATAATGATGTATTTTTGTTTTGAATGAATATGGTAGGCCTACTGCCGGCAGAAATGTTGAAATACAGTGGGGATAGGACATATTCTACAAAGGCAACAGTTCAGAGTAGCATTCTCACGCCATACTATTTTTATGTAGTTCCAGGTGTTATTATGTTGCTCATTAAAAGCAATTTCAACGTCTTTGGTATTTTGCATCATAGTTTTATTGAACATACATTTACTAGTATATTGACTTATTTTGATTTATTTAGATAATACATGCCGAAGCTATGACATTTTTTTATTTCGGGACTAAACATTGTTGGCATAATCTAAACCTAAAAAATTCATATCTATATACATGTACATTATTTGAAAACCTTTTAGAAAGTATAGGATTGTTATAATTTGAACATCTCTTCACATATAGAGAAAGGATACTAAGATGGTGTCAAGAACTATCGCTGGTGGGTTTGTCGTTTTGGCTGTGCTGTTGGTTGGTTGTATGATTGCAATTGTTATCCTAGCAGGTAATGTTATATTATGTCATAAGTAAGCGGTTTTTTCAATCAGAATACAGCTGGTTCTCTATTATAAAATGGTATTCATTTACATTTTTGTGGAGATTAATTTAAAATAGATAAGAAACTTCCACTGTTGTCTGGCTATTTAAATTCCTGAAAATTCAGCGTGTCCGTGTGGCGGCCCTTTGAGACAATTTACGTTAAAAGTTTTAAGTGTGGTTGCTTAAAGATTTCTTTGTAAGAACTAGCTACTAGCAGCAAATACTTAATACATTGTTATTGGTGCTTAATAGAAACAAACAGATAATATTCATGTGGATTAAATGTCAATTTCAGTGTAAACGATATAAGTTTTATTGAAGGGGAAAAGATATAAATCATAGTGTTAAAGATAATCATTTTTCGTAATTTGTGAACAGATTGACATATTCGCTTTTAAATTCGCGAAAGAAGAAATCTGTTCTATTAAAATATGTGAGTTTTCGAGAGATTTTTAATTTAACGAAGTGGGAGATATCGCGAAAATTAGATCCTCCCAAGTATTATCAAATTTCAAGTTTATTTATATAGTGTGTTATCCATTTAAAATTATTTTACTTTTGATTACATGATAAATGACTTGTGAGATTTATTTTCACTAAAATTGTAAACGTGTAGTTGTGCATGATATTTAGGATTAAACGGAGCGGCATAAATTACATCACAAATGCGCTGTATCCCCGCACAGCAAACAAAATAATAAAGGGTCCTGTTCCTTTCTAGGCGATATATATATATATCAGTTGAATGTTTTCATTTGGGCCTGGGAATAAGAGTTTTACAAATAGCTCCCTTGCATCATATCAGATTTGTCATCTTCCTTTTTATTTGAAAACAACTGCCCTATAAAAATCTTCGATTGCGAACATGCATGTACCAAACTAACTATTTCTTTCACTGCAATTAGCACGCTTGTATAATACTGTTTAAAGTCAATTATACTGAAACAATCGTTGCATAACATTCTTCATTTAGCCAGATCTAAAAGCTGTATTTTACAATGTTGTATATTCTAGTAAAGTAAGTGAACTGTGTTTTGCAATTTTCTTTTAACATGAATAGTGTTCTGATGCACTATTTTAAGTCTGGTACGACATCATATCTTTAATGATGCGATGTGACTCAGGGCGAGACATAACATGACGAAAACGTGACACGCCGCAATGCCTCATACGATATGTGACACTATCCAAAGATATCGTAATTAGTTCGTAAATATCAGTAAGCATTTGTTTATCCAGTTACTTCAAAATAACAGCGTAAATTGTTTTTTTATTGTAGTTCGACTTCATGAGGAAACATCCGAAGCATCATCGGACACTGGAAAGTCAGGTACATATGCTGAGTAAAAGTCCACCTTCTGACAAAGCGTCGTGTAATTTCTTCTCATGTAGAGCAGGAATTTAAAACGTTACACAATAGTGTCGTTGTATTACATAATTATGTAAACTCGAATTTATATATTGCATCACCAACATACTATGTTATGCAACCTTTATGTACAATAGTCGAATGTTTTACAGAAAGTACCAGTCTATCGAACTGTGACGACATTGCGATAATAGGTGCAGGAATCAGCGGAACTTACGCTGCATGGCGTCTACGAGAAATGAATATGAAAATTTCGATGTATGAATACTCAAACCGAATTGGTGGTCGTTGTTTTACGGTACAACTACCGGGAATACCTGATGTGAATGTAGAGCTTGGGGCCATGCGATTTATACCTGCAGGTAAGTTACGTCACAGCGTCAAAATACATCATAGAAAACCTGCAGATAAATTACGATTAATCGATAAAATACATGGCGTGAACATCTATAATGATATAAGTAGATCTATTTATCAAAATTAAAGTTCAATCAATAAAACTGCACGCTATAGATACGTTAATTTTGTGACAGTTTCACTGAAAGATATACTGTATAGACACATATCGTTTGTAACGAATATTTCCGACCCAGGGTTTAACTAATATTGAAATCTAGATTCAAACATAAAACGGTTGAAGAAATTAAAGTGTAAAGATGTACATTGTAATATGAATTTCTGGTGTCAAGAAAGTCACGAAGTTATTTTTCAGCAGCAAGTAGTACTGTGATGAGGTCGGTTTATATAGTATAACATTTTTGCAATTATATACAACGTAACTACGTAATATTACATTTATTATTTTGCATAGATTTTAGTACAAAATACGAACAGTCACACTGGATATATTCACTCACTTATATTACATTTTGCATTACATTTTATTACGTGGATACGAACACTTTTACGGTTATTTGTCAAATCTTGCCTAAGATCATCCATTGCTCAACAAGACAGTCCATGACCTAGGACTGGATGTCATAGATTTCGAACTTGGGTACGGCTCTAGTCAAGAAACTCTTTACTACCTTAGAGGAAAACATATGAGATATAGCGAACTACTAACAGAGGCCCCCTACAGTCTGCCGCCAGAAAACCGTGTTGACCTAGATATACTATATTGGTATGTTGCATTTATTAAAACACTTAATGAGTTTATTAATACACAGTGATAAGCGTACGGCGGTGAACACGGAGCACAACGTGAGCCGATCGTTTTAGCAAAATAAACAGTTTATTAATACACAGTGATAAGCGAACGGCGGTGAACACGGAGCACAACGTGAACACAGAGCCGATCTTTTTAGCAAAATAAACAGTAGTGTAGATTTGTATTCGTTTTCATACTGTTATGAGTCTATCTTAACAGGTTACTATCACAGGTGTAATTTTTCTACACTTTTAAACAATGTAATGTAAAGCTTTGTCAGACAAAACAGAAAACGCTTCACCATGCAAATAACAAAAACATAAATAGTAAAAGGTTGAAATAAAAGATACGGCCTTAGAGCGATTAGTTTCCATAAAAGTTGGTACATGTAGATTAAAACATCTTATTGTATGACTTCCTATAATTAAGCATTGTGACTGACCTCGCGCGTTGGATATTCTTGTTAGCAAAAGCACGTGGCGTTTGCTGCGCGATTCGATTACTGTCCATTTATTAAAATGACTGCAGGAGTTACGCTTGTTACTGTCAATGACAAAAAATTCGGTTTCTCTGAATAATACTGCCAACTATCAATGTGGTGGTAACCCATGGATCACCGGTTGGAACCTCCACTCCTACCGGTTTTTGGAAGGTGATTAGTATGTCATAATCAACCTCCCTTAGCGTTTGCGACATAATTGGATTGTGCCCTACAACTTTTGCATACGCTTATCAATATAGTGCGATAAAATCAAAGTAAATCTTCCTAACACTCTTTTCATATACAATCAGTTTGATGTTATTTTGTTCGCTGATTGGACAAGTACTTTAATAACAAATAGTGCTGCATTGCAATAGAGAAGATGGTGCCTTACATAAACAAATAGTTCTTTTGTGCGCACTTGCGTTTGAATCAGCTGGAAAAGTCTGATCTAAAAATAGATACAGTTACTGTGGATCTTATTTTCGGTATTTTCGGAAAATGAGCTAGAAAGTCATATTTTAAAAATAAAAACGGAATTTTTCCACGTCGGTCTTTATTAAGACATTGATCTGTTACAAAGACAACGCCGTATTGAATAAGACGTAATTAGGTTTTTTCAGGGACATGATACAATACCAATAATTTAGAATTGGAATTTATTTTATTACATTATTTTTAAGGCTTCCTCAATTATATTATATGTGAACGACAAGTACACTCAGTATTTACAGTATATAAATGAAACTTGAAAGTAAATGTAAAACAAGGACGATACAGTTAAAATTCTGAATGCAATTATTTTTACCTGAATATCTAATGGATTAAACTGTTTTTACCAGTTAAGTGTGGGCTATTAAACTGCTCAATAGCGCCTTATCCTAAATCAACACCTCTCGAAATCGCCTTCCATCAGTATTTCAATACTTTGATTCGGATGAGAGTTTAAACCGATGTATTTTGTATCGGTGCAATACACTGGGCATCTAAAACGACAATGGGTTGTGTCTGTTGGACGCGTTCTTTATATTGCACTTTCACCTGAACCCTCTGGGGGTCAGTCATACGGATTATCCGGTACCAACGACAAACCTCTATATAAATACGTGAGTGAATGGGGGAGACATATTGTATAGGGCAGACATATTGTTTCTGCCCTGTCCGTCCGTCCGTATATACCCAGTAGGCATAAGGAAGTTAAAATTTGAGTGAAACTTAGAACTATGAAGTTGCTTTAGTTTATTCCTTCATTAGGGGGTTAAAATAGTATTGTAGTATTGACATTATATTGTTTGGTTAAAACGTCTAGGAATGATCAAAGGATAACCTAACACAGTCCGTCTCATAAATAGGATGATTTGTCTTATTGTGTAGATGCTCCGAATTGAATTTGCGATCAGTAGGTCAAAAGTCAATGTCACAATGATCCGAACTTTGAAAAATGTTTCCGCTCAAAAACTTGTAGTGTTAACATTGTATTGATAAGTTAAAATATCAAAGAAATATCAAAAGTCCGTCTCGTGAGGAGGAGAATTTGTCTCATTGAGCAAATGCTCTCAATTTAATTTGGGGTCAGTATGTCAAAGGTCAAGGGCACAGTGACCCGAACTTTGAAAATTGTTTGCGTTCAACTTGAGATCCACATGACCAACAGTCATCAAAATTCAAAGTATGATTAGTCTTATTGAGTATATGATCTCTGTTGTTGATGTTTTATTTGTGTCTGCCTTTTCTCCTTTCTCTGCCCTCTTACTTTTCTCTTCCCATCTCTGCAAGCTCCGCCCGCCCTAGTCATCGGCTATCCGTTCTCACGTACTCTACGCCCAACATTGCTGTTTATTCCTTTCCTACTGTGATTTTCACTTTTCACCTGCTTTTCACCTGCATTTCAGTTGTCACTTTCTTGTTATTCCCTTTGTGCACTTATTGTCATGGGATAGATTTTTCCCATGGTACTCTACGGTACTCTTTCACAATTCACTTAGCTATTACTGGGTTATTACTTAGCTACTATGTGACTGTATACTCCGGACACGCCAGTTTATGCCTTTAGAATTTCCGTTTACCAGCGTTCTTACTTTCGGTCTTTGTCACAAGTTAGCAGAGACGTACTCGGTACTAATGGAGAAACTTTGAAATTTGACAAGGCAGTTTTTGTCGAAAGATGATGAGAAATGATGAGAAATGATAAGAAATGAAATGAAGTTGAGAGTCCAGCTTCCGGCGGGGTTCGAACCCACGACCTTCCGCTATTGCGTCCAGTGCATTAACCACTGAGCTATAGAGGACTCATTATCTCTGTTGTTTTAGGTCGAAGGTCAATGTCTCAGTGAACCGAAAATTGAAAATCATTTCCGCTCAATTTCTATAGATCTATATGGCCAACAGTCTTCAAAATTCAGAGGATGATTGATCTAATAAAGTAGATGGTCCCTATTATTTCGGGTCAGTTGGTGAAAGGTCAAAAACAAAGTGACATATACATTAATTTTCCCCAATGGCTATGCACTGGGGTAGACCTGTACTTTTTCAGAAAACAGCGACTTATTATAGTCTGGTGACCTTTGAGCCTTGAGTGTGACCTTGACCTTGAGCCAAGCGTGGTTGAAAGACGTAGTTTTGGCATCCTCTCCGTTTGATTATAACTTACCAAAGGTTTCCAGAAAACCCATCAAACGTGATTATGTTTGAAAGATACACTTAACCGATTTAGAAACGCAAAGATTTCCCCTGTTGAACATTTTTATTTGAATGACGCTATTGTTTTTATTTCTATTTAAGTCATTTTTTGCGATGAATTATTGAAACTTTTACAAGAATTCAATTTTATATTGTTTTTGTTGTGTATGAAATTTGAATAAATTTGAAACACGATAACACTGTTAAAATACATATTTTGCCACCTTTGCGTTTCTAAACCGGTTGAGTGTATAAAAACAAGACCTTTGATATTAAATGTGGCACTGACCTTGAGCAGGCTTCAGACATGTATATAGCATGTTGTCAACATAAGGTGAACATCTGGCCCAAGATTAAAATAAATCCTTCCAGGGACTGAGGAGGTATAGTCTTTTGACCCTAAAATGTGGCATTGACCTTGAGCAGGCACGGTTTTGGCAATAACTGTTAGAAGTTACTTCAAAATTAGTCTATGCATGTACAAGTTACAGCCCAGTCACAAAGTACCAGAACATAACCCTCTTTTACAAGCTCGAGCCCTACGTATGACCTTGACATTCTAGGTAACTCCCGAGCATGCACATGTTTCACCCTTGGGTTATGGGCAACAATTGTGTGAGGATATTCAAAATTAGTCAACGCATGTAGAAACAACTGCCCGAACACGAAGTATTGTAATATAACCCTGAATTACAGGTTTTGAGCCATACGTGTGGCATTGACCGTGAGGGTAGCTGTCTGTGCTTGATGCATGACTTTACATCTTTGTGTTATGGACAACAACTGTGAGATCTGTCCATGCATAAGGACGTTACAGCCCGGATACGAACTGCGGACGAACGGCCAGACTCAATGATAGATGAACAAAACTGAGCAAAACTATAGTCCATAACCGGTCCGTCTACGAAACACAAATGAATGATAAACACCTTTGTCTAAGCACCCTACTTGATAGATTACATTCAAGGGTCACATGGTAGAATTTTTCTATCAGTGCACAACGCCGTACTTGATAGACTTTATTCAAGGATCACAGTGTATAATTTCATTCAGAGGACATTATAACTAAAACTTGTCCTGCGCAATATTTCCAAGAAAGGCGTTAATATTGTTTGCCAGAAATAATTGTAACAGTTCGATACACTTGCATGGTACATTTTGTTCTCATATCATTCTATGCTTCATGAAAGGAGGTCCTATTTACATTTGTTGTACTAGTACAACTTTTATCTTTAGATTTATTCGTTATTTGGTGGCATGGAATTCAAGGTTTACGCATTAAAGCCAGTATCCGCAAGTCTGTTTAATCAGACTACTGACCGTTCCAGTTTGATAACTCTAACATCAACTTATGGGCTATGGCTTTCTTTTAATAGCATTGTACTATGCGACTTATGCTCTGTTTAATGAGTGTTTTTCTGGTTGTTTGAATGTCAATTTCTGCATTTGGCAACAGCATCCAGTTGCATATTATTTTATTAATATGAAATCGCATGATCTATCTGCTTGTCTGTTTTTGGTTTGAATGTGAAGCACTGCTGTGTGTCTCTGTGTTTGCGCAATGTTATTACATTGGATTGATACTGGCTATGTAATTTTTATAAATTTTCTTTGATCGGGTTTCTTATATTCAGCGATGTCGATTAAAATACATTTCTGATATTGCTGCATCATTTAACGTTTTCGCGGGCAAACAGTTTACATGTGGTTTTACTGGTTTATTGTCAAAATGCACAAATGTATTTCACTCTTTATAGGAATGTCTTCAAAAACTTCACAGTGTCTTCACAAAACGGAGTCGTACTAAAATCTTTGGAAGGAGTGCCCTTATATCTGCAAAGGTATGTATATTGATATAAATATAGAAGATAATATAGGAAATGTCGGTTGTGCAATCAAAACTTTTACCTATCTTCTAACCGTTTTCTTAAAATGTACGTAAGAAGACTGTAATTTATTTATGGTGCTTTCATTAAAAGCTATTGTTAATAATAGTTTATGCTTAAAATATAATGATATCAGTGTATCAGTTGATATTTGTAGCAAAGTATGTTGCAGATATTGTGGTTTTTCTTGTAGTAGTGATATGTACATGGACAAGTACCTGGATTTAGAAACAGTACAGTATATTAAAGACAGTGCACACTTTATAAGTGTACATGGTCCTGATGTATCCGCAACTGGGTATATTCCGGTCAGTAATCCAAGATTGTCGTCCTCGGCTCCGAAGGCAGTGAAAACTGTCAGACAAGGCTTTCAGGCGATACCCGAGGAACTAACTAAACAATTTCTCAGTTCTAGTGACAGGTATAACTATCACTGTTCATTCACCATCATTTTCGTAAGTCATCCTTTTTCAAATAGTTCAGTTGTTTCAGTTCAATGTTCATTACTCGTGACAGACGTGTACAAACTGACTTTTCGTTGAGTAAAGTAGTGGAAGGATCAGTGTAACTCCAGATTTCAATAAGCACTGTGTACTTTACTTTGAAGAGGTCATTTAAAATCAAAGACATATACCGAAAGAGCACCCTGTACAAAAATAATTTAAGTTTTGTCTTTTCAAACAATTATTATCTTATTTTGGGGTTTAACAGAGCTTATGTTATTCACAGGCGGGCAGTTCATTCAATAGGACCAGTACAAGAGACATGGTCAGTAGTGGGACCCGAACCAATGTCCTGTAATCAGTGAGAAATTGTGGTGATTTCAAGTCAGTGACCCTTAACATTTGACTACGGACATACATAGCCAATAGATAAAGATTACATTAATTTTATTGTTTGAATGTTGCGTATGGTGCATCAACATGGCAACTGTGGCCCTGAATGTTTTTGCCGATGTCACTTCTCTCCATAGTTTTCAATTATTTACATAATGGTTTGTATTGACTTTCAGACATCACTTTTATCGTAATCATCACCTGAGAGCCATAAATAAGCAATCTGATGGAAGCTATGTACTGACTTTTCAGCCGACGGAAACGAAAGCCGGAATAACAACTGATATAAAGGTGCTTTACCAATTCTGTTGCCATAACACGGGAATGATTTCTATTATTCAAAGCTGTAATAATTTAAGTAATAATAATAATAAGAAGACATAGAAGAATCATAATTATAATAATAATAAAAAAATAAAAATGATAATAATAATTTTAATAATAATAATTTTAGTAATGATGATATTTGTAGTCAATAAACAAGGTCACAGCTACTAAGCCATTATTCTTTCAAGAACTTTCTAAAAATTACTTCAGTTTCTGAAGAAAGAAAACCGTTATTAGTGTTCTGAAGGCAAGATTCGATCTCCAAACTTACAAGTGATCTATTTAATTGTTCTCCTTAGCGTTTCTTGATACGGTTTATACGCTATCGTACGTGCAGCTCATTTTTTAAACATATATTGGACATGTGGGGAAATTAAACCGATTAAAGAAATATGGGATAATAAAGAATAAAGAGATCGTAAGCTATGCATAGACGAATAAGTAATTTGTCTATCAGTAAATGTAACAGACAAGCTGATCTACAAAATTTATACATTGTCAAATATCTATATTTGGCGAGCAACAATAGCAGCTTTATTTAAAATAAACAATTTTAATACGTTTTAGGATCATTCAGGCATAAAAACATGTGCCAAAAAGGTAATTCTAGCTATACCCAGGATTGCTCTGGAATATTTAGACTGGGAAGGACTTAAACAGGCGACCATTCAAGACTACATTAAACATGCAGTCAAGGTATACACTTTTTGTGTCGCCCTTTCGGAGAAAAGGCGATACATAGGGATCGCTTTGACCGACCGTCGGTCCGTCGGTCCGTCCGTCATACAAACTTAACGTTGGCTATAACTTTGTAGGTCAAGGTCATATTTGACAGAGTTATTCCCCTTTTTGTACTTAAACTTTGTCACGAAAACTTAACGTTGGCTATAACTTTGCCATTTCTTAAGATTTCTTCATCTTACTTTCAAATTGCATTGCTTATGACATAAGGGTTGTGATGCCGCCAAATTTTGTAGGTCAAGGTCATATTTGACAGAGTTATGCCCCTTTTTACACTTAGATTTTGTCACAAAATTATTGGTTATTCTGACAAAGCATAAGAGGGCGACACAAGTGTTCTACTGAACACCCATCTAGTTTATTAGTTTCTTTTGCTAGCAATCCTTGTCCGAGATGTAAAGTCTTGACTTTTCCATTTTACACCACTATGTTAAGAAGCTTAGATTCATAGTGAGTTCAAAAGTTCCTGACGCATTCTCGAGAACAATATGCACAATCAAGAGACATATATTTGCCTCCTTTTACACAGGAAGTCCATGCCGGAAAAATGTTCTTTGGTTATGAAACAGCTTGGTGGAGACTACTTGACAAAGCTTCGAATTATGCGGTATCTATGACGCCTCTGAGACAGACATATGACTTTGCAGTTTCAAATGCAACGTCAAAAGCTGTTTTTATTCCAGGATATACAGATGGAGGTACATTACGTAATTCATTCTCCCATTACCGCTCTTTATAAAGTCAAATAATATAGTTGTCCTAATATATGTCTTTATAACTGAATCACACGCAAAAGAGAATGTTTTTACAGCATTCTCTCCGATCCAATCAAATGCTCCCATTTCATTAAAAAAAAGCAATATATTTCCGATATTGACTCAGTATCTGCAATATGAAAATAAAGAGTTTACTTATTTTTCCAGCTAATAGAACTGTGACGTCACATAGCTTAGCTCTGCCCTAAATCTCTATATATTCCAATGCAAAAAATTGACTGTAGATAAGACAAACTTTAAGTCGGTTATACAAGAAGGTCCATATTGCAGAAAGGAACATTTGCTGACACTTCCTTGCAATACCATTGCTTATTCCGATAGTATTCCGATAATATATACCTATAACCTATACGTGTTATTAATATACATTTAAAAAGTAAAAATATTGTCTTTTTGCAGATACAAGAATATGGCGTGAAGCTGTTAGCACTGGAGAACGTGTGCAAGGTGTCGGGGACGACTCTATCGCTATGACGAATGTTAGCGTACATTTGGCAAGAAAATATGTTGCTGAAATACTTAACATCACAATGACTGAGGTCCTTGAGCCAGATTCGGCTGTAAGTATTATTTCAAAGGCTGAAAGTTTCAAGTTATATTCCTCAATACAAACTCCGTATCGAAATATTTGTAACTTAATGGGACCAGTCTCTAAATAACTAGTTTTGCCAAGGAAGAGTTTAAAGCATTTCTTTTGAAATCATTTTGTGGTAAGAATCGTACCTTTTGCATTTAGATCTGCTTTGAATGCTAATAGCATTTGGAAATTTTCATTTAAAGGTGATGGCAATTTGGGACCAGTATCCTATAGCAGCTTCCTGGTACATGTGGGCTCCGGGTTACATGTGGGACGAAGTAGGTTCGCGTATGATAAAGCCGTCAGAAAATGATGAAGTGTACATTACTTCAAATGTTTTCACAAGTTCTACAAAGTCTACGTGGACAGAAGGTGGATTGGAAATTGCGGAGAAAGTTCTTAAATATTTATTTTAAATACGTAATGTTTAATGTAAATTAACTCACGCTGAAATAACGTTCTGATATTTGTCATACAATACCCAGTGAAGGAAGAATACGTATAAGCAGTAACCTGAGATAGGAGCGCATTACTCGTCAAGCTCCTCAACACTGCGACAAGCCGCATTTTGCAAAGTACAAAATAATCAAATTTGAGACAAGAGGAGATGAAGTTTACATTAATAGTGAAATTGTTAACAATAAATTAAATATATTAATGTATAATGTAAATTAACTCATTTACGCTGAAGTCAACCTGAGACAGTAGCGCATTACTCATCACCCTTTTCAACACTGTTGCAATCCGATTATTTCAAAGTTCAAAAGAATCGAATTTAAGGCAAGACGAGATGAGTTTTATATTAATTGTGAAATTGCTGATAATTTTATTTACTTGAAAATTAGATTTACATATACTGAGAATACATGTATGTCAAGTGCAGTAAAGGCAAAGTGTCTTATACCTCGCCATACAGGTTACAATATAATACACATTTCATACAACATGAAACAGTTTGCAACATGTACACCATTCTAAAAAATAATTATGAGAGACAGTAAAGGAGTATAGCATAATTAAATGATTTTATACTGTGTTACTGTATTCAAAATACTTAGACGAGACTAAAAGCGCATGTTTAGTAATGCTCATTATCACCTATAGGTCTGACCAGCAACAAGCTATCGAAAGTGACTGTTTATAACTATGATGAGGTATAAAAATGGAAAAATACTTAAAACAACACTTTGAAATACTATTACTTATAAATTAGTTACAAAAGGCAAACCAAAAAAATGTAAGTGCAAATTACAGTCTGCAATAAACATTTGAAAGTGTCTTTATCACAAATAGTACAATGATCAAGCGTTGAGAGCAAACCGCTGCCGGTGTTTGATAAATTGTATGCTGAAACAAAAAAAATATGTATCAAAGTTGACTCTTTTATACGGTTAAGAAATATACGGTGTATATGATTATAAAGATGTAAATAAGTTACATCTTTGAGATTTTGTAGATATGCAGTAGGTGTTACACAGCAAGCCCCGAACTGTGCTGTTCTCGGTGAACTAGGTCGATTCCCCTAGCCCGATATTTGTCAAGGAAGATCGATAAAATTTTGAGTAAGAATAATGCAAAATACTGACACGCCTATGTATACTATGCACAAAAACATTTTGATGATGTAATCGTTTCCAGTCAGGCATCTTATTTGAACTAAATCATTGATCATCTTTTATTTTAAATATACGATTAAATTTGGTCGAACAAATTAACTTTTCCAATAGTTTGTAAAGATATAAAGGGCTCAGTACATTTGAGAGTGGGAACTGTCAATTAATTCAAACAAATAAAATATTACTACTGTCGGTTAAAATAAAGCTTTTTTGTCGATAGTCTTAGGAAACAACTAACTTGTTAAGATTCAGTTTGCAACATCGGGAAAGTGAATGTTGTAGATTTCAATGAGTAAATAGAGAAAAAAAATAAGTAAATTTTGCCAGGAGAATGTCCTTAGTCAGAATATCACTTAATTATATGTTGCAATAAAAGTAATGACATGTGGAGAAGCATTTAGGAAATATATAGAGAATAATTGTTGGTTGTTGGTGTAATATCACATTATATTTCACCGAATGGGCACCAAAAGTAATATTTTCACGAGTGGCGCAGCCACGAGTGAAAATTACTACTTTTGGTGTTCACGAGTGAAATTAACGTGATATTACACCGATACCATCATTTCTTCTGTTTATTTTATGGTCAAAACTCTACTTTTGTTGATTTTGTTTCTATTAAATATCGAAAATCGCGGGAAACGTTATCAGAAAACATAGCACAAATGACGTCAGTTTAACGACGTCATCGTCGCATGGTTTCCAGCATTTATTATCTTATTATCTACCAGAGTATACCTGACACATATTTAAAACACTGCCATAGAGCACTGCAACGCTACATATGTACACGTGTACGTGTACATTATCAACACGATCAATAATTTCAACTGAAAATATGTTATCACAATTACATATTCAAGAACATCTTCGTTGAAAAGTAAATACTTTTGGAATCAAATACAAAATTGACTTTCTTTGTTTGAAAATCGATTTTAATGTGAACAACAATAATTCCTTTCAATATCTGTACGTGAGAAACTGTATTACCTTTTCTCATGTGGACCAGAAACTAATGTTAGGACAACCCCTACAAAACCTACACAGTTAAACGTCAGATATACCAGGCCAGTGCAGCGATCTCTAGTAAACAATTGAGCAATGCCTTTTCAACATTAATGTATCTTCACAATTACAATACCTCTAAACGATTTCTTTAACAATGAAAGAAATATGTGTCTCTATTATCTCACATGTGTGCAATTTATATGTATGAACAACCCATATTTGGTTTTTCACTCATGCGCACATAGTCAAATAGAACACTCATTACATACAAACAGATGCGTGGGTGCGTTGATGCAAGCCTGTATTACGTTTGAGACATTTAAAGTAAAGTTTCGGGTGACACTATTAGGATACCAAAAAGCTGAAATAGTTGCATTATTTGGTTTGACCTGTTACTCTTTATTTTGTACAGTGTTTATATTTCATATGCCTCTGCCCTGGTACATAATTGGCAGGAGTTGTGGATATTAATTTTGTTACAGAATCACTCTATGGGGTTCAGCATGGCAGGCAAAGCATTTTCCTCAATTATTGTGATCGAAATATAAATTTTGATCAGTTAGGAATTGATGTTGATGCATGTGTAAAATCGCATGTTTACTTCATGTATGTTATAGTCCGATTTCGAGCACTGAGTCGTGAATATACGTTTAGCTTATTGTAAAACAACGGTAAAAACGAAGGAAAACATAAAGATCGTAGCTCAAGGGTCACATTCAAACTATACCAAACACGTTTGATCTTTTTTTTCATTTATTTTGCATCTATTTGACGTCTACAAACTTTATGTGCATGTTTTTGTCACCCTTCTTCCTCTATGTAAGTTATAACAAATCCACGGCGGACATGTTTAGAAAATGCCCAAAAAGAACTATGCTTACATAAAATAATCACCTGTAAACCTTTGATTATTTGAACAATAGCGTAACTTCTGTGTGCATAAGGGAGACAGATGTAAAGAAATCCGATTTGATTATTTATAGGTTGTTTCGTTGCGGTCGTTTTTCTTTGAAGTGGTAAATTTGAAGAGTATGAAATCCGACTGGTAATCAGTGATTTATAATAATTTTTTAAGTAGAGAAATTAGCATAAACTTTTAAAGTTTCTCATTCAAACCTATGACTGGATTTGAAGACAAAATAACATTTTGAAAATATGATGAGCTCTTTGAAGATCTTGTCACTTTAACAAATGTAGGTCTGCCAGAATCGTGACTGCAAGAGGCTATGGACGATACCCCTATACACATGAAAGGAAAACAAAAGAAAATTGTGACGAGGCAATTTTCATTATATAGAGGATAATTATTGGTTTCGGTGTAAGATCACGTTATAATTTCACAGAGCGGGCACCAAAAGTGATATTTTCACGAGTGGCACAGCCACGAGTGAAAATACCAACTTTTGGTGTTCACAAGTGAAATTAACGTGATATTACACTGATACCAACAATTTTTCTGTTTATTTTATGGTTAAAACTCTACTTTTATTGAGTTTGTTTCTATAACATATTGAAAATCGCGGGAAACGTCATCAGAAAACATAACGCAAATGACGTCATTTTAACGACGTCATCGTCGCATGGTTTCCAGCTTTAACTACGCTCGGTATACTTTTTGACGTAAATGACGGGTTAAAGATTGCAAAAACAGTGAAAAATAAAAATGTATATCCACTGTTTCAAAACTGTGGATTATCACTTTTATTTCACTGAGAAAACTCTATAATTCACTGGAAAACATAAAATAAATACTCCTCAAAATAAATCAATGACCACCTCCTGTTTGAAATTATTGCATGCTTTACCGATGTTGTTATTAAATATTATTATATCTCACGTGCTTTTCCCTATATAAAATTCCCATACCGCATCGGTGAACAAAAAATGATGTTACCCATGTAACATCATGATGTTACACCCCTGTAAGTCTAAAAATAGATTATTGGGTTACCAATAAAATTTCCTCTAAAAAATGTTGTTACCCATGTAACATCATGATGTTACACCCCTGTAAGTCTAAAAATAGATTATTGGGTTCCCCAAAAAAAATCCTCTTGTCAATTTCTTAATTCGTAGTTTTTCGGTATAATAAAATAAATATCACATGCACTTGAGGGCTTCGCCTCAGTTGACATTACTTTTCTCGGGTTCATAATATCTGCTATCACCCTCAAATGCATGTGATATTTATATAATATTGATATTAGGAGGCATAAGTGCAAACATCAAATTTATCAAGTAGCCTTACATTCACAGTCCACCAGCCGCTTGGGCTTACATGTATTATGTGTACTTAAAAATGTACCTTTGGCAAACAGCCAAAGCATTTCCCAAGTTGTTAAATCAAACCAAGCCAATATGCAACACATTTCTATGTGTAATGTTGTTGGTGGTTTTAAAAAATTGACCATTTTTGCACCCTTTATGAGGGCTAGAATGGAAGTCAAATTACAGTAATTTACTGTATTTTCGATTAATGTGGCCATTGAACTAAATTCAGCTGTCGTCAGAGCCCTCAAAGATTATTAGTAGCTTACTTTTTAATCACTGTAGTCATATACTAGTGCTTGACCAATGGCCCCCGGGGGATCCTTGTGTATATTTATTCTATTTAGCTATAACTTTCGCAATGCTTATTTTTTAATGATACTAAACCATTGGTGAACGTATGACATTAATTTGCGATTATCATATTGAATGCTATTATAGGGTTAACTGTTTTGTAATTTTGATATTTGCGACTGTATAAACGATTTTTAATGGTCGCAAATATTTTTAACGACGACGGCGTTAGCCGGAGCTGTTAAAACTGTTTGCGATCATTAAAACCGTATATACGGTCGCAAATGTCAAAATCACTAAATAGTTAACACTATTCTAACGCATAATGTGTTAAAATGCGATAACTAAAACCCCGTTCGATTTACGTTATTTTATAGTCGAAAATTTAGGCGACGCAATCAGATATGACGTTACGTCAATAACTGCGTTAGAATATCACTTTAATATTCTCAACGGCAACCGACGTTTTTAATGCGATGTTTTTAGAAATATTTCTGAAAGATTTATCCACCATTCCTTTTTTATTGCATACATTTGTGACATACCTTACCCCACCACCCACCAAGTCAACTTTATGTCCTTGACACTGAGTTACTTCAGAAGCTTAATACTGTATAATTAGCAAATGCATCGGTTATAAAGGGAGACAAATACTCTTACTAAATATTGAAAGTAACTTAGATTTAAAAAAAGTTTAATTTTTGTTGTCCATAACTTATTTTGAGAAGAACATGTTAGAAGAAAAAGAAAGATCTGTGGCGGTTCAAGTAAGAGACGAAGGACCACTATGACGGGGATATATCAATTTAATGTTTTATGCATATATGACCTTGATAAACAACAGTATTTAAGTTCACTCATGCGTCTCTAATTATAAAATATGCTGAATTTGTTTAATTAACATTTTATGACTGTTCCTAAATTAGATATTTACATTTTGTGACTAAAGGAAAGAATATATTTGAGTTAAGGCTTAATCTGAGAGCTTGTTGTACGTGCTGCGTAAGTTAATATTCATTTTCAGTATACTGTTGTTTATTTTATGTAAGTTATTAATATATGATGCATGCCACGAGTAAAACGATTCAACCTAATACTAGATCATGTGTTTGTTTTGTGCATTGGGACGAATAGATAGTTTCAGTATGGTGTGATGTTCCTTATTTGACGCAATAGCTATTGTTTGGTACCAGTTGCGTGTGCCCTTTTTTTTTTTTTTTTTTTTTTTTTTTAATTTTTTTTTTTTTTTTTGGGGATTTGATTCCCGATGAGTGTTGTGCTTCATGGTGTTTAGCATTACTAACTCTTTTTTAATTTTACATCATAAAATACAAAGTGAATTTGAATATTGAGGTTGAGATATTTGACCAAGGCTATTGCAGTTTATTTCGGGACAACATATTGCGGTAATCTAACCTTTACGAAGGACAAGAAACATTTTGATTTACGAAAACACTATGTTGCACAAGGCCTCACGTCGTAGAACATTATTTTATTTACACGAGACATTATGTCCTAGTGCTTTTTATGAAAATATCAATATTATATTCAATATTAACTCATACTAGTTTCAATAATATTTGAACTTACAGACATTACCATTTGAAGAGAAGGAAAAACACGTGGTTATAGTTTGCACATCTCTTCAGGTATAGAGATAGGATAGTAAAATGGTGTATACGACACTAGTTGATGGGTCTGTCGTACTGTCTGTGCTGTTGGTTGGTTGTATGATTGCAGGTAATATTATATTCTATTATATGTAACAGTTTTTACAATCAGAATATAGCTGAAATCGCTGATTACCTAGCATAAAATGGTATTCATCTTCAACTTTTTGCAGAGACATACATGTATATTAGAGAGATAAGTTAAGTCAATTGTATACTGGTTATTTAAGTTCTTCAAAAAACAGCGTGTCAGAGAAAAACGCCATACTATTGTGTTGATCGTTTGCCTCAATTAAAGCTAAAGCATTATGTACTAACGCTAAACGTTTAAAGTGCAACTGTTTAAAACTTTCTTTCTTAAAATGTTCAGAGACTCCAGGTTGAAAGCCCTAGCTACTAGCAGCAAACAGTAAATAAATTATTGTTGGTGTTCGATAGAAGCAGACAGATAATGCTCTTAAGGATAAACTACCAACTGCTTAAGCAAAAGATAATAATTTTATTGCAACTATCTTTAAATGTCTAAGCCATTACACAATATTATACATATGAATGCATGAAAAATAGGTCAGTTTTATTTCCACTAAAATTATATTAATGCAACTATTCATAATATTTAGGATCTAATGGAGCGACACAATTGCCGACACGATGAATTTTGATTAAGACATTTCACCATGTCACAAATACTCATGCCTGCGCTGTAAAGCGCGCCGTATATTAGTATAGGACACGTTTGTGCGTTATGCGTCACGGATATGCCACATACAAGAACATTTTCGGCTATTCTGCTCTAGTAACTTCACCAATGAGTGCCAACGATCTAATAAATCTTCAGCGGGGCCGGTTTGGTTGGTTCCCAGGTTGTAATTATTGTGTGCAATGAGCTGAGCGAAAGCATTTTATACATTTACAAGCCAGTACCAGGGCCAAGGCTTTTACTGGCTGGGGTAACATTTTAATGTAACAGTTATGCTACTCTATCGTAGACAAGTCGAAAACTCTCCAATACATATAATTATGCGGCGAAAATGCATGGTCACACAGCATCAAAAGTAAATGGGCCATATCATCCCGCCTCATCCAACATTCTTACTACTGATGTGAATAATAATAATGATAATAATAAAAATGATAATAATAATAATAATAATAAAAAAACATGTTCTACACACACAAAAATGAAATGAAATTAGAATGAAATGAAACAAGTACTACATGTAAATTTTACTACTACTACTACTACTACTACTACTACTACTACTACTACTACTACTACTACTACTACTAATGATGTTGCTGCTGCTGCTGCTGCTATTACTTCTTCTACTTTTACTGCTACTGCTAATGCTATTACTACTACTACTTCTACAACTGCTGCTGCTATTACTACTACTACTACTGCTGCTACTGCTACTATACTACAGCAGCAGCAGCAGTAGAAGTAGTAGTAGTAGAAGCAGGAGCAACAGAAGTAGCCGTTGAAGTGGCAGCGGCACCCAAAACAGCAGTCAATGTTACAAAAACGTTTCAAATGTTCAACATTCCGATTTCATTTAATCACATGTCCTATTTCGGACTCTCAGACATCGGTTTGCTTCTATCATTAAATGAAGAATGAATTTGATTTAAACAGAATATAATCATATATTTCAAACAAAGGGAACTTTATACTACATGTATATCAAGGCATAATATTTGTCACATAAATCACGTGAACTTTGTGCTTGTTGCAATAAAAATGACAGCATGACGCTCACAGTGTGCTTGTTATGGAACTATTTACTTGGTGTGGCGAATTTAACGCTGAATATAGCACATATTCGGCGTTAAATTCCCCATAACAAGAAAGTAGTTCCATTAATTAACCCAATCAGGGGATAATACATCGAAGCTCGATATGGCGTTTGTAAGATATTTGTAGAAGTTTTAAGAACAGTGATGTTTCATGTAAGCTGATCCTTGCAAAACTCTATTTAATGAAACTAGTCCTACGCCTGATTACATATTCATCCATTCATCTTCTTTCACATTTTTTTCAAAATACCGAAAAATACCGAAATACACCAGAATTCACAAAAATATACTTTACAACTGTTAGATAAAGTCTGAAGTAACTGCTCTGCTGTTTGGTCTGAGTGTCCACACGAGCATTTCAATGATGAGGACAACTTTTATCTATCATGCGTATGAACATTTAGCCTGTTGCCTCCTGTACGAGGCCTGCATATTAAAATGACTTGTTCCCATCTGTCTAGTGCTTCTTCGCTATATGAGTAAGTATTTGATCAATCGCATACTGCAAAACAATCACGTAAATCATTGGTAGGACGTTCATGAGGAAACATCCAAAGAATCGCCGGACACTAGAAAGTCAGGAAAAGGCTAGTACATAAGCTGTGTAAAAGTTAGTCCATCTGTGCGACAAAGCGTTGCGTAATTTCTTCTCATATAGAACAGTTACACACTACTGTAGTTGTATTACATTATTATTTAAACTCGAATAGATCGATTGCATCACCATGCTTACTTTATGTACAATAGTCGTATGTTTTCAGAAAGTGTCTGTCATCCGAACTGTGACGACATTGCTATTATAGGAGCAGGAATCAGCGGGACTTACGCTGCATGGCGACTACGAAATACGAATAGGAAAATTTCAATCTTTGAATACTCGAACCGAATTGGTGGTCGTTGTTTTACGGTACAACTACCAGGAATACCGGACGTGAATGCAGAAATGGGCGCCATGCGATTTATACCAGTCGGTAAGTTACATCACAGCGTTAAAATATCACTTGATTGACCGCAGATAGTTTGCGTCACAGCGTTAAAATACATCACTTGCAAAACCTGCGGGTAGGTTATGTCAAAGAATTACAATACATCATTGGATGACCTGCAAGAAACTTACGTCAATACGTTAAACTGCATCACTTGAAGACCTGTATATGTCAAAGTACTGATCAAAATTAAGGTTAAATCAATTTAGCTGCACACTATAGATACGTTACGTTTGTTACTACCTGTTTCACTGAAAATTTATTGTTACAGCGTCAATTACTAGTTTGACGAGGTTGATTTATAAGGCATAACATTTTGCAATGCTTCGGGAGGTACGTTATATTATTTTGTCATTTTGCATAGATAGTAGTACAAAATACGTTCAGTCACACTGGAAATATTCAATCGCTTAACAAGTACATAGATATCAAATTGCACGTATACGAAAGCTTTTGTGATTTCTTGGTCAAATTATATCTTAGATCATACATTGCTCAACAAGACTGTCCATGACCTGGGACTGGACGTCATAGATTTCCCACTTGGGACCGGCTCCAGTGCAGATACTCTGTACTACCTTAGAGGAAAACATATGAGATATAGTCAGCTACCGATAGAGGCCCCCTACAATCTACCGCCAGAAAGCCGCGTTGACCGAAAAATACTACATTGGTATGTTACATTGTAAACACTCCTATAGTTTATTAATACACACTCAGTGATAATCCCACGGCATTGAACTCGGAGCACAAGGTGAACACAAAGCCGATATGCTAGCAACATAAACCATGGTGTAGAATTTTCTTTATTTTCATAATTCTACGAGTCTATAAGAACAGGCAACCTTGTATACAGGTGTTATATTTCGACACATTTAAAAAAGTAGTTTCCTATATCTATGCACATTTAGTCACATGACTCGGTATATCTTCACACTCACACGCTGCATGTTCTTGTCATCAAAAGCACTCATTTGCATATATTGCGGTCCCGTTTCCAGAAAAATGTCTGCAAGAACTACTCTTGTTACTGTCAGTGACAAAATTATATTCATTACTCAGAATAACACCGTCACATACAAGTTTTAAGCTTTTGTCGCGGTGTGTGTCTAGGGATCGCCGGTTCGATACCCCACTTCTTCACCAACTCATAAGTAATGGTATTTTATGTGAGATATTAAATCGAGATCTCTTGTATTAGTGTTACACACCAGACATCTAAAAGAACCAAGGGGTGTCTCTAGATCTAGGACGCGTTCTGTATCTTGCGATATTCTCAAAAACATGAAATAACACTTTTAAAATTAATCTTTTCTGGGGGAGTCGATCATATGAAATATCCGGCAGCAACGATACAACTCTTAAATACATAAGCGGTGGTGGATTAGTCTTGCAAATAAAAGCACTTGACCTTACCCGCGTGTTTCGACAATTCATTGCTTTTAATAAAACTGTCAAATATTAGGTGTATGATGTTCTTGCAAACACTTTCATGTATACTACTAGATTAATACCTACTGCTAATACAATTACTGAATACCATTTATTAATGTTGCTAAATGGCGAATTCTACCGTCACGGTAGTCATGCAATAAAATACATACTGACTGATCCGCTCAACGAATATCCAAGTCTATGGCCCAGAGGCATAATAAGTTCACCTCGGTCTCGGTGAATATCACATACCCCAGGTCCATAAATTTGGATATAAACGCTATCACCTGTCAATATTTATAGACTATCTCACAGTTAAATATCTATGACGATGCTGTATTACTAAGCAAACTCGTAACTTACATCTCAACTATGTGACGTTTCGTTACGTATGACATGCAAACACTACGAATATGTTTAAGGGGCAAAATCTATACCCTGGTACCGGCGCTCACAAATTAAGTTGTGCGAACACAGACAGAAGTCGATTCATTTTTGGCCTCGGAAAGTATTTTATAAGTATATCGAGTTACCTCAAATCGTGATACCTTTCATTTCGTGATACCGGAAATATTTACACAAAACCCGCCCTATGATTTGTTTTCTGACGTCATTCTTCGTAAGCCAACTTCAGAAATGTCAAGTTGCTGTCAGTGATCAAAAATGCTTCGTATAGCTCTTGAATGCATAAGAAAACAGTTTCTCATTGTGCACTATCAAAAAACTATATAATGAAGATAATGCAATAAGTAAACCTACTTCTTCCTTCAAATTTGTAACATACATCGATCTTTCACCAACAAGACGACTAGCAGCCGATTGTTAACATTTTTGGCAGCTAGGTAACGACCTTGGATAACTGGTTCCGAGGCTGATATTTAATTTACGGAATGGAAGGAAAGGGTACCTCCTTATATGCCCGGGCACTGTTAAAGGTCGCATAGAGTGACATACATGTATGTTTTGTGGTTGGTAAAGAAATGTTTCGTGGTAAATTGTTTGTACTACAGGAAATGAAGGAAAGGGTACCTCCTTATATGCCCGAGCACTGTTAAAGGCCGCATAGAGTGACATATGTTTTGTGGTTGAAAAAGAAATGTTTCGTGGTAAATTGTTTGTAATACAGGAAATGATCAGTGTGTAGATGACATTATTTCCACTTTAAAAATTTCCAATAGGTTTATGGTAGCCCACCGCCAGCAAAACTCAGTAAACACAGTAATAAAAATTAAAAAAATTTTTTTTTTTTTTTTTTTTTTTTTTTTTTTTTTTTTTTGTTGTTATTATTTTTTTTTTTTTTTTTTTTTTTTTTTTTTTTTATTTTTTTTTTTTTTTTATTTATATAAAATAAATAAAATTTTTATTTTTTAAAGTTTTTTTTTTTTTAGCAGTCCGTTTCGCTTAATTCAGTCATTTCGTAAGCTCACGAAAAATTCTTCTATTAGTTAAAACGGAAGTCTGTTTTGGTACATGTATAAAAAAGCCAGCGTCCAAAAGTAGCAGCCAAAGCAGACATATTCGGGATTGTACAAGATAAAATGTGTTCTTATTCTGTTCATTTTTTATTTTTTTTGCGGAAACGATATTCTTCTTGAAAGCGAACGTTGTTTCCTTAACATCACCGAAACTGGTTACTCGGTACAGTTACCATTTTAAAAGAATGATGAGCATTTTACGTGATTATCAAAACATTAAATCCCGTTTTACATGCTAAATATGGCGAATTAAAGTCAAAAGTTGGTACAGAAAATATCAGTTATGAAGAAATACGCATATTGCTGAATAGAATTAATACCAAAGAAGCAGTGATTTTAGTTACATAACTTAGAGAACCAGAATATAATCTAACAGATTGAATGAGTTTCAAAATAACCGGATATGACTGGATGGGATGAGTGTATGACGAGATGAACGTATGCGCAAAGTTCCATGAAAATCCTCATGGGGTTTGGAAGATCTAGCAGCCTTTGACCCATGAGAGACCTTCACATCAATCATCTTATAAAGTAGTTTTTGGGCCAATAGGTCAAAGGTCAATGTCATTGTGACATTTGCATTACAGTTTCCCCAAAGGTTATGAAGTGGGGGAGACATGCCTTATTTTATACCTTTGACTCTGAAGTGTGACATTGATCTTGAGCCAAGCATGGTTGCAAAACAAATTATTCGCATCCACTCCATGAGATTATCACTTATCCAAACTTTCAAGAAAATCCTTTATAGCTGATTATGTTTGGGAGATATAGAGACACGACCTTTGATCCTAAATGTCACATTGACCATGAGCAAGTTCAGTTGAAACATGAATATAACATGTCTCCATGAGGTGAACATCTAGACCAAGGTTAAAATCCTTTAAACATACAATCTTTTGACCCTAAAATGTGACTTCAAGTGTCAAAGATCACATTTGCTTTGTAGCTACATTTGCTTCAATCACAACATGCCGAGTATTATAAAATTATTTTCATTTGGAGGTTGGTATTGCTGGTATAACTAAAATTTGTGTTGGACAACATGTCAAAGAAAGGCGGTTAATATGTCTTGGGTGAAAGTATTGTAAAAGAATTGATACCCTTGCATTGTACATGTTTTTCTCATACTGTTCTATGTTTCATGGAGGGAGGTCCTTTATTCTCGAATAACCTTTTATTTTTTCATTTATTCGTTATGTAATGCGTTTTACAGCAGTAGTTTAGATCAAATTTTGTAGCATGGACCTTGATTAAAAGAATATTTGTCGAAGCATTAAATGTAGTACCCGCAAATTTATTTAATACGTTATTCAAGATAACTGGCCATTCCTTTGAAATAGCCTGATATCAACCTATTGTTTTATGTTAATTATATTGCACTATGAGATTTATGCCCGGTAACATGCCTCTTCTTTTCTGAGGGTTTTCATATAACTTTTTGTATTTGGCAACATGCTTTTATATACTATTTTATTGTTATAAAGTGACATGCTCTGCTTGTCGGTTTTGGTTTGAATACGAAGTAATGCTGTGTGTCTCTGGCTTAAGCAATGTGTTTACTTTGGAGTTAAACTTGCTATGTATTTTGTTTTTATTTTCTTAGAGATCTAGGTTTTAGTGAATTCAGCAATGTCGATGAAAACATATTTCATATATTACTGAATATTGGAGGGCAAACAGTTAACCTGGGGGTTTACTGGTTTATTTTCAAAATGCGCAAATGTATTTCACTTTTTATAGGAATATCTTCAAAAACTTCACAATGTCTTCACACAACGGGGATGTACTTAAATCGTTAGATGGAGTGCCCTTATATATGCAAAGGTGTGTATGTATATACAATTAATAAATATAGAGAATGTCAGTACAGAAATCAAACTCTTTGAAAATCTTTACCTATCTTCTAACCGTTTTCTTAAAATGTACATAAGAAGAATGTAATTTATTGATTGTGCTTTCATTAAAGCTATTGTAAATGATAAATTATGCTTACAATACAATGATATAAGTGTATTTTGCTACTTACTGAGCTTGTTGATATTTGTAGCAAAGTATGCTGCAGCTATTGTGGTTTTCTTTTGTAGCCGTGATATGTACATGGACAAGTACCTGGATATAGAAACAATACAGTATATTAAAGACAGCGCAAACTTTATAAGTGGACATGGTCCGGATGTATCCGCAATTGGGTATATTCCGGTCAGTGATCCAAGTCTACCGTCCTCGGCTCCAAAGGCAGTGAAAACTGTCAAACAAGGCTTTCAGGCAATACCTGAGGAACTTACTAAACAGTTTCTCAGTTCTAGCTACAGGTATAAATATCTCTGTTCATTCACAACCGTTTTCGTAAGTCAACCTTTTTCAAATACTTCAGTTGTTTCAATTTAAAGATCATTACTCGTAAAAGACGTGAACACAGTGACACTTCCTTGAGTTAAGTGGTGGAAGGACCAGTGTAACTCCAAATTTCGATAAGCACTGAGTACTTTACTTTGAAAAGGTAATTTAAAACCAGTGACATAAACCGAAAAGACTAGAAACGTTTTCGCAATAGAAAAACCAGACTATTAAATAACGTGTGCATAAATGGGGTGAAACTTGTGGACCTTATTTTTGTGTAAACAGTTTTAAAAGCCCCGTCGCCGTTAAAATTATTTCGGTTTTTTATATTAAAAAATAAAAAAAAAAAAAAAAATTTTTTTTTTTAATCCCCCAATCGGGAGAAGTTGCGATGATTATTCGCCTACGGACATACAAGTCAATGATAAAGATACAATTTTCATTAATTGCTAGAGTGTTGAGTATGTGGACATGAATCTTTTTGCCGATGGCGGTTCTCTCCACAGCTTTCAAACATTTATATGATTGTTGTATTGCATTTCAGACATCACTTGTATCGTAATCATCACCTGAGAGCCATTAATAAGCAATCTGGTGGAAGCTATGAACTGACTTTTCAGCCGACGGAAACGAAAGCCGGAATAACAACTGATATAAAGGTGGTTTTCCAATTATGTTGCCATTTCACAGGAATTAATTCTACTATTTAAAGCTATAATAATTATAGTATAAATAATACCAAGACGAAATAGAAGATTTGTTAGAAGACATTATAGAAGAATTGTGATAATAACAACAAAGAACAACACATGATAATAACAACAAACATAATGATAATAACAATAATTATAATTATAATGATAATAATGATAATAATAACAGTAATTATAATATTTGTAGTCAATAAACAAGGTTATTGCATCTAAGTCTTTACTCTAGCAAGAACTTTCAAAAGAAACATTCAGTGTCTGAAGTAAGGAATCCGTTTTTAGTGTTTTTAAAGCAAACTCATAGGTACTATTTAGTTACCATACACAGTGGTTTTTAAATGGTTTATTTGCTGTCGTGCGTGCAGCTCCTGTTGAAAACATATATAGGACCTGTCCCGAAATTAAGCAGGTTGAAGAAATAAGGGGGAATAAGGAATAAAGAGATCCTAAGACAGCAGGAGACCTTCCATTGCCAAGATCCACAGTAAGCTATACACAGATGAATTAATAATTTGGCCATCAGTAAAGGCAATATCCAAGCTGATCTACAAAAGGATGCAAATATGTATATTGGCGAGCAATGATAGCAACTTTATACCACAAAAAATATTGTAATACATTTTAGGGTCATGTAGGCATTAAAACTTGTGCCAAGAAGGTGATCCTAGCAATACCTAGGATTGCTCTGGAATATCTAGATTGGGAAGGACTTAAACAGGCCACTGTTCAAGACTACATCAAACATGCAGTCAAGGTATGTAAATATTAATTTCTTGAATATTCCGTTTGAAACAACTATGTTAAGAAGCATATATTTACAAGAACTGTGTTAAAAGCTTTCTGACGCATTCTTGAGAACAAAATGCACAATGAAGAAGTTATACATTTGTCTCCTTTTACACAGGAAGTCCGTGCAGCAAAACTATACTTTGGTTATGGAACAGCTTGGTGGAAACTACTTGACAAAGCTGCGAGTTATGCGGTATCTATGACGCCTCTGAGACAGACATATGACTATGCAGTTTCAGGTTTAACGTCTAAAGCTGTTTTGAATCCAGGATATCCAGACGGTGGTTCGTAATGCAAATCATTCTTTGCCGCTTGTTATAAAGTTAAATAATATAGTTGTCCTATGTATCGTGTTTTAAATTAAATGACACGCGAAATAAAAGTTTTTGCAATAGACCATACTTTTCGATCTAATCAAATGCTCCCATTTTATTAAAATAACCAATCTATATTTCCATATTGAGTCAATATCAGCAATATGAAATTGATACTTTCACTTATTTTTCAAAGCAGTTGAACTGCGACACCACAGAGCTAAGCTCCGCCCTAAATCTCTATATAGTTCAGATGCAAAACATTTCTGTAGAAGAAACAAGCTGTAACCCAGTTTATTATATACTTTCATATTGCCCCGTTCATTTTGCCTTAGAGAGTTCGTTCAGTATTCTACGGTACTGAACGTTGGCAAGGAATGATACTGAACGTTGACAAGTGAGGGCGGTCCTAGCGATCAGCTGTACGGGCTATTTTATTTGTTTGAAAACATCGTTTTAATGAGGTTAATATGTGGAAGTTAGACAGTTTTTTACAATTAAGTAAAATATGGTCTTAAAATAAAAAAGAAACTTTAATCATTTTAAAGTAGAGTAGATGTAAAAGAGTTTTCATTTTTAAAATGGTTCGAATTTTTTAGGGCACGCAATACCAGTTTCGGTTTCGAAAGTTACTGGTACGTATATCAGCCAAATATTGATTGAGAAAATGAATGATGTTTTGCATGTCGTCATAAGAAAGAGAAAACATTTTTAGGAATGTGTATCAAGATGATTTATTCACATTTAAAAGTACAAACCTGCATCCGTAGGAAAAGTCTTGCGTTTTTCAAAACAAGATGGCGGACGGCAACTGAAATTTCTTACCATATATTTGACGTCAACGTTTCTGATAAATGACACGCGAAATAAAATATTTTTGCAATAGACCATTCTTTTCGATCTAATCAAATGCTCCCATTTTATTAAAATAACCAAAATACTAAAATAAGTAAATTGATAATAAATTAAAATAACCAAAATACTAAAATAAGTAAATTGATACTTTCACTTATTTTTCAAAGCAGTTGAACTGCGACACCACAGAGCTAAGCTGCGCCCTAAATCTCTATATACATAGTTCCCATATCAACAATATTTACCTCCCTTGCTCTGAATTGGCAGCCATTTTGTATGGCAACTTCCCTTAAAGTTAATAGGGAACAATCTACTTTACAATTATAAATTACTCGGATTTATAAACATAATTAATACATGATGCTGATATGGGCAGATGACTCAGCAGGTTCAAGAAAATGTGGTTGTCAAACATGAATTATCTTGGCATTTTCTTAATTATCACATAATTGAGAAAAAATCCTATAAATGCTTTATCAGTTGTGCCATTCAAAATGGCTGCCAATTCAGAACAAGGGAGGTAAATATTGTGGATGTGGGAACTATGTATAGTTCAGATGCAAAACATTTCTGTAGAAGAAACAAGCTGTAAAATGAAGCCGGTTTTAGGTCCATATTACAGGAATAAACAAACTTATTATTCAACTTTACAATATTACACACTGTATTAGATCAATTGCGCACATGATATGAAACAGTTGGAGCTAATACAAAGCATAACTGAGCCAATATGAGAAAAGCAGGGACAATACAAGAAAACAGGGCCAATATGGAATTCAAGCATTCTGATTGGTTTAAAAGAGAGGGCCAATACGGAGAAGTCACTTCCGTTAGATTTTTAAACGACGCCGTTTTGTTTTGTTTCTGTTGATATGCAGACTTTTTTTAGACTCCTGCTGATATCTTATTTTACTAAGTTAAATTCAAATAAAATTGTTATTGTTACAAGAACATTTATTTCTCACTTACCGGACAGAAAAATCTCTATTTTAAGCAGTGATGGAAAATCTTATCTCACATATGGTCATCCCACACATCACATAAAAAACGAAAAATGACTGTAAAATTAGGGTTGTGAGTATTCATTTTCTTAGTTAGACCATTTTCTATCCATCTATAGCAGTTTTGAAGTAAAATTCGAGAAAAAGTTGATTTTCATTTTTTCATCCCCATCCTGTATTTACACTTATTTCTTCTTACTTGTGTGAAAATGCGATTAAAACGGTGAGAAAATAAATCTACCATGTCCATTTAGTTGTGGATAAGGAAATCCCACCCTTGGGTTGAGATACGTCAAAAAACTCAACAGAGCCTCGTTTTGGGGTAGTATCTCAACCCTCGGGTGGGATTTCTTTATCCACAACTCATGAACATGTTAGATTTACTTTATTCTTGTTTTTTTAGGCCAATATTGTAAAGTTGAATAATAAAATTATCATTAATCAAGTGATTTTTATATTGGCCGTGTTATTTGTCCGAGGGCAGTCGTATTGGCCCTCGTCCTTCGGCCTTGGGCCGATACGACCCCCCTCGGACAAATAACAAGGCCGATATGAAATCACATGATTAATAACATTATATTATAGCTGCGGTTGATGTAACATTCTTTTTAAACATTAGAACATTTTCCTTTTTGCAGATACCAGAATATGGCGTGAAGCTGTTAGCACTGGAGAATATGTGCGGGGTGTCGGAGACAACTCTATCGCTATGACGAATGTTAGCGTATATTTGGCAAGAAAACATGTTGCTGAAATATTCAACATCACTCTAACTGATGTCTTTGAACCAGATTCGGCTGTAAGTATTCTTTCAAAGGTTGGAGTGTAAAGCAATATATCTATAAAATAGTTCCAAGATAATTGAGCTACTAGTACTGTAAAGGGAATTATATCATCAATGTTTAAATTTCATTAATGGGGCCACTTCGCAACGAAACTGTTATAACTTAATAAGGACCAGGTACAGTAAACCCCGTTTATAACTATCTTCAGTGGATCGTAGAATTTACATCGTTATATCCGAATATCGTTACATCTAAAGTTGACTTTAGGCATCGGCCGAAACCGAAAAAAGGTAGCTTGCTTGATTTAAAAGGTGCACAACTTATGATATAGAATAAGTTTACTCAAATATTTGAGCCATACCAAAGACGTAAAAAGGTACCAGTAGCTCCCTTGCTTGGCGCTCAGCAATAAAAAAGGGAAACTGGCTTCTCTTCTCTCAAACCCTCACGGCAATGAATACCATCAGGAATGAGGTGTCGAGAGTGGTTAATATAAGTTGTAAAACTTGTTTCACAATAGACCTAAAGTAAATTTAATTTAGTATAAACTAAATATTTATTAGAGCAGAAAAAAAGATAATCGACTATATACTGTATGTGTATGACTAACTTTCAATTCAGTGAATTGTTAGTGCGATAATTTGGTCGATTACCCGAAATTGTTTGAGCGCCGGTCATTGCCTCTCGCAAACCATAATTATCTCATTAAACGGGAAAACAATGCATTCGGGACTTGAGAAACACATCGTTACATCCGGAATATCGCTACATGCGATATCGTAACATCCAGAGTGAAAGTCAAAAAATATAGAAAGCTTGGGTCAGGACTTCAACCTCAGCATCGTTACAAGCAGTATATTGCTACAATCGATATCCTTACAAGTTGAGTTTACGTTGTGGTAAGGAACGTTTTCAAATCAAATATGTTTTGAATGCTAATATCCTTTAGAAATTTTTATGTGAAGGTGATGAAAATTTGGGACCAATATCCAATAGGAGCATCCTGGTACGAGTGGACTCCAGGTTACAAGTGGGACGAAGTGGAATCACGTATGATAAAGCCGTCAAGAAATGATGAAGTGTACATTACTTCTAATATTTTCTCAAGTTCGCAAAGGTCTGGGTGGACCGAAGGTGGATTGGAAATGGTGGAGAAAGTTCTAAAGCGTTTAGAAAGGAAAAAGGGAGGTTTTAGGAATATAAGATATAAGTGACACACTACCCAGTGAAAAAAATAAAACGTACAAGCAGTCACCCTGAGACAGTAGCGAATAACTCTTCACCTTTTTCAACACTGTTGCAAGCTGAATGTTGCAAAGTTCAAATTGTTAATGTTTTTTACATGAAAGTTAGGTTTTCATATATTTAGAATATATCAAGTGTAAACGCAATGTGGCATTTAATTTTTACACCTCATACAGGTTACAATTTGATACACATTGGATACAACAAAAAACAATTTTCAACATGTATACCATTCTAAAACAGAATAATTAGAGTCAGTACATATATACTGGTTATGTCAACTTTCACCCTGCTTTTTTGAACTGTGTATTCGTCTTGATGCTAAAGTGGTCATTTTGTATTTTAATTTTATACATTTCGTATACATCCGCACCACTGGATTCCCTGACTTCCTTGACTTATAAACGGAAGCCTATTATGGACATTTTGTCTTAATTTTTATGCATTATGCATTTCCTCTTACGTATTTTGTATTATGTGTTCGGTATTATTAACTGTGTCTTCGATGTTACATATTACCTCCTAGTCGAAGAAGTGAAGCGGAAAACGACCATGATATTGGATAACAAAAATGGGAAAAGTGAAGATGAAATTGCAGATTCATTAAATGTTAAGTACAGGAACATTTGTAGTAACGACTTTTGTGTTACTACTTGTGACGTCGCACTTCTGACCTAACAGTTACAACTTACGACTTAGCTCTTGCGACTTCTTTGCTACGACTTTTGAAATATGACTTAGCATATTAAGCAAGACCTGTTTTAAACTTCATGCAATATTTCCTTTGCTGGTAGAGAAGATCCCTGTTAACTAAGTCAAAGGTCGAGGTATTTTGAGCTGTAATTACTAGTTACATGAACAACCAATCCAATCTAAGCACGCTGGGGCAAACATTTCGGTTTACTAGTAACTTTTATTCTATTAAAGCCTACAATGACCTGGACCTTTTACATAGTTAACAGGTATCTTCTCTATCAACCAAGTAAATATGACATTATGTTGAAAGAAGTTATTGCTTAATATGCCATAAATCACAGGCGTAACGCAGAAGACACAAGTGCTAGCAAGTGTATAGTCATTAATTGTAACTCACAAGTCAGAAGTGTAAAGTCAAAGAAGCAACACCCAAGTCATAAAATGTACTTCTGTACTTATCTGTAGTGTCTTCTTCACTTTTCGCATGTCAGGTGTGTTCCGTCCACCATTTTTGTTATCAAATCTTGTTGTTTTTCGCTTCACTTCTACGACAACGAGGTAATATGCAAAATCTAAGACGTAGTTAATAATACATAGCACATAACACGTAAGAGGAAATGCATAATACATAATGCATACAAATTAAGACAAAATGTCCCTAATAGGCTTCCGTACTTATCTAATGTATTACTGCATCTGTTTATTATTTTATTATTTACAACTTATTACTTATAATTTATAATTCTAATGCAGTACCGCTGTAACGTCGTTTCTGATTGGTAACGTCGTTTAAATTTGCGATTATTAAATAACGTATATATAGTCGCAAAAATCGAACGGCGTTTAAATTATCGCATTTAAACACATTGTGCGTTAGAAAATGATTAACTATTTAGTGATTTTGACATTTGCGACCGTATATACAGTTTTAATGGTCGCAAACAGTTTTAACAGCTCCGGCTAACGCCGTCGCCGTTAAAAATATTTGCGACCATTAAAAACCGTATATACAGTCGCAAATATCAAAATTACAAAACAGTTAATCCTATATTTATTATTATTTATAACTTATCATTATGTACTCATAATGGCGGGAAATCTTGTTGTGCAGAAGCTACTTTTATTAAGAGGTAAGAATTATTTGTTCACTGTTTATGAGAGTATTTAATTACGATAGAAAATCTAGCATCATTAAAAGAAATTAAAGATTCTCATTTTCAAGGACAACGTTCTACACAAAATACAAATTCTTATATTTATACGACTGCTATACCCGGGGTTCTGGAGATATCCCTATTGTCCACAGACGAGTAAGACTATATTACAGGATCAATATGTCCATTTATTCTGGTGTCTTAATGAAATGACAAGGCACTGAATTTCGTATCTCCATGTTATGTAAGAAACTTCCTCTTTGTTTTTATCTTCAAAGAAAGTAGATATTCTTGGAATGGGTCTCTTATATGTACTAGTGGGTGTCGCTGACTTATGTGCTGCTTCATAGTGTTTCATATAAGCTTCAAAGTCTTCTTTGCTTTCTATTTTATCTGGCTTTATCGATATAAGCCTTATTGCTCCTAAGAGTTTCAGTTCCTCCTCTGATACATCATCCTTAGTGGCTGACGTAGCCTCACTACAGTTCAGTAGGAGAACACAAGTATCCCAATAGTGGAAACACTACTTCGCTATTTTAATTCATACACTGTTATCACAACAAAATCAAAAGTTAAACAACGGTTTAAAAAAATCCGAATATTCCGCAACGCGTGCACCTATATTTGTATAAGCCGCATTTTGTATCACCAACTTGGAACTGTAGAATATCATCTATGTGTAACTATTCCTTACACCTATGTGCAGAGAATAGTAACTAATTCCAATCGTCTCTTTTTTTTCCCTTTTTTTCTCTTTTGTCTCTTAATTACTATTAATCAACCAACTGTACTATCAACTCTTTAGTATTTACTTAATGTTAATCCTAAACCAATTGTACAACAATCTCATATACTATTCTATTATGTTAAGTCGAATTTGGATTACTTTTCTCTTATGTACCTAGCTGTCAAAGAATTTAGTGTGAAGTAGCAAAGTTATAACTTTTGTTAAGATTTTCTTGTTTAAAAAAATGTATGTGTAAAGTAACTACTTAATGAATCAGTTTTTTATTCAAAATATTACTTTTGTTTCTGAGATTTTATTTATTTAATTATTTTTATTTATTATTAATGAACTATTCTTTTATTACCAGTCTAATTTATAATTATTATTTATTTATCTAATTATCTATCTTATACTCAATTGTAATTTGATTTATTTATGTATCTTAACTTTTAACCTTTTAGTTGTTGGTAAACTGTAAGTTTTTTTTTATTTTATGGTATTTACCACCTTAATTATTTTTTGAATACAGGGTAGATATGACCTTAAGTCCTTGACCTCTATTTACAACAAGTAAACTAATCTCATAATGTTTTAGTTAAAGTTAATATTAAACAACATTCTAAGTAATTTATTTCCTTTTATTTTCATTTAATCTTAATCACCTTAGGTATCTTACTTAAGATTATCAACCTTAATTAATTTTCAATCTGAACTATTAATCTTAATTGAGATTTTAAGTACTTTAATTAGAAGATGAACAATTCAAGTTGAATCACCTTGATTATTTTAAGTAAGTTCAACTACCTTAAAAATTTCAACAACACCTAAGCCGTTCCAAGTTGAAATTATTTATGTTAGAAGAAAAAAAGACCTGTGGCGGGTCAAGTAAGAAACGAAGATCCACTAGGACGGGGTTATATCAATTTCATTTTTTACGCATATACGACCTTTATCAACAACAGTATTTGCATTTGAGTTCACTCATGTGTCTCTTATTATAAAATATGCTAAAATTGGTTTTATTACCTTTTTATGACTGTTCCTAAATTAGATTTTTACATTAATGAATATATCTGAGTTAAGGCTTAACCTGAGAGCTTGTTGTACATGCTGAGTAAGTTAATTTTCATTTTCAGTATACTGTTGTTTATTTTATGTCAGTTATTAGTATATGATGCATGCCACGAGTAAAATGATTCAACCTAATACTAGATTATGTGTTTGTTTTGTGCATCGTGACGAATAGAAAGTTTCAGTATGGTGTGGTGTTCCTGCAAGATGGGACGGTTGTCTCCGTATAATTGGTACCAAAGCTTCTGTGTGTCTGTTCTCATAGATGAAGAATTCAGCCTTCTGCGCGAGGATATTATTACCGATGGATGTTTGCATCATGGTGTTTGGAGATTACTAAGTAATTTTCTTATTTTACATCATAAAATTACTAAATCATAAGTTGAAATATATTGAATGATTAAGATGTATTCAGATAAGTATGTGCCGAAGCTACTGTATGCTTTATATCGGGACTTAACATGTTTGCGGTAATCTAACCTTTATGAAGGACAAATCACGCGTTTTCATTTACGAAAACACCATGTTGCACAAGGCCTCACATCGTATAACATTATTTTATTTACACGATACATGATGTCCTTGTGCTTTTACTGAAAATATCGTTATAGTTTCAATAATATTTGAACTTACAGAAATTTACTATTTGAACAAAAGGAAAAACACGTGGTTATAATTTGCACATCTCTTCAGGTATAGAGATAGGATAGTAAAATGGTGTATACGACACTAGTTGATGGGTCTGTCGTACTGTCTGTGCTGTTGGTTGGTTGTATGATTGCAGGTAATATTATATTCTATTATTTGTCAGAGTTTTTACAATCAGAGTATAGCTGAAATCGCTGATTATCTAGCATAAAATGGTATTCATCTTCAACTTTTTGCAGAGACATATTAATGAGAGAGATAAGTTAAGTCAATATATACAGGTTTATTTAAGTTCTTCAAATAACAGCGTGTCAGAGTAAAACGCCATATGTTGATCCTTTACAACAATTACGGTAATTTGTCCAAAACATAATGGACACCAGTGAAAAAATGATGCTATCACTACAATGTAGTCTGGTGGTCTTTTGACATAGTACACAAACCCAATTACAGCTTTTAGAACCTGTATAAGTGTGTTTTGTTGCAAATATTGTTAAAAAATGAAATTTTAGTTCTTCGGTTACTTACAAGAAATATGTATTTTTTGTGCAAGTTTCCTGACAAAGTCAAAAGATGACATTCTTCAAATTGGCACTTATATACTAGTTCAATGTAATCTCTAGATACTCGGCCATAGAAATAGTTAAACAGTTCTTACAATCTTTCACATCAACAGTTTATAACACATCACTAAGTTAGGAAGTCCGCATGCTTCAGCTTATGGTTTAAGGTACACTTTTGAAACATATTCTTGCTAGTTGACGAAGAAAGACTCTGCGACAAATTCAGTAGAAATAAAAAAAACTAAAATATAGTAAACACCATTATCAACGTACTTTTGTTTCATTTTTCTGTATCAGATACATAATTTGAAAAACATCTGTAAAGACAATAAGAGCGTATTGCAGTTTTTTATATGGCTTGGTAAACAAAATCTTTTACAACAAGAGTATGTTGAAAATAGTATAAACTATGTTTTAGTTTAGACTTGCAGGTAGAAAGGCCTAGCTACTAGCAGCAAACAGTAAATAAATTAGTGTTGGTGTTTGATAGAAACAGACAGATAATGCTCTTAAGGCTAAAATAACAACTGCTTATTAAAATAAGCAAAACATAACATTTTATTGCAACTACCGTTAAATGTCGAAGCCACTACAAAATAGTATACTTATTAATGCATAATGAATATGTCAGTTTTATTTTTGCTAATTAAAAATGAGATAAATGCAAATGTGCATGATATTAAGGATCTAACAGATTGACATGTGTCTTTAATGAGATACTACATCACAATTTCCGACACGATGAATTTTTATGATTAAGACATTTCAACACGTCAAAAATACGCATGTCTGCGTTGTAACGCCGCATAAAGCTCGCGTCGTATATCAGTTTAGCACACGTTTGTGCCTTACGAGTAACGGATATACAACATAGAAGAACATTTGCGGCTATTTTGCTCCAGTTACTACATCGATGAGGGCCAACGATCTAATAACTCTTCAGCGAGGCCGGCTTGGTTGGTTCCCACGTTGTAATTGTTGTGCGCAATGTGCTGGGCGAACGCTTTTTATACATTAACAAGCCAGTGTCAGGGCCAAGGCTTTGATTGTTTGATTTCTTTTACTGGTTGGAGTACCATTTTAAAGTAACAGTTACACTACCCTAGCGTAGACTAGAAAACGCTCCATTACATAGAATTATGCGGCGGCAATGCATGGTCACACCGCATCAAAAGTACAAAATCCAAAATTCTTACTACTTATGTGAATAATGCACCAAATAGCGGCACCAAAAACAGCAGTCAATGTCACAGTGACAAAAACGTTTCAAATGTCCAACATTCCGATTTCATTTAATCACATGTCCTATTTCGGACTCTCAGACATCGGTTTGCTTCTATCATTAAATGAGGAATGAATATAATTAAAACAGAATATATCATACATTTCAAACAAAGGGAACTTTAAACGATATCAAAGCATATATTTGTCGCATAAATCACGTTAACTTTACACTATGGTGTGCTAGTTGCAATAAAAATGACAGCATAACGCCCTCTGTGTGCTTGTTACTGAACTATTTACTCGGTGTGGGGAATTTAACGCTGAATATAGCACATATTCGGCGTTAAATTCCCCACACCAAGTAAATAGTTCCATAAATTAACCCAATCAAAGAATAATACAACGAAGCTCGATATCACGTTTGTTAGATATTTGTGGAAATTTTAAGAACAGTGATGTTTCATGTGAGCTGAACCTTGCAAATACTCTTATTAATAAAAATAGTCCTACGCCTGATTACACAATCATCCATTAATCTCCTTTCACATTTTTCCCAAAAGACCGAAAAATACCGATAAACACTAGAATACACAAAAAATATACATTACAAATGTTAGATAAAGTCTGAAGTAATGCTCTGCTGTTTGGTTTGAATGACCACACGAACATTTCGATGATGAGGACAACTTTTATCTATCATGCGTATGAGCATTTAGCATGTTGCCTCCTGTACGATGCCTGAATAAAACGACTTGTTCCCATCTGTCTAGTGCTTCTTCGCTATATCAGTAAGTATTTGATCAATCGTATACTGTAAAACAATCACGTAAATCATTGGTAGTATGTTCATGAGGAAACATCCGAAGAATCGCCGGACTCTGGAAAGTCAGGAAAAGGCCAGTACATATTAAGCTGTGTAAAAGTTAGTCCAATTGTGCAACAAAGCGTCGCGTAATTGCAGCAGCGGCCCGCTATATTTAATAAGGGTTGCATAAAAGTTGCGCGGAGACTTTAGCACTAGATCGAAAATATGCGTCCCTCTTCATTGAAAATTGAAGTACTTCATAGATTAAAACTGTAGATACAGTCTATTATTGTCTTAAACGAACGAGTTTTCGATCGTTATTTAAATGTGTCTCTCATCATTGAAAAAATTAAGTACTTCTGAGATAAATGTTGTAGACACAGTCAATTTACCTTATAGAGTTGTTGTTAGTTAACGTTTGTGTTCTAAAAATGTAGCAATATTTCATATACCATGTACTGCCCTACCCCCGAAATTAGACAATGACGTTTACATTTGTTTACAAATCTTCAATAAATCGATTTATATTATTCGTTAACAGTAAAGTTTTTATACTACACGTCAGTCAGTAGATGTGGTAAATTTGCGGTAAGTAGGCGTTTCATTTATGTGAGCACACTGGTGCAGGTGTTCTTTTCTCAAAATACAACTAAAAAAAGAGAGACTGTGTGGCGCAAATATCTTAATAACGTTTACCAACAACTGTGATTTCGGCAATCTGTCATAACAATTTATTAAAGATAATCATAACTTTTTAGTTCAATGTGGCGATGAAACAAGGCATTAGTTAAACAATTCCATTTAGAATGGGTCTGAGACCGTCTCCATGAATTCCTTTCGGGCCATACCTGAACATAAACCATCACCAATTTCCAAAATATTTACGTGTCAGCTGGGTCTAGTTATAACGGACACTGATGTCAGATTTGTTTGTCGGCCCGCTGTGATTCTTCGTAGCACAGTTGCTTTTGTTTCTTTCCATATAAACCAGGTACATACTACTGTAGTTGTATAACATTATTATATAGATTGCATGACCATGCTTACTTAATGTACAATAGTCGTATTTTTCAGACAGTGCCTGTCATTCAAACTGTGACGACATTGCCATTATTGGCGCAGGAATCAGCGGAACTTACGCAGCGTGGCGACTACGAGAAAGGAATAAGAAAATTTCAATCTTCGAATACTCGAACCGAATTGGTGGTCGTTGTTTTACAGTGCAACTACCCGGAATACCGGATGTGAATGTAGAAATGGGTGCAATGCGATTTATACCTGCAGGTAATATAAGTTACGTCACAGCGTTAACAAGTATGACTTGATTGACCGCATAAAACTTGCGTCTGAGCGTTAGAAAATATCACTTGATTGACTGCATATAACTTGCGTTACAGCCTTAAAATACATCACTTGCAAAACCTGCAGGTAGGACGACATGCAAGAAACTTAACTCAATGCGTTAAACTGCATGACTTGAAGACCTGTTTATATCAAAGTATTGATCAAAATTAAAGTTCAATCAATTTAGCTGCACACTATAGATACGTTACGTTTGTCACTACATGTTTCACTGAAAATATAAAGTTACAGCGGCAATTATTCGTTTGACGAGATTGATTTATAAGGCATAATATTTTGCAATGCGTTGGGACGTACGTTACATTATTTTTGTCATTTTGCATAGATAGTAGTACAAAATACGTTCAGTCACACTTGAACTATTCACTCACTTAAATATGCATTTTTTACATGTTCAAAAGTCATTTAAATCAGATACATAAATATCAAATTGCACGTATACGAAAATGTTTGTGATTTCTTTCTCAAATTATATCTTAGATCATACATTGCTCAACAAGACTGTCCATGACCTAGGACTGGAAGTCATAGATTTCCCACTTGGGACCGGCTCCAGTGCAGATACTCTGTACTACCTTAGAGGAAAACATATGAGATATAGTCAACTACCGATAGAGGCCCCCTACAATCTACCGCCAGAAAACCGCGTTGACCGACAAACACTACATTGGTATATTACATTTTAAACACTCTTATAGTTTAATGATACACAGTGATAATCGCACGGCATTGAACACGGAGCACAACATGAACGCAGAGCCGATATGTTAGCAACATAAACCGTTGTATATTTATAATTCTACGAGTCCATAAGTATTCAGGTGTAATATTTCGACTCATTTCCTGTATCTATGTATTGTGATTGATGTACATTTAGTCACGTGTATATCTTCGCAAGCTGCACGTTCTTGTCAACAATAGCACATATTTGCATCTATTGTGGTCCAGTTACCAGAAAACGCCTGCAAAAACTACACTTGTAACTCTCAGTGGCAAAGGAATTTGCTTATATTCATCATTCAGAAAAATACCATCACATACTAGTTTTATGCTTTTGTTGCTGTGTTTGTCTAGGGATCGCCGGTTCGATACCCCACTCCTTCATTAACATAAGTAATTGTATTTCATGTGAGACCTTAAACCGAGATCTCTTGTATCGGTGTTATACACCGGGCATCTAAAAGAACCAGGGGGTGTCTCTAGAACTAGAACACGTTCTGTATCTTGCGCTTCTCTCCAAAATATGAAAGCACTTATCTCTTTTAGGGGGAGTCGACCATATGAACTATCCGGCAGCAATGATAAAACTCTAAAACACATAAGTATTAGTCTTACAAATAAAAGCACATGACCTTACCTGCGCGTTTCGACTTCTGTCGCGTTACCAAAATGACTATAACAATTAGGCTTGTGTCTGTCAGTGATAATTCATTGCTTTTAATAAAACTGTTAAATATCAGGTGTATAATCTTCTTGCAGAAATGTTCATGTATACTACTAGATAGACATATAGAGACACGACCTTTGATCCTAAATGTCACATTGACCACGAGCAGGCTCAGTTAAAACATGCATATAACGTGTTGTCTCCATGAGGTGAACATCTTGACCAAGCTTAAAGTCCTTTAAAGATACAATCTTTTGACCCTAAAATGTGAATTTGACATTGAGCATGCATTGTATGGGCAACACTTGTTAAAAGTTATTTCAAGATTAGTCTATGCATGTTGAAATTACAGCCTAGTCACAAAATACTAGAAAACAGTCCCCTTTGCAAGTGTGGCATTCGCCTTAAATGTAACCCCCTATTGTATATTGTGTATTGTGTATGAAAAACTGGTATAAAACCCTGAATCACAAGTTTGAGCCATCAGTGTGACATTGACGTTCCAGGTTGCTCCCTGTGCGTGGTGATCCCTCAGTGAGTCCTAAGACCTTAAACTCGCAGGTCACTCCCCGGGCGTAATGCGTGTTTCATTCTTTGGGTACGGGAAACAGTTGTATGATTTAACTCATAATCAGTCTATCAATGTAGAAAGTACAGTCCGATTACAAAGTATTGCTATATAACCCTATATTACAGGTTTTGTGTCCGAAGTATGATCTTGACATTCAAGGTAGCTCCCTGGGTGCGATGCACAAACACCCTTGGAATATGAGCAATTACTGTATGAAGTTATTTCAAAACCAGGGAGATGTAACTGGTACTGGTACTGGTATATAACGCTGTATCGCAGGTTTGAGCCTTAAGTGTAACCTGGACGCTTAATGCTTCACTCTTGGGGTACGGGAACAATTGTATGATCTTACTCAAAATCAATATATACATGTACAAAGTACTGTCCGAATACAGTATCACTATATAACCCTACATTACAGGCCTGAGCCCTAAGTATGACCTAGACTTTCAAGTTGGATGTTGGTATTGCTAGTACAGTGCAACCTCTCAACAACAACACCAAAGGGAATATCAATTGTTGTTTGGTGTGGAGAGGTTGGTGCTCTAGGGAGGTTAATACGTTCAGAAATAACTGCTTTTGGAAATAAAATATATGTCTTTGTAAAGAGGTTTTTGCTCTTCGGAGGTGTTACCTAGAGAGGTTGGACTAATAGATATAACTAAAACTTGAGTTGGACAACATGTCCAAGAAAGGCGTTAATACGTTTTGAATGAAAGTATAATAACAGAATTGATACCCTTGCATTGTACATGTTCTTGTCATACTGTTCTATGTTTCATGGAGGAAGGTCCTTTATTCTTGAATAACCTTTTATCTTTTCATTTATTCGTTATCTAATGCGTTTTACAGCAGTAGTTTGGATCAAGGCTTATATCATGGGTCTTAATTAAAAGGATATTTGTCAAAGCATTAAATGTAGTACCCGCAAATCTTATTTAATACGTTATTCAAGATAACTGGCCATTCCAGTGCAATAATCTGATATCAACCTATTGCTTTATGTTAATTATATTGTACTATGACATTTATGCCCTGTTTCAGGTATGTTCATTTCTGAGGGTTTTGCTATAACTTTCTGAATTTGACAACATGCTTTTATATATACTTTTATTGCTATAAAATGACATGCTCTGCTTGTCGGTTTTGGTTTGAATACGTAGAAATGTTGTGTGTCTCTGGCTTACACAAGGTGTTTACTTTGGAGTACAACTTGCCCTGTATCTTATTTTTATTTTCTTAGAGATCTAGGTTTCAGTGAATTCAGCAATGTGGATGCAAATATATTTCATATATTGCTGAATCTTGGAGGGCAAACAGTTTACGTGGAGGTTTACTGGGGTTTTTTTTTCAAAATGTACAAATGTATTTCACTTTTCACAGGAATATCTTCAAAACCCTCACAATGTCTTCACGAAACGGGGATGTACTTAAATCGTTAGATGGAGTGCCATTATATATGCAAAGGTGTGTATGTTGGTATACAAATATTTGATAGAGATGTCAGTATTGAAATAAAATTGTTTGAAAATGTTTACCTATCTTCTAACCGTTTTCTTAACTATACGTTAGAACACTGTAATTTATTGATGGTGCTTTCTATAAAGCTATTGTAAATAATAGTTTATACTTAAAATATATTGATTAAGTGAGTACTTACTGAGCTTGTTGATATTTGTAGCAAAGAATGTTGCAGCTATTGTGGATTTCTTTTGTAGTCGTGATATGTTCATGGACAAGTACCTGGATATAGAAACAATACAGTATATTAAAGACAGTGCAAACTTTATAAGTCTACATGGTCCTGATGTATCCGCAATTGGGTATATTCCAGTCAGTGATCCAAGTCTACCGTCCTCGGCTCCGAAGGCAGTGAAAACTGTCAAACAAGGCTTTCAGGCAATACCCGAGAAACTCACTAAACAGTTTCTCAGTTCTAGTTACAGGTATAACCATCTCTGTTCATTCACAATCTTTTTCGTAAGTCATCCTTTTTCAAATAATTTAGTTGTTTCAATGTTCATCACTCGTAACAGACGTGTACAGGCTGACATTTCATTGAGTAAAGTAGTGGAAGAACCAGTGTAACTCCAAATTTCGATAAACACTGAAACACAGTACTTTACTTTGAAAATGTAATTCAAAACCAGTGACATTAAGCGAAAAAGACAGCTCCTGGCAGTAAATAAAATCCTTTGAGTATTCGTCCTTTTGGACCCATACTATCTTATAGGGGTTTTTATGCCCGTTTCAACAGCGCCTACGTTATTTACAGGCGGGCAGTTTACTTTACTATCATTCCTCAAAAGGACCAGTACTAGACTATTTTCCATTTAAGAAACTAGAAACGTTTTCGCAAGAGAAAAGCCAATGTCCCTCAATCAGTGATTATTTGCTCTAAACATTCGCCTACGAGCATACAAGTCAATGATACAGATACAATTTTCATTTATTGCTGGAGTGTTGAGTATGTAATAAACATGGCAAAAGTGGACATGAATTTGTATGCAGATGGCGGTTCTCTCCACAGCTTTCAAACATTGACATGATTGTTTGTATTGACTTTCAGACATCACTTGTATCGTAATCATCATCTGAGGGCCATTAATAAGCGTTCTGATGGAAACTATGGACTGACTTTTCAGCCGACGGAAACGAAAGCCGGAATAACATCTGATATAAAGGTGGTTTACCAATTATGTTGCCATTTCACGAGAATCATTTCTACTATTTAAAGCTATAATAACTATAGTATTAATAATACCAAGACAAAATACAAAATTCGTTACAAGACATTACAGAAGAATTGTGATAATAAGAACAAAGAACAACACATGATAATAACAACAGAAACAAACATAATAATAATAACAATAATTAGATTAATGATAATAATGATAATAATAACAGTAATTATAATATTTGTAGTCAATAAACAAGGTTATTGCATCTAAGTCTTTAATCTAGCAAGAACTTTCAAAAAACAGTGTCTGAAGTAAGAAACCCGTTTTAAGTGTTTTAAAGGCAAACTCATAGCTGCTATTTAGTTACTCTAAACAGTGTTTTTTGAAATGGTTTATTCGCTGTCGTGTGTGCAGCTCCTGTTGAAAACATACATGGGACCTGTCCCGAAATTAAGCAGGTTGAAGAACTATGGGAGAATAAGGAAAAAAGAGATCCTAAGACAGCAGATGACCTTCCATTGCCAAGATCCACTGTATGCTATACACAGATGAATTAATCATTTTACCATCAGTAAAGACAACAGCTACGAAAGTGATGCAACTATGTATATTGGCGAACAACGATAGCAACTTTCTTTCAAATAAACAATTGTAATACATTTTAGGGTCATGTAGGCATTAAAACTTGTGCCAAGCAGGTCATCCTAGCTATACCAAGAATTGCGTTGGAATATCTAGACTGGGAAGGACTTAACCAGGCGACTGTTCAAGACTACATCAAACATTCAGTCAAGGTATGTAAATGTTAATTTGTTTCGTTTGATAGCAATCCTTGTCCGCGATGTAAAGTCTTGAATTTTAAGAAGCATATATTTACAAGAATTGTGTTGCAGCGTTTTCAGCAGCATTCTTGAGAACAAAATGCACAATGAAGAAGTTATACATTTGCCCTCTTTCACACAGGAAACCCGTGCAGCAAAACTATTCTTTGGTTATGGAACAGCTTGGTGGAAACTACTTGACAAAGCTGCGAGTTATGCGGTATCTATGACGCCTCTAAGACAGACATATGACTATGCAGTTTCAGGTTTAACGTCTAAAGCTGTTTTGAATCCAGGATATCCGGACGGTGGTTCGTTATGCAAATCATTCTTTACCACTTGTTATAAAGTTAAAAAATATAGTTGTCCTATGTATGCTGTTTTTAATAAAATGACACGCGAAATAAAATGTTTATGCAATAGGTCATACTTTTCGATCTAATCGAATGCTCCCATTTATTAATATGACCAAATCTAAATTTTCCATATTGACTCAATATCAGCAATATGAAATTGATACTTTCACTAATTTTCAAAGAAGTTGAACTGCGACACCACAGAGCTAAGCTCCGCCCTAAATCTCTTTATAGTTCAGATGCAAAACATGTATGTAGAAGAAACAAGCTGTAAGCCGGTTATAAGTCCATATTACAGGAATAAACAAACTTATTGCGTCGATTCGATGACGCTCCATCGCAGTTTTTTTTCTCATTCCTGTAATAAAGACATATACAGTACTGTAGCCTATATGTGTCACGTAACATTCTTTTTAAAAATTAGAACATTTTTCTTTTTGCAGATACCAGAATATGGCGTGAAGCTGTTAGCACTGGAGAACGTGTGCAGGGTGTCGGGGACGACTCTATCGCTATGACGAATGTTAGCGTATATTTGGCAAGAAAACATTTTGCTGAAATATTTAACATCACTCTAACTGATGTCTTTGAACCAGATTCGGCTGTAAGTATTCTTTCAAAGGTTGGAGTTTCAAGCAATATATCTATAAAATAGTACCAAGATAATTGAGCTACTAGTACTGTAAAGGGAAATTTATCATCAATGTTTAAATTTCATTTATGGTGCTACTCCGCAACGAAAAATTTATAACTTAATAAGGACCAGGTTCTAAATACAGTAAACTCCGTTTATAACGATATTCAGTGGATCGTTTTTCCCTCCTTCCCGTTTTTTTTTGTTGGGGGGTGGGGGGGGGGGGGGGGGGGGGGGGGGGGGGGGGGGGGGTTTTTTTTTTTTTTTTTGGTTTTTTTTTTTTTTTTTTTTTTTTTTTTTTTTTTTTTTTTGGGGGGGGGGTTTTTTTTTTTTTTTTTTTTTTTTTTTTTTTTTTTTTTTTTTTTTTTTTTTGGAAAAAAAAAGTTTTTTTTTTTTTTTTTTTTTTTTTTTTTTTTATTTTGGGGGTTTTTTGGTGGGTATTTTGGTTGATTACCCTTGTTTGAGCGCCGGTCATTGCCTCTCGCAAACCATATTTATCTCATTAAACGGGAAAACAATGCATTCGGGACTTGAGAAACGCATCGTTACATCTGGAATATCGCTACATGCGATATCGTAACATCCACAGTGAAAGTCAAAAAATATAGAAGGTTTGGGTCGTGACTTCAACCTCAGCATCGTTACAAGCAGTATATTGCTACAAACGATATCCTTACAAGTTGAGTTTACATTGTGGTAAGGATCGTTTTAAAATCAAATATGTTTTGAATGCTAATATCCTTTAGAAATTTTTATGTGAAGGTGATGAAAATTTGGGACCAATATCCAATAGGAGCATCCTGGTACGAGTGGACTCCAGGTTACAAGTGGGACGAAGTGGAATCACGTATGATCAAGCCGTCAAGAAATGATGCAGTGTACATTACTTCAAATATTTTCTCAAGTTCGCAAAGGTCTGGGTGGACCGAAGGTGGATTGGAAATGGTGGAGAAAGTTCTAAAGCGTTTAAAAAGGAAAAAGGGAGGTTTTAGGAATCCCCAAGATAACGGTCAGATAAATTATAAGTGACACACTACCCAGTGAAAAAATAAAACGTACGAGCAGTCAACCTGAGACAGTAGCGAATAACTCTTCATCTTTTTCAAGACTGTTGCAAGCCGAATGTTGCAAAGTTCAAATTGTTAATATTTTATTACATGAAAGTTAGGTTTTCATATTTTTAACCAGGTTTTCCGAAGGAAAAATCCTGGTTATTAGATTGGGGTATGTCGGCGGGCGGGCGTAAACAATTTCTTCTGTGCGCAACTCCTCCTACATTTCTCAACGGATTTCAACCAAACTTTCACAGAAGTATTGTCATGAAGTGCCCTGGCGCATATTGTCGGGGTTTTGTGATTTGGTTATTTTTGACAGAGTTATGGCCCTTTGCTTTTTTCACATGAAATTCTTCTGTGCGCAACTCCTCCTACATTTCTCAACGGATTTCAACCAAACTTTCACAGAATTATTGTCACAAAGTGCCCTGGCGCATATTGTCGGGGTTTTGTGATTTGATCATTTTTGACAGAATTATGGGCCTTTGTTTTTTTCCACATAATGTAATATATAGAGAGAAATACTCTTCTGTGTGCAACTCCTACATTTCTCAAGGGATTTCAACCAAACTTTCACAGAACTATAATTGTGAACTAAAGAATTTTGAATATATAATGTTCTGCCCCTGGTCGTCCGTCCGTCCGTTAGCAATTTTGTGTCTCCTTATTTAAGTATATATAAAAGGGAGAATACTCTGTTATTATAAAAGGGAGAATATTCTGTTATTATTGTCTATTTTTAGAATAGATTACCGGTCCTGTATTTGCCTGAATTATGGCCCTTTGCTTTTTTTCCACATATGTTATATATAGAAGAATACTGTCACGTGCCCACTTCCTCCTACATTTCTCAAGATATTTAAACCAAACTCTCACACAACTGTTGTCATCAAGTGCCCTCGTGCATATTGTCTGGGTTTTGTGTTTGGATCAATTTTGCCTGAATTATGGCCCTTTGCTTTTTTTACACATGTAATATATAGAAGAAGACCTTTGTTTCTTTTTCACATTATGTATATCTACTGACTTTAAAACACATTTGCGCTCGGCCAGCAGACTGGAAAATGAAAACCTGGTTTTGTGACAATTCCCTGTCACTTGTTTGAATATACATGTATCAAGTGCAAACGCAATGTGGCATTTAATTTTTACACCTCACCATACATGTTACAATATGATACACATTGCATACAACATCAAACAATTTTCAACATGTACACCATTCTAAAAACAGAATAATGAGAGACAGTACATATATACTGGTTATGTCAACTTTCACCCTGCTCTTTTGAACTATGTATTTGTCTTGATGCTAAAGTGGTCATTTTGTATTTTAATTTTATACATTTCGTATACATCCACACCACTGGATTCCCTCACTTCCTTGACTTATGAGCGGAAGCCTATTATGGACATTTTGTCTTAATTTTTATGCATTATGCATTTCCTCTTCGGTATTTGGTTTTATGTGTTCGGTATTATTAACTGCGTCTTCGATGTTACATATTACCTCGTAGTCGAAGAAATGAAGCGGAAAACGACGATATTGGATTAAAAAAAATGGGAAAAGTGAAGATAAAATTGCAGATTCATTAAGTGATAAGTAGAGGAACATTTTAGTAACGACTTTTGTGTTACTACTTCTGACGTCGCACTTCTGACCTAAGAGTTACAACTTACGACTTGCGACTTCTTTACTACGACTTTTGAAATATGACTGAGCATATGAAGCAAGACCTGTTTTAAGCTTCATGCAATATTTCCTTTGCTGGTAGAGAAGATCCCTGTTAACTAGGTCAAAGGTCGAGGTCATCTTGAGCTGTAAAAGAATACCTATTACTAGTTACATGAATAACCAATCCAGTATAAGCACGCTGGGGCCAACATTTCGGTTTACTGGTAACTTTTATTCTATTAAAGCCTACAATGACCTAGACCTTTTACATAGTTAACAGGTATCTCTTCTCTATCAACCAAGTAAATATGACATGATGTTTAAAGAAGATATTGGTTAATATGCCATAAATCAAAGGCGTAACGCAGAACACACAAGTGTTAGCAAGTGCATAGTCATTAGTTGTAACTCACAAGTCAGAAGTGCGAAGTCAAAGAAGCAACACCCAAGTCATAAAATGTAAAAGAAAAAAAAAGTACTACTGTACTTATTTGTAGTGTCTTCTTCACTTTTCGGATGTCATGTGTGTTCCGTTCATCATTTTTGTTATCTAATCTTGTTGTTTTCCGCTTCACTTCTACGACAACGAGGTAATATGCAAAATCTAAGACATAGTTAATAATACGTAACACATAACACGTAATAGGCAATGCATAATACATAATGCATAAGAATTAAAACAAAATGTTCCTAATGGACTTCCGTACTTATCCAATGTATTTCTGTTTTGTACGGAAGCCCTAGAGGGATATTTATTATTAATGATCAATTATAACTTATAATTTATCATTTTAATGGTTAGTAACTTATCACTTGAGATTTATAACTTATTATTTATAACTTATCAATATGTACTCATAATGGCGGGAAATCTGGCTGTGCAGAAGCTGCTTTTATTACGAGGTAAGAATTGTTCATTCACTGTTTATGAGATTATTTAATTACGATAGAAAATCTAGCATAATTACAAGAAATTACAGATTCTTATTTTCAAGGACCACATTCTACACAACATACAAATTCTTATACTTATTGATATTTAAATTTTTCCAAGTTGACATAATATGATATCATGTGGATGGTTGTAAGCAGCTGATTGATTCATCCTGAAATATTTTACTACGCAGACTGTTATTGTCTAGAATCAAGACAAGGAGGTAAAAGAAGGAGCCGAGGCTATAATTTATAACCTCTTAAAGTAGTGAATGTTAAAGACAGAAAGAGTATTATTTAATCCGTATTAGTAGTTCAATGACGCTTCTGTGTAAAACTGATTCTTCTTTATTTGTAGATAACAATGTTTCTAAGGGTAGTGTTTTCATCTTCGTTGGTTATTTTGATGCTGTAGTGCCATCTTTGTTTCCATTAGATAGTCAAGGTGCACTATCGAGATTTCAGCTAATCAAAGACTACTTTTATGATAGATAGATTAAAGTACTTTGAAATTGTTCTACTTTTATGTAGTCGACACAACATAAAAATAAGAAGTCGACATTTGAAGTGCGTTTTGAAGTCGCTGAAAGGATGTGAATACACCACTACAAGAAGACTTAATCAGGAAAAGAATTCAACTCAGTGGACAATGTATATGCTACAGAAATATGTGGCGGTGTTTAAGACACGATTATAAAATTAAAGCAAAAAGAAATAACGTTATGAGGTTGGTGAAAGAATGTATATATTTACGTAAAACTCATAAGCTGAGTAGGTCTTAGTTTGGTTTGGCTTGTTGATGAGTATGATAAACTAAAACCATTTGGTCTATGCATTCACGGAGCAATAGACGTATACAGCCGCCGAATAATGTGGTTAGAGGTAGGAGTAAGTAACAATAAATCGAAATGCATCGCAAATTGCTATCTGGAAACAGTCAAAACTGTAAATTGTTCTTTACGGATTATTCGAGCTGGTTGTGGTACAGAAAATCTGCATCTCAGTTTCTAACAACATTTGCTTCGTCTTAATCCTAAAGATTTATGGGAATCAAAAGTTTTGTATACGAGAAGAGTACTGCGAATCAAAGAACTGAAACCAGGTGGGGATACCTAAGACGTCAAGGTGTCCATTGGTGGGTAAATAAATTGAAAGAATTACACGATTGTGGTAGAATCAGTCAAATCAGTCATACATATAGCAAGTGTAAGAGTTTCTTTAATGAATCGTCTACAAGTAGAATTGGATCACATAGAACAGCACTGGAATCTACACAATATACTTAAACAGAAATTTAACAACGAGCTTCCATATGGTTACCCGAAGTTTTGTATTACGTTCCAGTACTGTATGGTGGATACGACTATTATATCCGAGGTTCTGGAGATATCCCTATTATCCACAAACGAGTAAGACTATATTACAGGTTCCTTAAGCGATAGACGAAAATTTCAGAAGTTAGTTATTATGTACAAACTAAAAAACGGTTTGTTGCCGGAACAATTTACTACAATATTCCCTAGAGTTGTTGGTGAAAGTAATCATTATAATTTAAGAAATGCCCAAGATTATACGGTTATGGTAGGAAGAACAACGCTTTTTCTAAACTCGTTCGTACCATCCAGTGTTAATGTATGGAATACTATACCTGAAGAAATAAGAAATTCCCCGTCATTGTATAGTTTCAAGAACTCACTCAAAAGCAACTTATTTCGGGCAAATGTTATTCCAACATACTACTTCAAAGGGCCAAGGTTCTTGACTATCCATCACACACGCTTAAGGAACGGCTGCAGTAATTTAAAAGCACATCTGTTTAAAAATCACTTAAGTAATGACGAAAACTGTAACTGTCAAAGCGGAATTGAGGATGTAGATCACTATTTTTTCAAATGTTCATTGTTTTTACAACAAAGAATCATTCTTTTCAGAGCAACACGTCAGTATCATCCCTTAAATGTAAATACCTTGCTTTATGGAAGAGAAGTACTTTCGGATGAAGAAAATTTAAAAATCTTCTCTGTAGTTCAAAAATTCATACAAAACACATCTAGATTTGCAAATTGGCGTGTTTTTTTGCGTTTTTTGTTGTTGTTTTTATATAAATATATAAACATATAAAAATATATATCTTTTGGCGACCACGAACTTGGAACGAGCACACACACACACACACAAGCACATGGAGTTGCTTCTAGTACTTAAGTTACTAAAATTGTTGGTTAAAATGAACCTACGTGTAACTGTTCTGTAGCCATAATTTACTTCTGTAATTGTATTGTATTGGGGAGAGCCATCTTATAAGTGGAAAGCACTTGTGGCTCAAACCATTTGCTGATTTTATGGCAATACTATGTTTAAACTACTTAATAAGATATGGTTTCGATGGCAGACGCACAAGAGCTAAAGAGTTAAAATAAAGTAATGTATAGAGAAGATAGACAGAATGTTGATGCAGTCCTTCACCAATTAATTAGTAATCATTTTACCAAAGTGAAGTGCCTTGTTTTGCTTTACAAAACATAAATAATTGTCTCACTTACAATAGCATACTATGATGTACTCAAATCACTCAGTCTCCCTTCATTAAGTAGCTACATGTATATCAAAAACCAATACACTGATTACATGAAACAAGAGTCCCAAATTGTTAGCAAGTTTCCTAAAATATAAGTGATTTAATTAAACAAAATATGTTTTCACTCACCACCTGTTGAATTACTGGTAAAAATTCTGACCACTGGCTATATCAGCACAATTAACAATCTATAAGTCTCAACGTGATGATCCTTCTTGAAGTGTAGCTGGGTATCCTTTGGGCGACGAAAAGCACCTTCTTGGTCAACTGACTAACGCCTATTGATTCATAGTTTCAGGATGAACTTTGATAAATAGTGTCAGTATCACCATTGATACAGAAGTCCACATATTACCGTGCTTCTTCCCGTTAATGGTTCTCATTTTTCTCATCAACGTCATTCTCTCCTGCTTCTAGATGTTTCATTCTTCTGGATAAATTAATGAAAAAGTATGCACTACAAACTTATGGATCAAAAGTGGAGATTACCGCTAAAACGTAAAAGTTCTAGATAAAACTCTATGTACAATTAAAAGACAGTTCTCGTGGCAACATAGTTTTCGGCTTCACTAAACGTTGTACTCAGTATCAATATTAGACAAAATAAACACCAGAAATTGCACACATAATGTCCAGCAGAAACAGAATTTTCACTTCTATAAAGCGTCCAAATGTGAAAGTTAAATGTTTTTATACACGGAATTCAAAGCGCCGGAGGAATATGGCCACATTTGATGCAGTATGTCATATTTTTTTCTTCTGAGAAGGTGCCGGCTACAATTCCATATTTAAAAGAAAATTCGATTTGGTCTTAGTAATGGACCTTTAATTTTAAAGGAGTGTGATCCGGAGCTATACAGCCAACTCAAAAGATCAAGCGACTGTTATAATATTCCGTTTATATTATACTGATATAACGCTGATCAAATTTCATAATAATTTATATATATATATATATCGTTTTTACAGGAGCTGCCATTTCGATTTATGTCATTGGTTTTAAATTACCTTTTCAAAGTAAAATACTCGGTGATAATAAACATTTGGAGTTACACAGGTTCTTCCACTACTACACTCAAGGAAAAGTCAGTGTGTACACGTCTAGTACGTCTACGATATCTAATATCAGCTGTAAATTTGTAATCATATTAACATATTTATTCAAGAACATGTTCGATGAAAAGTAAACTCATTTGGAAGCGCATACAAAATTGGCCTTCATTCTGTGAAAATCCTTCTTAAATATGTGAGTTGGAATCTATATTACCTTTTCTCACGTGGACCAGCAACTTCGGGTAACCGCTACAAAACTAACATAGCTAAAGTTCAAATTTAACAGGCCAGTGTAGCGACCTTCCGTCAGTTGTTTTGAAAATTTCACACTTGATTCGGATGACACGTGGCCGTTTCAATCCGTCCGATTTTAGCGGTCATTTAGCGAATGGGAGGCACTTAGACTGGCCGCTGCCCTCGGGGGTGTATTGCGCGATTTCCGTCAATTGTTTTGAAAATTTCACACTTGATTCGGATGACACGTGGCCGTTTCAATCCGTCCGATTTTAGCGGTCTTAGCGATCGAGAGGCACTTAGACTGGCCGCTGCCCTCAAGGGTGTATTTCGCGATTTCCGTCAATTGTTTTGAAAATTTCACACTTGAATCAGATGACACGTGGCCGTTTAAATCGGTCCGATATTAGCGGTCTTTAAGCGATCGGGTGGCACTATATAAGACTGGCCGCTGGCCGCAGACGACAGGAGACCGTTTAATCAAGTTGTAATATAGAAGGATTTTTTCGTCGGGGGCATCCCAGAGTGACCGTTCACTGGAGGTGACCGCCGAATCAAGGTGACCGTTAGAGCAGATTAGACTGTATTCAAAATTGATAAAGGTCATTTTTGTCAGAACGACATCTTTCTTGATGAAATAAGAGTTACTTGTAAATGCGATCCTGGGACTTTAATTAGGACTCATTTTCCCTCATACCAAAGTCCTGTGGAATAGGTTACCCCTACCTATTGCAACCCTGTCTTATCTTGAATCAGTCAAACCTCAGTTATTAATCATACAGCAGTAACTTTATTTTTACTATCATTTTACACCCGCCGGGTACGCCGCCCATACTACTCGCGAGAGGTGTGAGGCAGTTTTAAGAGATAGAGATAAAATAAAATGCTATCTAATGTTTTTTATTCAGGCCAAACTATTTATCTGTAAAAACTCACTTTAAAAATTGTTTTCCTTTTTTCAGTGAAGTAAAGTATGTCTCTTTGACTTAAATGCTTACTATGTTTGTGGAAGAGAAATAGTGTACCCTTTTCTCAGACTGCAGCGAAAGTAACTTACGTGAGTAATTTATCATTAATAAACAAGCAGACAAACGTTCAGAATTTGCAATTTTTTTCAAGATCTTGTTCGAAACTAGTCTCAATAATTCGACTCCAAACGCAGACTCATTTTACATACGGACATTTTATAGATATCTGCGCTTTTCGGAGGCTGTATAGCGCCTAGCAAAAAATGTAACGATATTCACCCGTTGGACTAGTTCGAAACTAGTTAACACAAACTAACACAAACATTCAACCATTCATTTTTTAAATTTTTATCAAGATTTTGTTTGAAAAAAACATTGTCCCGGCCCATTTTTGAGGCAGAGATAGGTAGTATACTGTAATGGGGAAGTAACCGTTGCGAGTAGTTGAAATTCCGTACATTTTTTTATTTTAGCACGTACAATTTAGGTATGAGACGCCTAAATCGGTGAAACCGGAAGCAGGTTATTTTGTCTAGGAACAGCAGACCTACACTAGTGTTTGATGCTGATTGGCTGAAACTAAGTGGATGCATACAAGAAAAATAGTTTGAAATAATCGCTGCTGATAGATCACAAATGAAATATGAAGAGAAAAACTGGATATAAATTATAATCAAAATATTTGGATTTGAAAATACTGACATATTTGGTCGGTGACCACTAAAACTGCCACAAAAATGGGGTGGTGTCATTGAGCTCCAAATTACTGGCTAAAGATTGGATCACATGTATAAATTTGTTATTTTTTGTGGGACTAGGATGATTCTACAAAATAAAGTTCATTTCAGCAGTCGGTGAGATTTTGGGTAGTCGCACCGGAAGAAATCCTTATAATGTAAGTCTATGGAAATGTATTTAGGCGTCTCATACCTAAATACACCGACTTCACCGAGACGCTTGTGGACATTACTTTCAAGCGCCTAAATGTCTGGAGTGCTGAATCATAAATTTGTAACTATTCTTGGTGATTATTTAGATCTGACAACACACTGAAGTATGGTAAGATGTGACATAAGTTATGTTTTCATGCAATATTAGATAAGATATTGATTATTGTCTCGATTCCAAAATAAGGAGTTTGTAAAATTGTAATATATTTCGGATAAAGCGATCTATTATCAAATAATTTGGAAGCGATCATGGGAAAATATAATTTTGAGATATTTTTCTGACACAAGTATGGGCATTATCACCTTCAGCTTCAAACACAGGAACTTGACACATATACTTTCCGTGCTATGCAGACTTCCCGAAAGTTGTCAGTCCCACAGACATGACTGAAAGATTTTGATGCGGACTGACAATTTTCAATCAGGATTCATCATCATCAATACTTTAGGATTGTCCAACTGATCAGCATTTATAATATCAACGGTTCTGTTAGCGTCGAAATTTGAGACCTGAGATGTTTATAGGACGGCCATAAATAGCAATATACAACCTAATTTGTGACACGTGGTGTTCAAAAAGCTAGACGTATAATCGGCAATATCGGCAATCAACATGATCAACAGACATGGTAACGCCCTGGTCCGGGCAGAGCAAAGATATACACATTATGAGTGTTAATTGCCGATAACAATGTATTGATTTTAATTGTTTAATTCTCAGCAGGTTTTAACAGTCAGGTCAAAGAACAATGATTGATAGTGTATTTATAACACATTAGGAGTGTTAACTGCCGATAATTGATATAAATGATGAATAAAGTATGCATTGATATTATTGTTTAATTCTCAATAACAGTTTATTTTGACTATTTGGTATCAGAATACAAAACATAAAGACAGAAAATAAACTACCAACTCTTACCTCACATTTTAGTATCACGATAATATATGAAAACTCGCTCAAACAATAATAGTTAATAAGTATTTTTTTGATTGGCTTTCCTGTTAAAATTTTTCAAAAAGTATTCAATATCTCGTACATGGGTAACCCGACCTGGGACATCATATTTTCACATTTGGCCGTTTCGTAAAACTAATATACAGACCCTGTTGTCAACCAAGAAAACTGCTGTTAAAATTGACAGGATCAATATTTTTCTTTGTGGTCGACACATTAAACAATTTATCTAAGCAATGACACTTAATTTGTTTAAATTCCGTAAAACACTTCCAAATGGCGCAGAGTTTCGCAAAAATACGCCCATTTTTGTCACGTGTATGTCTGCTTTGACCCTGTATCATATCAGATATCAGTGGAAATATTTATTGCCTGTATACACATGAAATCAACTCAAAATTTTCCCGAAGATTGCGTCAAATTAGTTCGACTCCTATGATTACACTGAGTCTGACACTTAAATCACTGAGGCATGACTGAATATTTCAAGTGTATATAGGCTACAAGCTGTAGTCAGATTTTGAGCACTGATCCATAAATATACTTTTAGTGTATAGTAAAGCAACGGTTAAATAAACAAGGAAAACGTAAAGGTCTAAGCTCAAGGGTAAGATTCAAACTATAGTAACCAGAAGGTTGTTAAAGGAGAAGTGACAACTTTTACTGTGTATTCATTCTAACGCCAGTCATTCAATTTAAACGCCCATGAACAAAGATCATCTGTCTAAAAAAATGCTTTAGTGTTTTCTCACAGGTTTACCTGTATTTATAACAATTTTCTCACATTACATGTAAATAATACATGTAGCTGCACTTTTATTCCAGGGAACACCAATCAAAGATGTTGTCATATCGGAGAATGCACCAAAAAGTTTGTTGCTACAGAAACATGCAGACTACATTGCTGCCTATGGATCAAAGAAAGAGGATTATGTAAGCAACACAAAGTTTTCTTGAAGTAAAGAACATTTTTGAAACAAACAAACAAAAATTGCAAAATTGAAGATGTAAGTTTCAGTACATTGAATATAGAATTTTACAGTTTTGTGTGTTAACTATTTTATGGTCATAGGTTTGAGTCTGAACTAGGACCTGACCCCTTTTATATGAGAAAAATTGTTTTTTTCTTCTGAAAGATTGGGGTAAATTATTAGATCTGTCTTTCTTGAAATGAGAGCTACATAAGTAAACTTCCTGTCTAAACATAATTAGTTTAGTTCATACTAATTTATTTTAGCTCGATTGAAAAAGCTTGAATCTTATCAAGTCACTCTTGAGTCCGCTTCTTGGAAAAACCAGTATTAGTGTCATATGAGGAGGTGCGGTCATGGCCCCAGTTGGGCTTGAACCCGCAACCTCTGGGATTAGCGGCAGACACCTTAACCTCTACACCACTGCTCCATAATGGAAATGCTGTTGTAAACTGGCAGTAAAACCAAAAATAAAGAACAGTACATCTTTGCTAAAATTAGAACTTTACAATCTGTGGCCTTGGAGTCAGTGGCTATACCAGGAGGCCTACATCAGTATGCCTTTAACATTAACGGTGGTGTTGAAAAATTTTCAAATGTGCAAATTGCACTCTTACAATGTATTAATAATAGTGCTATTCTATTTCTCCATTTTCTTTGAAATCATCAGTGACATCAAAAAACTTAGTTTCTATGACAACACACTACATGTATTATTCTTTCAGGAATACTGTATGACGGAATACCTTCGTATCAGTGGCATGTACTGGGGTCTGACGGCGATGGATCTAATGGGTCAGCTGTCTCGTATGAACAAGGAGGAGGTGATAGAGTTCGTACAGCAGTGTCAGCATGAGTGTGGTGGTATAGGGGCCAGTGTGGGGCATGATCCTCATCTACTGTACACTCTCAGTGCAGTTCAGGTAGGAGACTGAATCCTATTGACCCTTCCGAAACCACCTCCATGGTGGAGTGGTAATGGTTGGTAACTTGTAAACACTAAACCTCTCACAGATTCAGGTCATGGGTTCAAGTCCTGCTACCAATTTCATGTGAGGAAGTTGACAGTTTCTTATAAATGGAGTATGAAAGTGTGGTACTGGTCCTTTGCATGAACAATGGTTCCATGTTTGTATTACAAATACTACCCACCTGTACAGTCATGTTCATACCTGAAACAATGTTGAAACAGGCAATAAACCTTTTCAAGTCTTCCATTTGTTTCCGTCATTTAGCTGATCTGTCCATGTAGTGGCAAACTTGTTCTAGTTCTCCATTTCTCTTGCTCTTTTTACCTGCTTCATATAATAAATTAGATCCTTGCTGAATTGTAACAGATCTGTTTGGAACGTCATGTTAGCAATGATACTAGGTCATGTATATTCCTGTGTTACAGATATTAACACTTTATGACTGTCAGAGTAGCATCAACATAGACAAAGTTGTGGAGTATGTTAAAAATCTGCAACAGGATGACGGAAGTTTCTATGGGGATAAATGGGGTAAGTGTGAACTTTCAACGCCATTTTTTTTTGTGCCAAACCTGGCTTTTTGTGTATGTTAATGCTCTCTTGTATGTTGTATATTTTACTGCCTACTTTAAAAAAAGAATATCGCTTGATTTAACAATGGCTTATAGAGGGAAAACTTCAAAAATCCACTAGGTCCAGACCCTAGATGTTTGGAATATAGTATTATGTAATTTTAGATACATTTACCAAAAAAAAGTAAGTTTTGCTGTTTTGTGTATATTTCAGGTGAGGTTGATACTAGATTCTCGTTCTGTGCTGTGGCTTGTTTGGCTCTACTAGGTCGACTGGATGAGGTCAACACTGACAAGGCTGTTGAGTTTGTGTTGTCTTGTATGAACTTTGATGGTGGCTTCGGTTGCAGACCAGGGTCAGAATCTCATTCCGGTCAGGTAAATCTTTTTATGTCCTTAAGATTACAGTAAACAATTTAGTGAGTTTCACAGACCTTGGGCTGAATCTCACTCAAAGTTAGAATTAACGGACAGCTGTAAATACTAAGTATTTACAAGTCTTGCTTTTGTCTCACAAACCTAGGCTAAAACATTCCACTCAGCTACACCTATAAGCTCAGGGGCTGTTAAATTTGAAAATACATACACACTGAAACACCATGTGAAATTTACTTTTACATTCAATAGTTGATATTGGGGAGAGGAAGTGCCATGCATGCCACTAAGAGTTGAAGTACTGCGGTGAGATTTTTGTGAAATTCCACAATTTCTTATAGGAAATACCAGGCTAAAAACTTAAGCAGGAAAGCATATTTGGTAATTTATTGCGTATTTTACACTTGACATTCCCAATGTCCTGCTACCACATGTAGTTTATCAATGATACTGTGGCTGAAGCGTCTATCACATATGGACACATTTCTAGTTTCTATGACATTGGATGATTGTCTGATATTAATTAGAATGTTTTATTTCAGATATACTGCTGTGTTGGAATGCTAGCAATACTTGGTAGACTACACACGGTGAATGCGGACATGTTAGGTTGGTGGTTATGTGAGAGACAGCTTCCATCTGGGGGACTCAATGGTAGGTTGTCACTGTCATTGGTGCCGCCACAGCACAGTGGTAGCACATTTGCCCCAGTATCGTTGGGGTCCCAGGTTCAATCCCCACCAGTGCCATGAGGGTATTGTCCTTAGGCAAGACACAGTAATTTCACATTGCCTCTCTTCGAGGTTGATTCCATCTGGAATGAGTCTGGAAGAGATGAATTAGATATTAATTAAGAACTTCTTTTGCAATCCAGGGTAAATAAATTGGTTTAAATAAATAAATGATAAGTTGTACCTAGATTGTAACTGTACTGGGTGGTTTCCAAGCCCTTTAGTACATGGCTTTAAAGATGACCAAATAATGTGTTAAAGTATAAGCAAAACTAGTCACTTTGTTTAAAGCTCAACACTAAATGGCTTAGCAAATATGACAAAATGTGAATTGAAAGCTTATTTTGTGAATTTCAGGATTCAGAATGTCAAATGTCTTTCACATGTTACATAGTTTAACTTTAATCTTTGTAAACTACATAGTAGTACAGCAATACCTGGTCTCACAATGTGTTGCATAGACTCGTGATGAAACAAAATAATAAAATAAAATGCTTGGTTGAAAAAGCCCAATGAATTCCAAGGGTTGCATCAAGAGAACTGTTGCCATCAGTTTGTCTTTCACACTTTCCCGCTATATTTCTAAAATGGATTTGTCCATCTTTCAATACGGACAATGCCATTTATTGTTTAAAGGGGTGTTCACTGAAAAATTTAGATACTGAAAAGCAAGCAGTGCATGCTGGGATCTGCTGGCTGATTATGATCTACACTGGTCACAAAGGCAGAATCAGTTAAACAATTACCATAAGTATTACAGTGGAATGGTGAATCCTTTAAAAAAAATTTGCAGTTAAGATTCCAAATTGAAAGGAATTGTTAATGTTCACCATTGAGGCTGGGGAAGTATAGGGAGAACACACAGTGTCACTGATTCTGGTGGCAAATTCTTCAGAATGCAGATAAATCATAACATCAGTAAACTGTGATTTGTAAAACCGACTTGATAATTTGCCAGTCTGCGGTTCAAGACTAATCTCTATTATGTTTTGCAGGTAGACCAGAGAAGTTACCTGACGTCTGCTACTCCTGGTGGGTGTTGTCATCTCTTAAAATTATTGGCAAGCTGCACTGGATCAACAAAGTATGTGTACATTTATATTTTTAGCTCACCTGGCTACGCCAGGGTGAGCTTTTCTGATCGATGATTGTCCGTCGTCCGTCAACATTTTGATTCAAAGACATCTCCTCTGAAACCTCTAGGCCAATGTTGATAAAACTATGCAGGAATGTTCCTGCATGAAGCTCTACCAAAATGTTCAAAAATTCCATTCCATGCAGAACTCTGGTGCTTGGCAACAAATAGGAAAATCTTTAAAAATCTTCTCCTCTGAAACCACAAGGCCTAGAGCTTAGATATTTGGCATGTGCATTGTCTAGTGGACCTCTACCAAGATTGTTCAAATTATGACCCCCGGGCAAAATTGACGCCCGCGGGGGGCCTGGGGGTTGTTTTTGCATAGGAATATATATTGGAAAAACTTTAAAAATCTTCTTCTCTGAAACCACAAGGCCTAGAGCTAAGATATTTGGCATGTGCATTGTCTAGTGGACCTCTACCAAGATTGTTCAAATTATGACCCCGGGTTCAAAATTGACCCCTGGGGGTGGTCACTTAGTTTTGCATAGGCTTATAGGAAAAAAGTTTAAAAATCTTCTTCTCTGAAACCACAAGGCCTGGAGCTTAGATATATAGCATGTGCATTGGCTAGTGGACCTCTACCAAGATTGTTCAAATTATGACCCCGGATCAAAATTGACCCCGCGGGGGGTCACTTAGTTTTGCAGGGGGGGCGGCGTGTATGGGGGAAAATTTAAAAATCTTCTTCTCTGAAACCACAAGGCCTAGAGCTTAGATATTTGGCTGTAGCTTGGTGTGGACCTCTACCAAGATTGTTAAAATTATTACCCCTGGGTCAAAATTGACGGGCCGGGGCTTTGGGGGGGGTCACTTAGTTTAACATAGGTTATGGGGGGGGGGGGGGGGGGGGGGGGGGGGGGGGGGGGGGGGGGGGAGGAGGGGGGGAAAAAAAAAAATTTTTTTTATAAAAAAAAGAGCAAGGGGCATATATATTTGGGGTGTAGCATTGCCTCGTAGACCTCGGGGGGGGGGGGGGGGGGGGGGGGGGGGGGGGGGGGGTTCAAAGTTTGTTCATGCCCTGGGGTCAAAATTGACCTTGCCTGTGGGGGTCCTTGTTTTACAAAAGGCGTATATAGGAAAACCTATTTGGATATAACATTATCTAGTGATCTTCCACTAGGCAAGTGGAGGGGGGGGGGGGGGGGGGGCTTGTACCCAAGGGGGGGGATTTAGGGCCATCTTGGCCCTCTTGTTTAATAGCTAATGTGTTTTGTAATTTTTCCATATACTGTAAATCATAGAATAATCATGAGAACTTTATTTTCACGTATTTTCACGAGAGCCCTCGCTTGTGAATTCATCACTTTGCTAATTAAAAATTCTCTGGAGATGAATGATATCTGGAAATACACAGGATCGCTTGTTCGTGAATTCATGGTCTCGTGAATTGACCCGCAGATAAAAAAATTGCGAACTTTCTGTCTCAACAAATTCAAGGTGATTTACAGTAAACTCACGGTAGACTATGCAAGGGAAAAGTAGTTTATTGAGTTCTGTAGAACTTGAGGTCCTACCTGACTGCTCTAATCCCACAGATGCAGACTCTCACTGATTGAGGGTCGTGGGTTTGAGCCCTGCTAATAACCATGTCTCTTTGTGAGAAAGTCGGCAGTTTCTGCGGAGGTTAGGGTTCCAGCACTGCTCCTTCCCAAGACTGATGGATAGGTAAACTGCAGGCCTGTAAAAATAACTTAAATGTGGTTGAAATGGGCATTAAACTGTGAGAAATGAAGAAAGGAAACAAATCATATTTGTGTTTATTATAATGTTGGCATCGTTGACAAAAAAGACGCCCTTTGGTCAAATAAGGTTCTGACTTATACTCATCTTTTTACTACGGTTTTAAAACCATTGGCATGATCCATATAAAGATATTATGAATACATCCATAGCATGTCTTATTCATTTGCCTACTTTGATCTCCCCAGTGAGAAAATAAATGGTACCATCCACTTGCAAAAGATGAACAAGTCCATCTTAGAAATTAAGTAGGGTAGAAACAAGGCATTTTTAATGTTATGTTTACAGGAGAAGCTTGTAAAGTTTATGTTGGCGTGCCAGGACGAGGAGACTGGAGGGTTTGCTGACAGACCAGGAGATATGGTAACTTTATCAGCTATACATTACTTGTACAACCTGTGATTAATAGGATCGGCACCTGTATGTGAACCCTACTGTTCCTTGTGGTATACTACTTGTATGTGAACCAAACCGTTCCTTCTGGTATACTACCGGAATTTAAAGAGAAAAAAATCTTTTTGGCAGGAGATGGCATTCTACCATAAATCAAAACTTTCGGCAATAATTCTTGTGTGATGGATCATTATTGCCCTCTTACCCAGACTGTACACGTAAAAATTTATTGGTTTTCCGGTTTGTTGAATGAACCGGTCTACTGCTATATAATTTGGACTGGTTTATCAGTGTTTTATGTTCATCAGGTGTTTTGTCCTGGATGTCTGGATGGATGTCACGCAGTTTGTCTTCGCAACTCCTCTTACACATAAGGGCAGATTCAGCCAAACTTTAGGTGGATAATCAGCCTAGTTGTGCTTATTGTTGCCATGTTCTGATTCAGTTATTTTATGCAGAGTAATTGCCCTTGATTTGTCTAATTTTACGATGTCTGTGCTATTACTCCTATACTCCACTTCTTGTATTTCAACCAAACCATACGTAAGTGATCAGTACAATGTCTACATTTGCATATCATCAGTTCCAATGCAATGACTTTTAGCAGAGTTATTGCCTTTGATTTGTCCAATTTGAGGATGTCTGGGCTATTTCTCCTATACGACTGGATGCATTTTAATCAAACTACACGTAAGTGATGAGTAACATGTCTACTTTTGCATATCATCAGTCTGTGCTAGTTCATTGATTTTTGTGAAGTTGTTGCCCTTGATTGTCAAGTTTTATTATGTTTTGTTTCATGGACAAATTCTGTTATCTGGTGAGATTTAGTCAAGAACATTTTATCCATGTTAAATCACTTGTTCTCATTTCTGCCTCTGTTAATTATTTTGGTAATGACCTTTTACCTGTCTGCCTCCATCTGAAAGGTTAGAATTGCTGACTTGAAATTATTGTTACCTCTCATAGATTAAGGGTCACTGGTTAAACAAGGGTTAGGTAAACTGCTGTCCTGTAAAAATCACCAAAAATAGGGTTGAAACAGGCTTTCAACTCATACATCAACAACCATAATTTACAATGTACTTACATGAAAATAAACCTGTGATAAGGAACACTTTTCCTTCAGTCCTCATCTTATTCTTTTCTTTTTGGAAGATTGGTTAAATCAAACTGGTATCTTCATACTTTCGGTTTAAAAGTGATAATTCAAAGAATCACTTCTTTGTTGAAACCAGTCTGAAATTTATAGCTTAATTCTGATTGGCTACAATGGTTAAACATTTTGGACTGGTTTGAGAGAAGTTTTTTTTCTTGCATACCGGATCGGGGTATCCGCAGTTTTCACCAGTGCTGGAAAATCTTGTATTACATACCCCCATGTTATATGACTTGGGTGCGTTACTTGTGACGTAACGTTATAAACATTGTGACGTCACTTCCCCAAACAAAGCATCTGAATATCGCTTGTTTTTATACCATAATGTATTATTTCGATAAGTTTTCATTAAGATATCTGTTTAAAGTGTAAGACATGCAAGAAAAAGTTTCAATCGTGAAACATTTGGTTCCCACCAAAAAAATTACCCTAGGTGATGGATATTTTGATCTGAACTGCGTGCTCATGAGAGAAACTATCAATGTTTAGAATTAATGTAGGTGTCAGTCTGTGCACTAAGGTAATGTTCAGATACTGCATATACCAGGTGCTTAGATCAAGCTTGCTCAGTTGTTGGTGTCACATCTGTGTAGTAAAAAAAGGTTCATAGACATTTTGAAGCTGAAAAATTAAATAAAAATATTTATTTATTGCTTTGTGTAAAAACTGACCCACAACTGCATTTGTACTAACAGTGTTATTACATATCACACATTTGTTTTCTGATTACAATTTTATTACATACATATTTCTACAATTTCAGGTAGATCCATTCCACACATTGTTTGGTATAACAGGACTTTCATTACTTGGGGAGGATTCCATTAAACCAGTAAATCCAGTGTTTTGTATGCCAGAGGAGGTGATCAGAAGAGCTGGAATCAAAATGGAGCTGTTATGACGATGAGGATTACACCCCAGAAGCCTCCCCCCTGTGATATATAGAGAATAATAGGTTGGAAGTGTGGATGAAGAGTAATTCTAACACAACCTGCAACTTTTCCTTTATACATATAGAGGAAAGGTATCTGTGAATTAATTTTCATTAATTCACTTTAAAATACATCACATTTTCCATGGGCAATATGTGCAATAAGTTATTGCTAATTTTGTATTTGTAAGTGTAACAATAAAATGTTGCTTGCACATTGAAAAGAGTTCAGGGTATTTTTCAAAGACAATGTCGTGTTAGAATCGAAAAAATAAATTCCTAACTGTGATTTAATGTGTATTAAATCACGGTTAGTGATTCAAATGTGGGCTCATGATCTACATGTAATTACTAAGCATTTCAACTCCTAGCAGTGATTTAATACACATTAATTCACAGTACGGGATTTATTATTTCTTATTTATTTTATTAGCTCACCCGGCTTAATATGTAGGAAAAACTTTAAAAATCTTCTTCTCTGAAACCACAAGGCCTAGAGCTTAGATATTTGGCATGTAGCATTGGCTAGTGGACCTCTACCAAGATTGTTCAAATTATGAGCCCCGGATCAAAATTGACCCCGCACGGGAGGGGTCACTTAGTTTTACATAGGCTTTATGTAGGAAAAACTTTAAAAATCTTCTTCTCTGAAACCACAAGGCCTAGAGCTTAGATATTTGGCAGGTAGCATTGGCTAGTGGACCTCTACCAAGATTGTTCAAATTATGACCCTCGGATCAAAATTGACCCCACACGGGGGGTCACTTAGTTTTACATAGGCTTATATAGTAAAAACTTTAAAAATCTTCTTCTTTGAAACCACAAGGCCTAGAGCTTAGATATTTGGCATGTAGCATTGGCTAGTGGACCTCTACCAAGAGTGTTCAAATTATGGCCCCCGGGTCAAAATTGTATAGGGAAAAGTTTAAAAATCTTTTTCTCTGAAACCACAAGGCCTAGAGCTTAGATATTTGGCATGTAGCATTGCCTAGTAGACCTCTTCAAAGTTTGTTCAAATTATGCCCCTGGGGTCAAATTGACCTTGCCCGGGGGGATCATTTGTTTTATAAAAGGCGTATATAGGAAAACTTATTTGGTATATAACATTATCTAGTGATCTTCCACCAGGCAAGTGGACTTGTACCAAGGTGAGCGATATAGGGCCATCTTGGCCCTCTTGTATTATTTAACTGAGGAAGATAAGCTTACTGTATCAATGCTACCAGCCTATTATTTTATTTATCTAGTGCTTTTCTCAGCACTGAAAATGCACCTACCTGGGTAAAGTTTTAATGTTCAAAGCTTGCCAAGTTGTTCATCAGAAAAAGGTACTCCAGCAGGCCAGTGACAGTAGATAAAGGTTATGCAGTCAACTGCTGAAGATAAAAAGAATGGAACTGTGTTATCAAGTAGAAAATGTTAATAATACATAAAACCGTGTGTAGCGTACAGATACTGGTTTTATAAGGGACGTTTAAGGAATAAGTTAACCAGTTGGCAGCGTACTGCTGAGCTTGCAAGAATCAGATATATCTTTGACATGAAGAACAGTTTTCCTGTTGTGAGTCTACTCATTGTGTTCGTTCAATGAAAAAATAATAACTTTGATTAGGGAACATCTAATACCCTAAAAATATTTGATTTGTCGGAATATTACTACAGTTCAACCAATGCCTCATGCCTTCTTGTCCATTACGGTGATTTTTAAAGTCAACGCTTCGCCTTTATGCATATAATTATTCTGCTGCAGTCCAAGCAGGGCCTCTCCTGCCGTTCACCAAACTGTGCAGTGACTGAAGTCCATATTAGTGACTGCAATTTTAATCATATCAGCCTAAAGTTCAGTTACATTGTACTAGTATTTCCCATTTGAACAAGTTTGGATCAAAAAATGATTTCAAAATGCAAGGGAAGGTGCCGTATGTATGTCGAAAAAGAGTGAAAGTAGAGTGCAAAATTTGTGAAGGCACCCTAAACATAATGAGTTAACAGTGTCCGACATGAAATTACCGGTACTGGGGTACTGAACACAAGTACCTTCTGTTGTCTTGTTTGAATCATTTTGTTCAATCACCGTATGACTATTACTTCTGGTGATTTGTCAAATTATTAGGTGTAGGGGTATAGATCGAAATACTGGAGAATAAAGTACATGACATTTTTGTGATGAAACTTTTGTTATAATTACATTGTAAGTGTGAAATATATCTTGAATTGTGAAGGTTTTAAAGACCTATGATCGCTTTGGATGTTACAATTACTTTTTGCACTATGATTACTGGTACTCAGAAAGGTGTTTTACTGGCAAAATAAGGCGTTATTCGTACAAAAACATGCCTAATTTTGATATTTGAATTGAGGTTGCAAAATGTAGCAGAGTATTTTTAAAAACATTAACGCTGTCTGGCAAAACTTCTCAAGAAGAAAGATCATGTATACAAAAGAATTAGTAATAGATACAGTACTGTTTGTGAAAATAATAATGTTATTTCAAGGAGGCATAGCCTCCGAGTAATAACGTAATTGTTCGAGCAAACCGTTATCTATCTGATTTGTATCATGTCCAATTTCCTATGCTACTCTATTGAAACTGTGATCTATTTCGGATAGAGTACGCCCCTTGCACAAAGCAATGTATCATAAATATATCTCTTTTCTTTTTATGTAGATTCATCTCAAAGCCATGATATAAGAGTAAATAGAACACACTTCTTTCATTATTGAATCTGTCGATGTATTATTCTATCAGTGATCATTGAGCTTTAAAAAAAACGTTTTACTATTATTCCCATAAATCCAGCTTTTAAGACAAGTTGCCATTGCTAACTAATAGGTACCTTGGTATATTCAATTACTCTTAACTTTTTAACCAAGTTTTCCGAAGGAAAAATCCTAGTTATTAGATTGAGGTACGTCGGCGGGCGGGCGTAAACAATTTCTTCTGTGCGCAACTCCTCCTACATTTCTCAATGGATTTCAACCAAACTTTCACAGAATTATTGTCACCAAGTGCCCTGGCGCATATTGTCGGGGTTTTGTGATTTGATCATTTTTGACAGAATTATGGGCCTTTGTTTTTTTCCACATAATGTAATACACATGTATATATAGAGAAATACTCTTCTGTGTGCAACTCCTACATTTCTCAAGGGATTTCAACCAAACTTTCACAGAACTATAATTGTGAACTAAAGAATTTTGAATATATAATGTTATGCCCCTGGTCGTCCGTCCGTCCGTTAGCAATTTTGTGTCTCCTTATTTAAGTATATATAAAAGGGAGAATACTGTGCATATTGTCTGGGTTTTGTGTTTGGATCAATTTTGCCTGAATTATGGCCCTTTGCTTTTTTTACACATGTAATATATAGAAGAAGACCTTTGTTTCTTTTTCACATTATGTATATCTACTGACTTTAAAAACACATTTGCGCTCGGCCAGCAGACTGGAAAATGAAAACCTGGTTTTGTGACAATTTCCTGTCACTTGTTTATTAATTTTCATTGTGATTTTTGATACTGTATGAAGTATTTTGTATTTGAAATTATACCTATATTACATTTCCATGATGGTATTAATTGTCAAATCAATGAAGAAAGAATACAATTGTATTTGTTTTGAAAATAAGTACATGTATACACAATTTTCTCTTTCAAGAAAATAAATGCTAAAATATACATGTAGACTACTAGTTATCTTCCTTATGAAAAAAAGCGTTGTAGGTCCCTGGTTGTTTGCTCATTTATCTCATGCTTGATTTTGATATTTAAGTAAATTCCAAGTTTTTGAAAATTCATGTCGTAATTGCCTAGCCTCTTTTGCAATTTTTAGCTCACCTGGCTATGCCAGGGTGAGCTTTTCTGATTGATGATTGTCCGTCGTCCGTCAACATTTTGATTCAAATGACATCTCCTCTGAAACCTCTAGGCCAATGTTGATAAAACTATGCAGGAATGTTCCTTGCATGAAGATCTACCACAATTGTTCAAAGAATTCCATTCCATGCAGAACTCTGGTTGCTATGGCAAAAAATAGGAAAAACTTTAAAAATCTTCTTCTCTGAAACCACAAGGCCTAGAGGTTGGGTATTTGGGATGTGGGATGTTAGGGGGCTACCAGCAAATTAGAGTATTGCCCCCGGAGGGCATAGTGCTGGTAGGGAAAAAAAAAATTTACCCACAAGGCCTTGCGTAGCATTGGCTAGTGGACCTCTACCAAGATTGTTCAAATTATGACCCCCGGGGTCAAAATTGACCCGCACGGGTGGGCACTTAGTTTTTGCATAGGCATATATAGGAAAAACTTTAAAAATCTTCTTCTCTGAAACCACAAGGCCTAGAGCTAAGATATTTGGCATGTAGCATTGGTAGTGGACCTCTACCAAGATTGTTCAAATTTGCCCCCCGCCGTCAAAATTGACCCGCACGGGGGTCACTTAGTTTTGCATAGGAATATATAGGAAAAACTTTAAAAATCTTCTCTCTGAAACCACAAGGCCTAGAGCTTATATTGTTTTTTTTTTGCGGATAAATTTGCCCAGTTAGGAAACACTCTCTGAACCACAAGGCCTAGAGCTTAGATATTTGGCATGTAGCATTGGCTAGGGGACCTCTACCAAGATTGTTCAAATTATGACCCTCGGATCAAAATTGACCCCGCACGGGGGGTCACTTAGTTTTACATAGGCTTATATGGGGAAAACTTTAAAAATCATTTTCTCCGAAACCACAAGACCTAGAGCTTAGATATTTGGCATGTAGCATTGCCTAGTAGACCTCTTCAAAGTTTGTTTAAATTATGCCCCTGGGGTCAAAATTGACCTTGCCCAGGGGGGGGGTCACTTGTTTTACAAAGGCGTATATAGGAAAACCTATTTAGTATATAACATTATCTAGTGATCTTCCACCAGGCAAGTGGACTTGTACCAAGGAGAGTGATATAGGACCATCTTGGCCCTCTTGTTTAATGAAAAAGTTTTTTATATTTGGATAGAGGGAAATAGAGGAAGTACGCACAATCCTGCACAGCTCTCTTGGGTGCCACTGCTCTCAATGACGGGGCACAGTGGTTAGGGCATTTGCCTCTGGGACGGAAGGTACAAGTTTCAAATCCAAGTCTGAGTACGAGATATGTCTTTGGGCAAAGACACTGATGCCACACGTGCCGCAGTCTAACCAACTGTTTATTTAACATGTCGGAGACATCAGGATTGATGTAATACCAGTTTTATCAGCCTAGTTTTGAGACCCAGTACATCGTAAATAAGAGTATAGGCAATAAACCATAATAAATTTGCCCTCAACTCTTACCCTGCTAGTGACAGTTAATACTGCCTTTGCAACCAGTGCAGGCTAATCCATTGACAATTTTATGCAGTTTGAAAGTATATTTTCACTGAACGCCCCTTTGAATTATAAAATCGAAATGTCCAAGCGTCTGTCACCATGGGATTGTCTACAACGCGGAAAATCACGCATACTGCAACTTGCAGTCTGCGTTTTTACTGTCTAAAACGCAGACCTGCAGACCAGTATAATTATATAGTGGATGGGTTGAAAGGCGTGAAAAACGCAGACGAACTATAGTAAAAGAAAAATGCAGACGAACTATAGTAAAAGAAAAACGCAGACGAACTATAGTAAAAGAAAAACGCAGACGAACTATAGTAAAAGAAAAACGCAGACGAACTATAGTAAACGAAAAACGCAGACGAACTATAGTAAAAGAAGGAAGTTATTACAGTAATTGAAACGCAGACTGGGATACGCACATAAAATGAATTTAATATTTCCGTGACTAAAATAGGAGTTTATATTAAATAAAACGTGACTTGTAAAATTGGTGAAAGATAAATACGAATCACTGACTCAACGGAATATTTCCAAATTGGCTTAAATACATTTGATATTTATTATGTGAAATCAATGGTGAACATGAACAAAACAAATTATTTTATTTGGTGACAGGAACACAATTTTTTTAACTAGGAACGCAAGAGGCCCTAATAGTGAATAGAGATGTAGATCTACTTTAATATTCTGCCAATACATGAAGGATAGATCACAGTCATATAGATTTTGTTGAGAAACAAGAAAATAGTATAAACATATAATTTAACATGACAAATTACCGTATGTTTTACAACAATAGTTTTGCAATTGATATTAATATATCTATCAATTTTGATATTAATATATCAATTTTCCATATTCTCCAAAGACCATATAGATGTAAAATAATCAATTTCTGTACAACTAAAACAAATAACTACTAAGCAAAGGGTTTCATAGTGAATTTTCAACAATAAGAAACAAGCAATGTCTGATAAGTTTGTTACCATATATACTAAAATTAATTTGAAAGGGTATACAATTTATGAAAGTTAACAGACTATCCCTTAAAACTATGAAAAATTATTCCAATTTCATGTGAAGTCATTGTTCAACTATGACAAAATGTGAAGATTTCCCTCCTTGTCTTGTTCCTTGCTTCATTTTAATGAAAATTTAGCGACTTGAATAAATTCTATTACGCTTTAATTTTGGTAATGACATTAAAAATATAATTACACAAAAGTATTTTGCAGTTAAATACTTTAGATTGCAAGTGTAATGCATTACATATCTTTATTCCAGCAAGGTCTTTCAAATTACTATTTGAAAAACCGGGATTCCAGATATATATATATATATAGTGTAGTCGGATAAAATATTGATAAATGACAATATTGTCCTGCAGCTGGTCTGAAACTTTTAATTTATTTAAATTAGTATTAATACACTATATTTAATATCGTAATATAATATGATATAATTTTAAAATTGCGTGTATACCTTTTTATTGTCTCTCATAATTCTAGTTGGAATGGCAGACATGTAAGTCACTGTTTTATATTGCGTGAAATGTACATTATGTGTAACATGTATATTATACTCTTTATTTCCACTTTTCAGTGATTTAACAAATATATACTGGTGCGAGCAATACAGTTATTGTGAAGAATAGTATGCATACGTAGAACAATATGTGTCAGATACAACATAATATAAAGTAAATATTATTAAGTGTTTGTACACATTCAAATATATACAGTATTCAAGACATAACGCGAATGTATCTACAATAAGCAGATTTTGTACAGACAACATACTTATCTTAACACGTAAGGAAAGTAAGTTGTCCATGTATGTATGTACTCAGAGTACTAGTATTTAAGTCTTAGCACAGATGAGTAACAAACTTGATGAAAGGCAAAAATTCAAGTGAGTATTGTTGTGCTGGGCATTTAAAATCAAACATCAATAGTTGCAATATTGAAGCGGTAAATGATTGTCACTTTATGAAGCACCGGATGGATGCACTTAAAGCGGCTGAACTCTGGGTCGTCGTTCATTCGTGCTTGCCATTTGTCTGTATAGTACAGTGCTATTTCTTTTTTAACTATGCGTTTCCATGCTGATTTAGGGGGAGAGAGACGAATTGTCTATATTGTTCTATGTATCCCTGTAAATTGTACTGCTTTAAGATGTTGTATATATCAGGTATGAAGCCTTCCTGCTGTTTGAATTTTCGAATGAAGAACAACTGTAGTCGATAATCGAACAGTTTTCTGGCTAAGACATCAGTTCGCATCGTGCAAAGTTTATGAAAAAACATGAGTTTACGCTTGTCTATTTGCGCTTTTATGGGGAGCCACCCGAGAAGGCTTAAAGACATATCCGTGCGTGTGCGATAAGGTAAATTTGGCAACATTTAGCAGCTAATCTACACTGTAAAAACAGAAAGGATACTTTACACTGAAATGGGTGGCAGCTAGGTTGCCACCCATTTTGGTGTAAAATAACCCTATTGTTTTTATGGAAACAATACACCCGCTATATACACCCGGGAAGCAGGACACCGTTCACGGTGTTACTTAACACGTTTTTCACAAGACAAACGTAACACGTCAGTGTCAGCATACACTTTCATTACGTATAAACCCTTTCATCAAAACATGACGGCAAAATCTGGAATCATTGGTCCAATCACTCCCATAACATTCTTCAAGAATGTCAAACAGAAGGTTTGAGTAGGACTAAGACTCAAGAAGATCTTAGCCAGTGGTTATGAATATAATATTTCAAAGAACTACTTATCTGAACTCTTTACAACATTCTGACGGGTTTCATATCTAAACGTCACGATAAGACTTTTTGTTCATAGTTTCGTGAATAATAACAAAGTGTTCATGTATGAAACATGGATGTGTCCGTCTTTGTCACGCTACAATTTGAGACCATAACCATGTCCATGGAATGCGGCATAGAATTAAGGCACATGCAAGTCCTTGGTCAGTTGACTTGTTTACGATACACGAATTTTAGGGCGATGTTACACTTCCCTGTTACTATATCCTAGTCGGTGTATCTGACCAACTTACACTTGTACGGATTTACAAAACGCCAGATCGGGAGTATCTCTTCACTGATTTTGGAGTAAAATTGCATTTCGGTGATTCTCTACTCGCAAACGGTGTAACTTACACGGTAACACCATTTTGCAAGCTGGTTTACAGTATATTTAGAGATAGCTAACACTTATTTTTTACAGTGTAAGGAAGCGCTCTATTTTCAAAATGTCAGTGATTGTCAAATTGTGCCATAATTCAGCACCATATAAGGCTACTGGTATTGAAATTTTCTGAATAAGACTTGATAGTACTAACGGATTAACATCATAGTCAGAGTATCTGATAGTCATAACCGAAAAGAGAGATGCACGAGCTTTTCTAACTCTGGTTTCTACAGCGCTAGCACATTTCATAGATCGATGAAGCTGCATATACAGACATGAGTTGCACATTCGCAGGATTTTAGTTCAATGTCATTTATTTTCATCGAAAACTGTTGATTTTTAAGGCTTCCAAAGACAACTAAACTGCACTTGTTTTCATTTAATCGGTAGCCACATTTGTATGCATAATCTGTCACTATATTAATTTGAGACTGTAAGGAAAGTTTGTTGGGGGCAACTAGTGCTAGGTCATCGGTGAGGGTAGGATTTCCGGTTTTCAGTCGTTCGACTGTAGAGCCGTATGGCGATGCTTCTAGATCACACAGGAGCTTGTCGATAAAGAGGAGGTAGAGCCAAGTAGATAAAATCCCCCCTTGTCTTAGGCCCTGTAGGACCGGAAATGTATCTGATTTAACGCCATTTGCTAAAACTACACCTTTTATATCGGTGTAACAACTTGTAGTGTCCTGAGCATTTTACCATGAATTCCGTACTCGAGTAGTTTGTAGAATATTGCGGGATGTGACACGTTATCAAATGCCCCAGCAGTATCTAACATGGCTACAAATGTCATTGAATTAAGTTCATGGTTCGAAGCAATAGTTTCCTGTAAATTAAACGATACAGTAAGTGAGCCTAAGTCTCTCTGATAAGCGTTCTGTTGGCGATTCGGGAATGATTTATTATTCGCATCTGACCACTTTAATAGACGCGAATGTACAATCTTTTCATATGCTTTATAAACTACTGGAAGTAGTGTTATTGGGCGGTGGCTACTGCTACTGACTTGCGCGTTGTATTGACTTTATGATGTGTGTACAAAACTTCAATACCAGAATCACTTGCATTTATAGTTTTTAAGTCTAAGCATTTAAGATATGCATGCAAGAGCTGTTGATAATTTTCAATGTTAGAGTGTGTACACTTGTTCCACGCTATAAACGGTTCTCTATCTATATACTTTTTATTTTGACAGAGATACATTTAGTGTGGTTACAATGGGTAAATGGTCAGATACAGAGCAACAGCTATCATTAATCATCGTATTTTGAGTAATGAAATCAGTTTGCCCTCGACATGTGATCATATAGTCTAACGTTTTTTCAGTTGGCTTAAATGTATATTTTTGACCATCGCTGGGCACGCATGTTAGGTTGTTTTGAATCAAGAAATTCGCAATTGCTACGGCCCGGAAGTCGTTTATGGTTGGCCATCGCCACCAAAAATAATTAATTAAGCCGCGGTAAAAATATTTTAGCTCCGGCATAAATATGATTTTAGCCGCGGCTAAAATCTTTCAGCTCCGGCAAAAATCTGATTTTTTGCTGGCCAACGTCACCAAAAATAATTGTTTTAGCCGCGGTTAAAATATTTAAGCTCCGGTAAAAAACGATTTTAGCTCCGACAGAAATGTTACACTTTATTTTAGGCGTGGTAAAAAACGAAATAATGTGGCCGGCCTTGTCAAAAATAAATATTTATGCCGGAGCTTAAATACTTTTACCGCGGCGAATTATTTTTGGTGGCGATGGCAAACCATAGCCAGCCTTGTCAAAAATAAATATTTTAACTCCGGTGTAAATCATATTTATGCCGCGGCTTAAATCATATTTATGCCGGAGCTTAAATATTTTTACCGTGGCTGAATTCATTATTTTTGGTGGCGATGGCCAACCATAGTCGGCCGTTGTTACTCAATATTAAATATTTATATCGCGGTAGAAATGTATAACATTTATGCCGGACATAAAATATTTTAACCGCGGTTAAAATCATAATTTTACCGGAGCGAAAATAATTATTTTTGATGACAATGGCGAACCTACTCGGCCGCTGTCACTCAATATTAAATATTTTATTCGCGGTAGATTAATGCCGGGGTAAAAACATTTTAGCCGCGGCTTAAATCATATTTATGCCGGAGCTTAAATATTTATGCCGGAGCTAAAATATTTTTACCGCGGCTTAATTAATTATTTTTGGTGGCGATGGCCAACCATAGTCGTTCTTTGATGCCTGAGAGTTTGTGACTTCAGCATTTACATCACTACAAAATATAACTATGCCTTCAGGAAGGTATCGATCTAATATTCCTTGTAGGTTGTCTATACACTCGATATAGTATTGATTTTTATAGTTAACAGAAGGGAGATAAATCGCAAAAAAGGAAAATCGGCATCATGCCTTTGGATGAAATCTTCATTCCACATACTCTGTTTAGTTCAGAAATAGTTATAGTTTTGATGCTGAATGATAATGAGTTTTTATACAAAATGCTTACACCTCCTTTACCGCATCGCGCTAAATGTGTTGGATCATTTTCACAAACTGTGAGTGCTCTGTAGTTTCCATGAATAGTATCTAGGAAGCGTTTTGATCTATCAAGCAATTTGTGTTCTGTAATGACTGCAAAGTCAATTTCATATTTGTCAAGCAAATAACTTGTACTGCCTGCAGAAGACATTGCGCCTATGGTTGGCCATCGCCACCAAAAATAATTAATTAAGCCGCGGTAAAAATATTTTAGCTCCGGCATAAATATGATTTACGGTAAGCCGCGGCTAAAATGTTTTTACCCCGGCATTAATCTACCGCGAATAAAATATTTAATATTGAGTGACAGCGGCCGAGTAGGTTCGCCATTGTCATCAAAAATAATTATTTTTGCTCCGGTAAAATTATGATTTTAACCACGGTTAAAATATTTTATGTCCGGCATAAATGTTATACATTTCTACCGCGATATAAATATTTAATATTGAGTAACAACGGCCGACTATGGTTGGCCATCGCCACAAAAATAATGAATTCAGCCGCGGTAAAAATATTTAAGCTCCGGCATAAATATGATTTAAGCCGCGGCATAAATATGATTTACACCGGAGTTAAAATATTTATTTTTGACAAGGCCGGCTATGGTTTGCCATCGCCACCAAAAATAATTCATTTAGCCGCGGTAAAAGTATTTAAGCTCTGGCATAAATATTTATTTTTGACAAGGCCTAAAATAAAGTGTAACATTTCTGTCGGAGTTAAAATCGTTTTTTACCGGAGCTTAAATATTTTAACCGCGGCTAAAACAATTATTTTTGGTGACGTTGGCCAGCAAAATATCAGATTTTTGCCGGAGCTGAAAGATTTTAGCCGCAGCTAAAATCATATTTATGCCGCGGCTTAAATCATATTTATGCCGGAGCTTAAATATTTATGCCGCGGCTAAAATCATATTTATGCCGGAGCTAAAATATTTTTACCGCGGCTTAATTAATTATTTTTGGTGGCGATGGCCAACCATATGCACCTCTGACATTCCATGTTAATATATTACAAGTATTATTCATTGGAGAGTGGGTAGATATTAAGCAGCTGAGAAACACTATAAACCAACGTATTGTGCCCATGATTTAGTCGACTTGCGTGCTGATACCCTCATTCTCCGCAGATGTGTAAAATTTTGATTCCCATTCCATTTCCGAGTACCATCGTCTGCAGTACATTTTCTTTGGCCATATGATTTTTGTTCAACGCGATCCCAGTCATTTTCATATACAGATATTTTTGCAGCTAGTGTACCTCCTTTAGTATCGATTAGTTTTACGCGTTCTGGGGTGATATCATTATCAGACAAAAATTTAATCAAACCAGCCCTTTTGAATACGATGCTATCCCTGCGCGTTTTTCTTGAACGAATACTTTCAAACACGGCTTCTTCGACAGATGTATCCATTTGACGGTTTTGCTGTTTGCTTACAGTAACCGCACTCCCGAAAACTGGTGATTCGCTTGTTTTACTTTTTGACATGGCAGTGGCTAGAGTTACGGCCACTGACCGCAGTAGAACAACGAACAGCTACAATGTCAAAAGGCAGTGGCTAGAGTTACGGTACCGTAACTCTAGCCTCCGAGTCTAGAGTTACGGAAGTTCCGTATCTCTAGCAAAACCCTAAGAGGAGAGGCTAGAGTTACGGAGGTTTATAAAGGTATGTATATTGGTTTAATATATGCATGATAATGTATTGTAAACTTAAATATTTTACAACTATTCGTGAATAAACTGATCTGTTGTATGTACGACAATTTCACAGGCGCCATTTTGGTTATAATTTAATATGTTGCTAATATCGGAACTATCATTGTCATGTTGTATATTTTTGCACATATTTACGTGTTCTGTTTACAAAGAACGTTAATTAAACAATAGTAAGATAAAGAAAAGAAGAATATTAGAATTCGAAGAGTACGAAAAACGTAAACAAACCAAAAAAAAAAAGATTAATTTTTAAATTTAACAGCTGCACTTTCGATCTTTCCTTTTTGTCACGATTTGAGTGGGCTCAAATGTAGTCAGACAATTAAATACAAAAACAACACATTTTACTTAACTTCTATCATGCTTTGCACAACATGTGATATAATTGTCCAACTGCAATGACACGAAGATAACAACGACATTTCCGATATTTATGTATTACCAAAATGGCGGCTACGAAGTCGCTGCATTTGCTGACAGATCGGTTTATTCACTATTACAGGCCAGGTGTAAACGGCGGATCCGACGGATCCGGATCCGGATCCAATATAGATTACATAGGGAAAAAAAGAGGGTGTTACGGATCCACTCATAACTTTTTCATTTGTTAATATTTTGATATAATTTCAGCACTAAATAAAAGCTGAATGTTACAGCTGTCTGTACATGTATAATTTTGCGGATGATAATATGTATGTTTTGATATAAATGAACGATCAGTCCAAATTTCAGATCATCCAGGTTAAAAAAAATGGGTATCGCGGATACATTCATAACTTATTCATTTATTAACATATTGAAATAATTTGGGTACCAAATAAAAGCTGACAGTCTATAACCGTCTATAACATAGAGTATTCCTGAACATGCATATGCTTTAACGTAAAAAAAATGAACATTCAGTCCCGATTTCGGATCCGCCAGTCCAGTATTTATTAGATTAACATACCAAGTGGAAACATACTACATGTACATTAGAAAGATAGTCACGGATTCACATGTAACATATTATTTTTTTCAATAAATAACTATACACATTATTCAATCGCTGTCAGATTATGACGTTTTCATATGAATCTGATAATCAAAGATACTGAACCTAGTAAAGGAAAAACCACGAATTCAGGAACAACGGAAAAGTATAAAGCATTATCTCGATTTGATTTTATTAACAGCTACTATATCATTCATTTGAATACAAAAGATATGTTTCTAGTATCTATACATTCAGTTGTATTACAAACAAATAAGCATAAGTAAATATGTACACAATATATATATATAGATCACAATAAAACATGTTTTGTCCATCACCTTCGAGACCATCATGCTGATTAAAACAAAAATAATATCAAACAGGGAATGCCACGTACCAAAAACGTAGCCTCCCCAAAAACGAGCCCCACAGCACCCAGAACACACACACACACCATGTTTAAACCATGTTATCGGTTAAAACTGCACTTTAAGTATGTGTAATACATGATATGTTTTCAGGTGCAAGTGAATTTTTAAGATGCCTGAAAAGCAGTTTTCTCTAGAACCTGGTGCCAGATAAGACAGGTTTTACTGTAGACTAACTACTACTATTGCGATCTGTTTAAAATACATCACAGAAATAATGAATAAACTCTACATGCAGGTTGCATTAATGAATTAATACTGTCGATTAAATTAATTAAAGAAAACTATGATCACTGAAAGAAATACCCGTGAAATGTTTGTCGTTAGATGTAAGTTTTCAAGTCCCTTGAGCACTTTAAAGACTCATATATACAAAAAGGAAATTACGGAAAGACTCATATATTACTTTTTTATTCTTCATAGCCACCGGTTTTGTATAATAAAAATGTAAAATAAACGTGCACAGTAGCCACGTGATTTCACCGACACGTGTCAACCACAGGTGTTGTTTATTGTCACGGGGTACATATCGTTTATTGAATTAAAGGACGTCGGCAGATCATACGCACATACCATGTAAATGTATTCTACATTCATTACAAACGGCTAGATTATAAAAAGATAAAACAACGTATATATGAGAAAAAGAAAGAAATAAGCATAATGATTAATAAATCGATAATCACTTTTTAATCGGTAAACTACTGTTAATTGAAATTAAATTTATAACAATATTAGCCGATCTTTGGTTGTAGCGACGAGCTTCTTTTTAAGGGTGAAAATTATGATTAATGGTTTATTTGTAAATAAACTTTGAAACTTTGATTTTTTTTTAATTCTCGGCTACCTACAACCCTGTTGTGTGAATACCCTAATAAAATATGACTTACCATTCAAAGAACGAAAATAATAAATAAAATAGACTATACATTGAATCCGTGAGCTTTCTAATGTAGTATATATTTCAACTGGCGAATCTGATATTCGGGAACGAACGCTCATTTTTAACATTAAAACATATACACGTTCCGCCAATGAATATGTCAAAATTATACCAAATAATAAAGCTACAACTGTCAGCTTTTATTTTGTACCAAAATTATTTCAATATGTTAATAAATGAATAAGTTATGAATGTATCCGCGATACCCATTTTTTAACCTGGATGATCTGAAATCTGGACTGATCGTTCATTTATATCAAAACATACATATTATCATCCGCAAAATTATACATGTACAGACAGCTGTAACATTCAGCTTTTATTTAGTGTTGAAATTATTTCAAAATATTAACAAATGAAAAAGTTATGAGTGGATCCGTAACACCCTCTTTTTCCCCTATATAATCTATATTGGATCCGGATCCGGATCCGTCGGATCCGCCGTTTACACCTGACCACTATTACAGGTGAAATATTTACAATACATTATCATGCATATTTAAAGCAACAAACATATACCTTTATAAACTTCCGTAACTCTAGCATATCCTCTTAGGGTTTTGCTAGAGATACGGAACTTCCGTAACTCTAGACTCGGGGGCTAGAGTTACGGTACCGTAACTCTAGCCACTGCCTTTTGACATTGTAGCTGTTCGTTGTTCTACTGCGGTCAGTGACATGCACTTTAATTCTGTTCTGAAGTGTTATACTACTCGGTTCTTTTAGCATACCTGCATAACTTTTCTGTCTCAATTCAATATTTTCTTCATTTGAGCAGACTGCACTATCAGCAGATTGTGTGCTATTTCGGTTTTCACTACAATTACTTTCAGTTTGTATTTTTGTCGCTGTAAAAAGCGGCGACGGTATTTCGCTATGTTTTTCGGTTTTCCTCCGTTATTTCCTTTGTCCGTTTGTGTCTCGTCGGACAACTGTGTCCTACTCTCTGTATATATATTTTTCTTGATTGTGTTCAGTTCCTGTTTCAAGTACTCAATGAGATGCATATGATGGTTCAGCGTTCTGTTCGTTGCTTGAACTAGATTTGCGCAATAAGACTTCATTTCTTGGACTTCGTTACTTAGCTTTTTAATTAATTCCTTGTCATTTTCATGTGCCATTCTTACAGAGCTTACTTCTTGAGTTAATATACTCGTTTTTGACATTATTTCTGCAATTTCACTTCGAGCACTCGCAGAGAGCGTTTCATGAGAGTCTCGATTAGTAGCTTTTGTCATTACTGAAGTATTTCGTTTCGAAAATATATCAGATAACACTTTAGGATCTTCGTTGTTCAAAAATTGTTGTAAGGCGTAGCAGTCTTTTGCATATTTAGTGTAACTTTCTTCATTGTCTGTTGTTCGGCGATGTATTGACGTGCCTGAGGGACAGTGTTGTGATTGGTGTGCTCTTTTGTGCAGTATATTTCTGTAGAAGCATATATCTACTTCTTTTTTATTTGTTAGCTGAATAAGTTTAGTGATGTATAAAGTTTTTGGTAGGTTGAACAACACTTCATCTAGCACATTAAATAACTGTTGGTTACATATAGGTTGGCTATCTTCTGGTTGAGAGCTGTCGTCATGCTTAACGTTGTCATAAGTAGACAGACCGTTTTCCATCGAGAAAGTGTCATCGAAGCAATGCAGCGAGGTGAGCAAGTGACCATACTTGGAAGTAGTGGAGCTGCATACATTTCTATATATTCATTTTGCGAAAGATCAAATAATTGACCATTTTCGTCTTCGTCGATAACAATAGTGGCCGACGGTGCCTTGGGCTGTGAAGGACTTAGTAGCTGAACAATTAAGTAACTTGTCATTTTTCTTCTTCATATGTGACAGTAATTTCGCCGTCGTGAGCGATAATCTATCCTTACGAAATCACCCAAGTGATCAACCAAGCGTGAAGAACGTTTTGTCTGGTTTGGTGGGAAAATAAAATGTTAAAAATAACTGTACCCCACCCGTCTCTTCTTAGCAATAGTTCAATGTGAGACACTTTTCAGACGATCTTGCAATTTCAAAACAATCAAATGCACATACCATAAGAGTTAATTAGTTCATAATTAAGTATCCATAGAAATATCACAAAAGTCCCTATTATCCGTGAAAAAACACTAAATTTGTACTCTTGAATATTTTTCGACCATCACACCGGACGTGACGTAATTTCTCAGGCGATTTTAGAACAATTAAATTCATTTTATTCACTCAGTATGCACATAGGTACATAAACATGAGGCACATACAAAACATAATTAATTTGATGGTACAGGCCCATATTCACACTAAGGCAGTGGACAACCCTCACTTTTTCCGTAATTGGTAAAATGATAATTTTTATTATCAAAAATTTAAGCTATACTGAAAAAACACTACAAACAGCACAACTCATCTAGGAAACGCACGCGTTATTTTTAAATTTAAAAGACAAAATCACTGAATTTCTAACAGGTGTTTATTACAGCACGTGCCGTTTTGACTTTTGGCAGCGGGTTATATGTCATGTGTAAGATCAAGTTACAGTCCGTTGTTCGCCAAAGTGAACCCTGCAGTGTTATGATTCTCGTTATCACGTGTTAGAAATTCAATGATGTCTTTTAAATTTAAAAATAACGCGTGTGTTTCCTAGATTAGTTGTGCTGTTTGTAGTGTTTTCTCAGTAGTATTCATTACTTGGATTTATTTGGCAAAAATGTGCAAACACGGAATCCTATATTTAATTTTCGGAATTTAATCTTCTACAGTAGAGCTAGTTCAAATAATTGTACTCAACGGATGAATATCGTTATATTTTTTTAGGCGCTATCCAGCCTCCGAAAAGCGCAGATATCTATAAAATGTCGGTATGTAAAATAGGTCTGCATTTGGAGTCGAATTACTACAGAATGAGCCTGGTAAAAGGTAAGATATGTCAAGTTTATTTCCATAGAAGCATTGTTATTTAAAGTATATTTATATCATACTGCTGTCTTAGTTTTCATTTCAGTAGAATAGAATGGATATTTTCTTTTTAAGGTGTCACTTATTCATTTTGGAATTATTTATGTTTATGGAGGGTTGTCTTCTGCTTCTTGACTGAAATGCATTGTGCGGATAATCCTTTAGCGTGATTATAATGATTTGCTATTCGAGTAATTTTCTTATGATTAGCTCGACTTTTCTATGAAAAGGGGAGCTATCCTACTCGCCCCGGCGTCGGCGTTGGCGTCACACCTTGGTTAAGTTTTTCGTACCACCCCACTTTATTTCAGAAATATTAGAGGTATGGCTTTGAAACTTACCATACTTGTTTACCATCATAACCTCCATCTACAGACAAGAGTACATAACTCTGTCAAGGTTTTTGACAGAATTATGGCCCTTTTTTTACTTAGAAAGTGTATTGAGCTTGGTTAAGTTTTTCGTACCACCTCACTTTATTTCAAAACCATTGGAGGTATTGCTTTGAAACTAACCATACTTGTTTACCATCACGACCTTCATCAACAGACAAGAGGACATAACTCTGTCAAGGTTTTTGACAGAATTATGCCCCTTTTTTACTTAGAAAATACATTGAATATGGGTAAAATCCACTTATTGCCTTAACCCTTTGAGATATTGCTTTGAAACTTTGAATGCTTGTTTACATCATTACCCCCATCTGTACGCAAGAGAAGGTAACTCTGTCAGGGATTTGTTTTAAAAATTAAGGCCTTTTATCGACTTAGAATCTTGGTTAAGTTTTTCATACCAGTCCACTTTTTGACTGAACTGTTTGAGATATTAATTTGAAAGTTGGAATACTTGTTTACCATCATGATTCCCAAACATGGGCAGGAGAAGGTAATTCTGTCAAGGATTTTATTTGAATTATGGCCCTTTTTGACTTAGAAACTCAGTTAAAATTTTCATTCTTGTCCACTTGTTAACTTAACCATTTGAGATATTACTTTGAAAGTTGGAGTACTTATGTACCACCGTAAGACCTATCTGTAAGCAAAAGAAGATAACTAATTTTCTTGATTTGTAATTCCTAATTAAAGTCTTGTGTGCCCTTAACTGTCAAAGTTTTGTTTTATTGGCAAGCACTAAAAAAGTCGAGCACGCTGTCTTACTGACAGCTCTTGTTTTATATTGTTTTCAACAGAAATATGTTTTCTTTAGAATCAAAAAGAGGTTACTTCATGTTTGTGTCTGCAGTAGAGCGAAATTAATTGTGTTATTAAGAGATGTTGGTCAGTAAGTTCTGGAGGATATACGTAAATAGGTCGTTACCGTTTCTGAATCTTTTTTTTGTCTAGGATAAATAGATCTAAATGGTTTTTCTATGGTTAATTCTAATTACATTCAGTATGGGGGGGGGGGGGGGGGGCAGATGTTTAGTCTGTGCAGAAGGATCTTAGCATGTATTATACTGATAATAATTATGTATCCCACCTCCGTTAGAGACATATTTATTAGTGATACATGTCGAGGTCAATTGTTTTTGTCATTAAGAATGTCCACGCAGCTCCTCTGACACCACATGGCGGATTTACACCAAACTTCACATAAGCGTAGTTGTGCATATTATCGGCATGCTCCAGTTCAATGATTTTCAGTGGAATAACCGCCCTTGATACATATAATTTTATGATGTTAGGGCTAATTCTCTTATAACATCCGGCATATTTCCACTCAACCTAAGATAATTGAGCAGTGCTAATATTAGTTATGCATATCGCCGTCACATCCGGCTCAGTGATTTTCAGTGGAGTTATATTGTATGGCCATTGATTCTTCAAATTTAATGATGTTTTTGCTACTTCTCCTCTACCATCGGCCAGATTTCCACTAAACCTAATAGAACACAAGTTGTCGTCGGCATGTACCGATTCATTGATGTCAAGGGAAGTTGCAACCCTGATGTGTCGATATTTCATAATGTCTTTACTAATTCTCCTAAACGCTGGAGTTGAATTTTACCAAAAGTCACATGAGTGATCATTGTCAAGCGTAGTTATACATTTCGTCAGCATGTTACGGTTCAATAAATTTTGCGGAACTATGTCTTTTGATGTCTCATATTCTAATATGCTTGTGCTACTAATCCTATATCACTGGTCAGAAAACTACAAAACTACACAGAAGTGATTGGTGCGAAGCCTGAACTTGTGTATATCATCGGATTGTTACAGTTTAGTGGTATGCATTTTCAATTCTACTGAATAATGCTGAATAATAGGAGATTTGCTTTTTTTTTGTTGTTTTTTATTCGTGAAAGATGGTCTCTAGTTTAGAGTATGAATTTATAATGGGGTCTCTAAGTCTCCTGCAACGAAGTTTTTAAAATATCGATGTCAAGTTTCCCATTCACTAGGAACTAGTCATTGACCAATTTCATTACCTATCTTATACGTATTCGAGTATTGATAACTCGTATGAAAGTTGTAGAAACATGTAAGAGACAATGTTACCATAAATAATCCACGGGCACAAACATGTTCATTTAACGCTCATGTATAATATTATATACATTTGTAATTACATTTTAGCCCGACTGTTCGAAGAATGAGGAGGGTTGTTGTACTCGACCCAGCTTTTGCGTTGATCAAAGACGTGTTATCAATATTAATAACTCCAAAACCGACAAACGTATCGATTTTTAAAACTCTTGCCATACTTATTTCTCATGGTAATACATACAAATGCAGCAAGTCACATATATTTTTGCGGAGTAATGCCTCTATTTGTAAAAAAGTTAAAAGCCTAGTACCTCATTAATAAAAGATAATTTTACAAAAATCATAATGATACTGAAGTTTTCTATTTAGCCTTGACTTATAATTAACTTTTATTACATAGTTTTTCAGTTTAAGACAAAAACTAAAGTTATCAACAGTATTCCCATCATAAGACTTATGTTTCATCTTTCACGTATCTGCAGTTTGTATGACGTTTTACGTATCCACCGTCTGCGTTCATACGTACCCTATAATATTTTCATCTGTCGTCATAAGTACCCTCAAAGAGAACACCATGCTTGTTTAAGCGTCAACTGCAGATGCTGTATCAGGCATAGCGAAAAGAAAATATGTTTTTCTGCTACAGAAAATGTGTAGCTTCACGATTTATGCAGTTTTGGACTCTTTCGATTATCAGATTTCTTAAAATTCTGTTAAAAATCCGAAAAATTGCAATTTCTGGTCTGATTTCCGTAATCGTAACAACACGTCGGTCATTTTTCAGGTAAACAATTGAGCATTGCCGAGTACAAATATATTGAAACTCATATTGAACGAAAACATTGTGAAAATGAACAAAAAAGAGAAGATATTAGGTATTTTCCAGCTTACATGTCAGGACGTCCATGTATATACATCTGTCGTCAGTAGTACCCATCTGCGTTCGAAGTAGTCGAATACCCGGAGTGATCACTCATTTAATAACATATAATATATACTGGTCTGCAGGTCTGCGGTTTAGACAGAAAAAAAAGACTGCAAGTTGGAGCCTGCGTGATTTTCCGCGTTTAAGACAATCCCGGTCACCATGCTTGAGTAAATTACGTAACATTTGTATAAGCAGGATATTTTTCATTTTGACTATAATGATAATAATTAAGTCCGTGTAATTAGTGATACTATAAGTCGTAAAAGAATATAGATTATAAAAAAAGATTTTCTGGTAATATACAGAGTGCATGGAAGAATCTTTAAATTGTCATTGTGTGCGCACACGATAGTCCATTGCGAATAACGGAAATACGGTTAAAACGGGCGTTAAACTCATATAGCAACAACAGCGCACAATTAAGAACGCGAGGAAGCCATGACAGTTGCATCTGACTAGCCTCCCGGATGACGCATCCATGAAATAACACGCATCTAACCTAGTAATACAATAATAAACGCACGTCAGCCGAACGAACCAAACATGCATCCGTCGGTTTTAGAAAATAACTTACTTACATAAACTGCTTTCTTAAAAGTCTAAATGTGATTCGATCCGGTTGACAGCATGTTATAAATCTGCCTCTTAAATATGCCTCTTTATTTGCATGCATACATTGAAATTCCCAAATCTGCATCTTAATTTACATGGCAAAATCTGCCTCTTTATTTATATACATGTATTTGGAAATCCCCATAGGTCGTACTGCTGTTTTCATCAACGGCACAACCCATATCTACAGGGAAAAAATGACATTTAGAACAGTCCGACTGGTGCATGTTGGGTTTGTTCAGATTATTCCGTGGATGACATTTTTACAGGAGATCAGACGGCATGGAGAACCTTATAGGACAGTTTTCTTGGCCTAAATGACCTTCACCTTCAGCACACAGCTGACTGCTTTATGACATGTACGTAAGATAACGCCTGACCCGAAACTATTACATATTTTCAAATGTGTGACCTTAAAATCGAATTAATTTTGATAACCCACATAAAATCTTCATTTGTTCCTAAATATAGAAACTGTCGTATATATATATATATAACCCACTTAATGAAAACTATATGCGAGTAAAATACATGTCAGTAAGGCAAATATATCCCTTCATGCTTTCTTAGTTGACAACAGTGAAATTATATTTTTAATACCCTTAACAAATACTATGGTGTCCTGTACTGCCAATTTGTCACGTGATAACGTTTGCTCGGCAACCTAATAGTCATCACTATGTCTTCGAGTTCTTTAGTAGATTTATATACAGTTGGACCTGTGTTAGTTGCCCCTTTTGTGAAGCAGCCACTAATACGCATGTATCCCAGTTGGCTATTTTCATGTCGGATACATGAATACCTGTATTCAGAACCTATACGTTACGTGGTAAAATTTTGATACAACCATAGACTGTGTGCTTAAGACGGGGTTTCACTGTAAATTGGCAGGGTGAACTGTATACTAGTAGAACACGAGAACTTCGGTTTTGTCTGATACACTATCACTGGTTCAAGACAGTGACGAAAGGTTTAAGGTTATCATCGACGATTCAAGCCTTCGAAACAGTGAACACGTAACATATATATTCAGTTGTGTGGTGGTTTTTGTTTTTTGTACCGTCGCTTGCAGTTAGAGTACAATATCGTACCTTTGACACCGTTCCCCCTTTTCCTCTCGTTAAATCTGATATCATAAACTCTTTTTTTTAATTGGTTGATAGCTATGAACCAAAAAAAAAAAGTTTTTTAATTTATTATATCAGTTTTAAAATGTATAGATAAAGACATTGGTAAATTGGTTTATTAAATATTAAGAAAAAAACATAAAGACGAGGTTCAACGAGGTGGGGGGGGTATGTTCCTTCCATCTGTGTAACGTATGAACGGTAGAATTTTGTATAAAAATATAATTTGGAAACGAAATGATTATAAACGCACCTGTGACTAGACGCAGGTGAGTCTTGGTTTAAATAAACATAAATGTATCTGAAAGAAAATAGATAATAAATAAAGTTGCATCATGTATGTAACTGAAACATGCAGAAGTGCACTCGAATCATCGAAACGGAATTTAACCTGATCTTAGGCACGTGATATGAAAAAAGTTTCAGAAAACTTGTGAGATTTTTTCTATTGTCCGTAAACCGTACTAAAATGGAAGGTGTTTTAAGTAAAATAGTCTGAGTGCCCACTTGTTAAAACACAGTAACAAACAAGTTACATGGGAGAAAGACTGTCCCCGGTCGGGTCAATGACTTTTCATATGTAAGAAAACATAATAATGAGAATTAGACATTGTACTTTTGATTTGTATCTGTGTGGACTTTATCTTGCTGACTTATTCGAGTTTATACTTCCCTTGACGATGTTAAGGCCTGGCAAAAATATTTGTTTCCTGTATCGGGCTACTGGTGTCTATTTTACACAGCGTGTAGCGTGTTTAAACCGCTGAAGTGAATCGTAACGGACACATACACCAAGAACGTCAAAAGAAAACAAGTTTAGACAAAAATAAAGCCAATGTAACAGAAAATCGAACGCCCTTGAAAAGATCAAGTCAGTTTTAGTGTCGGGTTGACAAAAAAAATGGGAAGAAAATTAACTTGAAAAAGTGTGATATAAAGTCATAATACATAAAAAATGAGCGTAAGGGTTTTCTTTAGCAACATATAAGTGCAGATGTAGTAACCCGTAGACAAAAAAATGACAACACCAATTAAAGAAACCACGAGGTAAAGTGGTTTAAGCACCAACTGACCATGCAACGTGTGTCTGGTCTGTAAGATGGTCTACTACATAATATTTGGACAAAACTGACTGGGTATAGCAGTTAGGTAAAACAAAACTCCCTAACGTTTCAAAATTTGTTAGGTACCAGTATGCATGGGAGTCATACTGGGGTCTTAGCAGATCCTAGGGTTGGCCGGGAATATAAACAATCTAATAAGAGACAAGAAAAAAAATCCATAAGCATTGGGAGACGTTCAGTCACAGCCCAATGATAATTTGGCTCAATTTCTTATTAAGATCCAGAAAACTATAAACTACAGGTAAAGAAAACTCACTAAAAATTATTTGATTGAATGTACTTTAATGTAAAAGTTATCTATTCGTGCGAAAAATCACGTTGCGTCTAGTGTGCTTGTAGTAACGTATGCCGATACAAAAATTTTTAATAGTGTTTGAAATGAACAGCTTGTTATGGTGTACTATTTGGATAAACAATCGAATTAGCCTGATAGCTGTTAGTGGGGCCGAAATAAATGCCACAGGATGAGAAAAATGTGCAGCTTCACCGGGACTCAAACCCTGGACTCTTCACATACACGGTGAATGGTGTATCAACTGAGCTACGCGCGATCACTTTCACATTTTCTTCCCTTTATAGCCACGAGAGATTCGTTGTCATAGCTACAAATTGTGTCAAGCTTGAAACAAGCCGAAATAAAAGTCAAACTGACATCCTATACAAAGTTGCAATTTCAACCTTGTTTAGATTACAGGAACTTGAAATTGCGTAGGGTATTTACAGGGTCTGGACAAGGGATTTGCGAGTTTTTAGTGAATTCAATTCCTGCGTTTAGATACACATGGAAATTAAATCTATGGTCACTGCTGTATTACAGATACAGTTTCATGCAGTTGTACATCTGTCGCTTTCTTGCTACTTCTGACTCCAATGGTACACCATACTTTGTAAAAAGCCTTTCACCGTTCAGTACATCAACGAACATATGTCTCTCGCGTGACAGCGTGATTTCAGATCAACCGACTTAAAATACAGTTGTAGGTCTTTGTCATTTAATTGTGTTATCTTGTCTATTACGGGGCTAACCACATAAACTGAACTTGGCTAAAATGAAATTTGAAGAACGCATTTTCACAAAAATGGCTGGGATACGATTTGAAAAAATAAGAAAAAACATTTTGATTAGAGACTGCAGTTACTCTTATATTTCGTTTAAATAAAATCTTGAAAATAAAAAATCTTTTACGAATAGCCATGACGGTACCAGAAGATAGAGATTCAAACGGCAGTGGGGATGGGATTCAAACGGCACCCGACGACACCAGAAAGGAAATAGTGCTTAGTGCAAAGGAAGACGAAAAGGCAGCTGCTGAAATTGAAAAACAAAATGGCTGCCCAGTTGTTGCAGAATCTCCTAAGAAGGAAGTTGTGTTTGAAATCGAAGATACTGAAAACAATGATGAAGGAAAAATAAAACCAGAAGAAGCGGCACTGTTGTCTATAGAGGTGTCACAACAAGAAAGGTGGATGCCTGATGGGGGTTGGGGCTGGGGCGTTGTTATAGGAGGTGTGATTGTTCATATATTTGTAGGTAAGCAACTTTTCTTTTATCCATCGGCATGGTGATTTATATCATACATTGTACATGCAGTTACTATAAATAGTTGGATACTGTCAAACACGTCTATAATTAAATTATTATCTGTACACGTACTTTTGCTGTGAGATCAGCATGACAGAGATAATCTTTTATCAGTGTCATTTCTAATGAGTTTCACCAACCTAATAAAATTAGATTATCTCGTCGTGTACTTTAAATACGTTTTCCGCGTTGATCTACACTCGTGTACCATTCGTAATATACATGTAAATGTATATAACATTTGTAGGACCCCAACATTAAAGTGAAATACTTTCCCCTGTATATAAAAACTTTCGTCTACTCTAGACCTAACACTCTCAAATGTGAAATAATTCAACCCTATAATAATGTAAATTTACATTTTTCGAAAGTTTTTTCATACCGGGTAAACATATTTCACACTGAGTTAGGGTTAGGGTTAAAGTGGCCATTTTCTCCTTTATGAGTATTTTTACACCTTTGGGTCGGTCCTATAGTCATTTTTATCTGAACTTTACAATGTATAACCTTAAAAATACATAAACAAAAATGTTTTCTAACTTTCTAGAGCATGTCTATAATATAATTTCGATGAATAAAGCTGAAGATTTCTTTGAACATATATTGTGTTTTAAATATGATTATTTTCCTACCATGAAACATAGATTACGGTTGGTTTTGGAAATAAATGCCCAGTGTAGTACATGCTTAGGCAATGGTAATAATTACAAGTGAAGTAAAACTGCTCTCCACATCACCTACATAGCACAAATATCTTTCTACAAAGTCCAAAAGATATTTTAATACGTAGGCCTACTCAACTGAAAAAACAATCTACAAACTATACAGCAAACACGCTGTCATGTCTTCCCAGGGATGTTTGTTTGAAACTATGTCTTCAAGTATTATCCACGGCCCTTACTAATGCTTGGTTAGTCACCAGTCAAATAGAGTCCTTTCCAATATGAGCACAGTCAAACGGAGACGTGATTTTCTGAAATTAAAGGTGATATCCAGCATATAGTTGGTTACCTCAAACTTGAGTTGAAATACTGATATATAAGTACGAATTAGCCAAGAACATCGTGGCGTCCTGTTCTAGTGGTAATTCGCTGAACTTGTAACCCATGGGTCACATATTGCCCGACCAAAAGTTCTTTTAATGTGATCTTTAACTGAGGTCCAGTGTATTGCTTCTATACAATGATGAAAGCAAATTGAGATACAACGAAATCGCACCAAGAGAAGGTCCAATCTGTTTAATGTGGTCGGTGGAAGCAGGTGGCGTTAAGAAAATGAAACAAAATATCACGAACTGAAACTAAATATCACGAATTTAAACTATAAATATCATGATTTGAAACCTGTTTCAGGTGGGTTGATGAAAGCAAGCGGCGTTATGTACATGCAACTAAAGGACAAGTTCAACCAGAGTGCTGTGGCCACGGCTTGGGTTTTCTCATTGTTCACCACATTCTTATTGTTGATGGGTAAGTAGACTAGTAAATGATTAAAACATGTAGTAGATTGGTGAAGTTACGTTCTGTTTCGTGCATAAGTTAGTTTAATTCAGTCGTGCTAGAATAAAACGTGTTTTGAGTCTGATCTATATAATTTATATAGTATATACATATAGTACTCCTTCTTGTGTTGAATGTATTTCATTAGTAACAAATCTGTCTTTCAAAAGTAGAATGCCGTTGAAACTTAATTAACTGTTATCTTAAACCGTTTATTTTCCAGGACCAGTGGCGAGTGCCTTATGTCATCGTTTTTCATGTCGATCAGTTGTATTCTGGGGAAGCATATTATGTTTCTTAGGAATTCTCATCTCCGCCTTTGCCCCAAACCTGCAATTCCTGTACTTCAGCTACTGTGTCGTTGGTGGTAAGTACCAGTCCACAAATCGTTCTTGGTACGGTTTTCGAAAGACAGCCGTTCCATGAGGAACAAAATAGAACAGAACAGCAAATTAATGAACGGATTTTGACGTTACTAAACCTTGCTAAAGACACAGGCAACTCCGCTAAAAGAAATAACTCGAAGCGGAGTAATATCTACAGTATGTTTGCCTATGCAATCCCCAATTAAATCGCACGTTCGCAGAAACGCAATGAGTTATCGACATAAAACTTACATGCCTCAAAAATGTTTGATTTTCCGCTTCAGACTGCGCATGTTTTACATAAATTAGCATACTGACAGTTTTTAACCTTTATCCATTATCCGAAAAATGTGCTACACGCACATTACACACACTATTTCCTTAAGGTTCTTTGTTTAGTGAATTTAATGTGTACAACTGTGGTGATTTTAATTATTCTTCATACGTAATTTATTATTTAGGAAATTTTTAGAGAAGGCCATGTTTTTAACTAAGGTATGTTAATGTTCTTTTGTATCTTTACAGTACGTGCGCGCATAATAAAAAATTTTTTATTATTATTATTATTATTATTATTATTCACATTGGAGCCTGTATAGAATTGCTACTGCGCTCATGCGTTAACTTTGAGTACTGTTTGCCTGTTTTGGTGTTTGTATTGTTTTGTTCGTGTTTTTTTTTCGACCAAATTTTACTTAAATGAACCATGAAGACTATCGTTACGTATCTTCGACAGCGCATTCTCTAGAAGAATAAAGTTTCAAAACGTAATCTGAATTTAAAATAGTTGTTACTGTTCACTTAGATCTAAAGTTATCCGAATTTGGTCAATGTTTATTCTCCATTTGGCTTATTGCAAATCAGTTTTGATTTCCTTGACATTGACCTCCATGTTGTGTTCACATGTTAACGTATTGGATTTGAGCGGTAAAGTCTTTTTTAATATACCATTTCAAAGCCGACTTAGTATGTGAAAAGATATTCACAAAATAAATGTGTGGACATTTCAGTATTGCTTGCTTAAACTTAATTTACACATGCAAACACATCCGTCCCACCAGTGCAAAGTTTTATTCACCGAGTTGTCAATTTTACCGCGTTGAAACTCCGGAAGCGGAAATGAAAGAACAAAATCTATATAATCCAGCCGGAAACGGTTACTTGAAGTGCCATCGCATATACTAATATCTGTTATTCCAAATCGCAAAAGTCGCCTTTTTTCAATCATGTAACTCATGCTTATTCCGGAAATGTATACCTGGAGTTATTTTTTTGTAAGGTTTCTTGAAAGCAAATCTGCGAGAATATATTCTTTACTGATGATTTGTCTGTTCAGCAGAAGGAAACATACATGTACAAATATTGTTCCAGGTTTTGGAAGATGCCTCACGTACACGCCCAGTCTGATATTAGTGAACAGCTACTTTAACAAAAAACGAGGACTTGCCGTCGGTGTAACTACCGCCGGCGTCGGGCTCGGAATGTTTTCATTTCCACCACTCATAGGTAAGTTAAACAAAAAAACGTCTTTTAGTTATACCTCCGGTTTAGTAATTATTAGTACACGTTGTCTATCTGCATATTTTTATATCATGCTTTTGCCCGACAAGTTTTCCTTGCCGAGGAAGACTATCAAAATTTAAAACTCTCTTGAAATAGGATACATGTATATGGATCACCGTAATGTTATGTCCACACCGTTTAAATTTCATTGTAATTGCCTAGTAAATCAAGATTTCGTCGTTAATTTTGTTAGAGAAATGCCATAACCCCGAACACCGTGAATTCTTGTTTGGTGGAAAGAACCTTAAACTTTCGGTTTTATCCACTCGTCTCCACTTATGTATGTATTATGCTTACTCGATTCTTTATAAATTGACGAATAAATATGTTTAAACTAAATCAAGATTGATTTCTGCTGACTGCCCTTGAATTCGATAGAATTGTTACTTATTTAAAGTCCAGAGCAAATTCTTTCTGCTAGTCGGTCATAATCAGTTAAATAAATAGCATAAGGACTTTGATGGACACGAAGATGTCACTAAGATCTTTTTGTTAACGAGAAAGAATGAGTATTATAGATTGCCTATTCTGTTTATCGGGTAGAGTAACTCAGTAAGCTTGGTTTGGTATGTGTAAGAATGCCATACACAAAGAAAGTTTGAAAATGCATTTTATGTCACTGGGTCAAGGTCACTATGCCTATAAATCGATTAATATGTTTATCGTTAAAATTCTGCCTATCGTCTTTACTTGAAAATAAGGTATTTTGACCAAATTCTGTGTGGTTGTATCCAAATTCTGTGTGGTGGTATGTGACTACCACGGTTATATGTAAGCTTTGAATTAACGTAGTTTAAATAATGATGTGTATTTTCAGAGGGTATTTTCGGTAACTATGGTTACCATGGAGCGATGTTGATATTGTCGGCGATCAGCCTCCAAACGTTTATTTGTGCAGCTCTATTCAGACCGTTGGACTTACATAAGAAGATCTCAAAGACTCAGAGAATAAATGAGTGAGAACGTTGTTTTAACAAATCGATAAGTTATATGTATAACGACACCGGATATAGCGAAAATTCGGATATAAAGAACACATTTTCGATACATTTTTTCTTTCCTTCTTTATCTAATATGAAGATACCATATAAATATAAAGCACTCCTTATATAAGGAACAAATTTATATTGTCACAAGGTGTTCGTTATACACATAGTTTACTGTAGATGTAGTTGCTTTTTAGCTCACCTGACCACAAATGGTGAACTTTTAGGATCATTGAGTTTCCGTCGTCCGTCCGTCCATCCGTCCACAATAAGTTTGTTTACACTCTAGCATCAACATTTTTTAAACAATCATAATGAAACATGGGCACATTGTATATGGCCACAAGACCTCGGATGAGTTCATTTAGGGGCTTATTCAGGTCAGATCCCCTAACAAAAGTTTCAATATACTAATATGTTTACACTCTTGCACCTTCATTTCTTCACTAATTCTAACTATGACCATAATAGCTCAGATGAGTTAAATAAAGGGCTTGTTCTGACTAGTTCTTCCAGAGTTATGGCCCTTGATTTAACAAAAATTGCAGTATATAACTGTGTTTACACTTTAGCACCATCATTTCTTCTCTTATCCTGAGTCAATGTTGATGAAACTTGACAGGGATGTTTATTGCATGGTTCTCTTCGAAAAATGTTCAAAGAACTTAATTCCATACAGAACTTTGGTTACCATGGCCTAGAGCTGAAGCCACACGGCCTAGAGATTAGATATTTAGCTTGTATCATTGACTAGTGGATCTCTACCAAGATTGTTCATATAATGACCCCCAGGTGTCAAAATTGACCACACCCAGGGTGTGACTGAATTTCATAGAGACTTGTATAGAAATACTTTATAATTCTTCTTCTCTGAAATCACAAGGCCTAGAGCCTTTGTTAACTATTAAGTATGTATAATTGTCTCATGGACCTCTACCAAGTTTGTTCAACTCATGGAGTCACTTGATTTTACATAGGCTTATATAGGAAAAATGTTTTAGCATGTAGCATTGCCTAATAGAACTCTACTAAGACTGTTCAAATTATGACCCCCGGATCAAAATGATCCCGCCCGGGGGTCACTTGATTTTACATAGGGTTTAACAAAGCTTCTTCCCTGAAACTGCAAGTCCTAAAGCTTAGATATTTGGCAGGTAGCATTGCCTAGTGGACCTCTACCAAGATTGTTCAAATATTGCCCCGAGGGTCAAAATGACCACACACAGGGTGTCACTGATTTTTATAAACATTTACACTTATATAGAAACAACTTTAAAATTCTACTTCTCAGAAATCACAAGGCCTAGAGCTCAGATATTAAGTAAGTATCATTGTCTAATGAACCTCTACTAAGTTTGTTCAACTCATGTCCCCGGGGTCAAAATTGACCCTTCTTATGGGGTCACTTGTTACATGGAAAACTTTTCAAAAAATTCTTCTCGAAAATCACATGGCGTAGAGCTAAGAGCTTAGATATTTGGTATGTAGCATTGTCAAGCGGAAATATTGTTCAAATCAAGCCCTTGGGGTCCAATGTCTCTCTGTATAGAGTTAATGGAAAAAACCTATCTTCCAGTGAGTTCCTGTAGCAACCAGCAACTTACCAAGCAATCAATGACTTCATTAGTAACCAAGGATTTCCCCTAGCAACCAGTGATTTCCCCTTGGAACAAGTGACTTCCTAAGCAACAAGTGAATTCCTTAGCAACCAGTGACTTCCTCTAGCAACATGTGACTTTCTTAGCAACACGTTTTGTCTCCTAGCAACCAATAGCTTCCTCTAGCAATAAGTGACTTCCTTGGTAACATGTAGCATCATCTTGCCACTAATGACTTCCTTAGCAACCATTTAGTCCTTAGCAACTAGTAACCGTTGTGTTTGGGATTCACCGACTTTCCAGTACGGACTAGTGATTCCTAAGCAACCAGTTACTTTCCCTAGCAACCAGTGACTTCCTTGGGTTAGTACAAGTACACTGGTACATCATGGCTCTCTTGTTAATGTTCAAGATAGACTTCAGTTAATGGGTAATACAAGTAAAACTTTGACGGTCATTAAAGGTTAGAATGCCGAGTTCTGTCTGCAAAATTCATCGCTATAACCTTTTATGGCGGAGCAACTTTTAATGTAGTATGGTGCTGTCTCTAATTAAATAATATTATTAATGATGATAAATACATAATACTATCCAGTACGGACAAGTGATTTTCTAAGCAACCAGTTACTTTCCCTTTATATATCATACATACATGTATAATTATGTATTTATCATCAGTAAATTAAACAAAACTGTGATGTTTCCTGTTCGACCTTATTGTAGCTTCATTTCTTTTCAGTCTGGTCAAAATGGCGCGACGTGGAAGTGTGGACGCTAGAGTGATTGTACAACAGTTTGCTACACCCAAACCGCCAAATAAACACCTTGAAGTTGCCACAGATGGCAAATGGTACGGGAGCAGTGAATTTTCATCCACGTTAGAATTTACGTACGTTGTGCCCGAACCACCCACGCGCAGAAGATCCGTGTTCTTTGACAAAATGTCTCAAGTGAAACAAGTGTTCAAAAAAGCCCCGAAAGAGGAACGGAAGCCATTTTTGGAACTTTCTCTCTTGAAAGACTTTCCCTTTTTAACATTGTGTTTATCCGTGTTACTATTCACATCATCAATGATGTCTGTGTTTGTATTTTTCCCGCCTCTTGCAAGATCTAAAGGCGTGTCACAAATGCAATCGGCATACCTCATTTCGATCATCGGCGCAAGCGACTCCGTCGCTCGATTCACTTCCGCTTTCGTTTTAGACATGAAGAGGATTAAACCATACCGGTTACTGGTGTATAACTGTGTCATGTTCGGGGTGGGAATAGTGTGTATGGTGATGCCGTCAATAGAGACATTTCCGGGCTTTGCTGCAATTGCTGCTTGCTACGGTATATTTACGGGTACCTACACCGCACAGAAGTCTGTGGTGGTTGTCGATGTATTAGGATGGGAGAAAATGACAAGTTCTCTAGGACTGGTTCTAGGATTTCAAGGAATTGGATCTCTCGTCGGGCCTACAGTCTCAGGTAAGGAAATTTTATCCGAAAGTGATACATTGATTTTGTACATAAAGCAAAGTTAAAAGTTTTTTAACTGATACTCACAGCTGCTTAAACTTTTTACGCAGTAGTCTCCGAATTATTTATATGACGACATGCATTAACGTTCTATAAACTAATCTGACGTCATAAGCGATTCTCTCCGCACAATTTACGGATGATTCCGGAGATAGCCGAGTTGATTAAACGATTGTCCTGTAACGTAATGGCGGTAATTTTGAGTATTTGCTTCTTTACTGTCAAGCTTAAGAACCGTTTCACAAACACACCGGAACCGAAACGAAGCCAGATTCGGCTAGAGCTTTCACATATTGACTTTTGGTCCGAAACTATCTTTCAAAATGTCTTGCAACCAAATATAATAATGCACATGTACAGTATATAAAACACTTAAATTCTATTTACCCGGTTATTCTATAGCTTCTGCTATTCCGTCCAAGAATGTCTTTTTTAACACACGGTTTTAATAATCTTTTGCACATATGACGTCTTTCATGAACTTCAAAAAATATTCATTTACATGTACTATTTTATCATTAAAAAACCGCTTGAGAAATTCCATGTTGCAGACTGGAGTTCACGTCAAGAGGGCGCTAAATTCACTAAGATTTTGGCATAGAGCGCAATTTATACCAAAAGGTTGAGAATCGTAAAAATAAGAAAACCGGCCCGGCTATGGTCTATAGTTGGAATAAATCAAAGCTTGTATGCTTAATCCTTAAGTTGAAACGTCTGTAAAAGTCGAAACAAAATCAAGGTCTTTTGTTTAAAAAGCTAATAGTGTTACGTGATCACTCGTATAGATACTTTTGATTTTTCATCACAGGTTTGTTCCGGGATGTATTCGGATCATACAACGAAGCCTTCTACTTTGGCGGGATAGGTATATTCTTCGGCGCAATAGTTCTTGTGTGCGGCAATGTTTGGAAAATTATCAGAGACAGACGAAAGAAGCGTGCAGAAAAGAAAACCGATACAGCTGATGTGTAGTGTTGTTATTATAAATACGAAACAATTGTTATTCTATGTGTTTGTTTGTCTTGACATATTGGCAAGAAAAATTAAATGTACACCTTTAGAGTGTACTGCGACTTGCATTGACTGAAAATTTTAAGCAGAAATTTTCGAATTTTATAAACTAATGTTAGTTCTAGTCGGAATTTTCCTATCATGTCTGTCCTCGAAATAAACCATTTAAATCATTTGAATTTCGTTTCAAGATATTTGACCCATAAGTTATTTGCATGAACCCCTTTTGAACACATTGTATTCTTGTTCTGCTCGTGATGGCCTGGTCTTAAATCGTATAATTTCCTTATCTTTGAAACATTACAATTATTAATAACCTACACGACACAGTGCAAAAAGGTCAAACTTTATGTATGGATATTGACTCGGATCAAATTTAGTAAATGCGTTCCGACTTTAACAAAAATCAAGTCATTATATGTACTTTAAGACTTTTCAGAACCTCAGACGCGCAAACGGACGTCAAACTCACAGACGAGTCTGGAAGTTTAAAAAGTTACGAAACTCGTCTGTATTCGTAACAGTATGTTCAAAGTTTGTTTCCGTTACCACTTCATTGAAATACTTTTAAATTAATGTTCTGCTCAAATAGCAATAAGATAGATTTATAAATTTATATTTTTTTTTTTTTTTTTTTTTTTTTTTTATTAAATGGGGGGGGGGGTTTTTTTAAAAAAAAAAAAAAAAAATTTTTTTTTTTTTTTGGGGGTTTTTTTTTATATTTTTTTTAAAAAAAAAAAAAAAAAAAAAAGTGTGCATTTTTTAATTTAAAATATTTGCAGAATATATGTTTATATTTATCATACATTGTAAAATATAAAATGTTGCATATTGTACGTACCAGAAATTTTGGTACCATAAACTGTCAGAAAAGTAGTAAACTAGTAATTAAAATTTAAACATTTATTTCAATTCAGTTTTTTAAAAAATGACTAATAGAAAAGACATTCGTTTTAGCAATTGCACAACAGCATATCAAAGTTTAATGATGACACATAGTCATGTCAGTGCGTGTTTTGGCTCAGTATGTTGCAGACGTTTCGTTGCACATTCTGTTAGATCATCTTGTTAAGCAAATGCTGGATGGATTTGTTAACTTTGTTGTTTACTAATTGTAAATCCCTGCCCATAATACTCGTGAGAGGCGTGAGGCAATATTACAAGGCAGGCAGGCAGGGAGGCAGGCATGCAGGCAGGTTCCACAGATAAATTAACAAGTCAGCATTGTAATTTTATCGTATTTTATTGCGGATTAGGTACAATTTAGCAACTTTATCGCAAAAGGCTCCGGAATGCTTCGGCATTAATTGTCACTTTATAGTGTCGTAGTTTTTTAGCAACTGTTTTGTAAGCCGTGAATTCAAATGTCGCAACATCTCTGCATGTTTCAGAAACGACCGTATCATAAAAATAGGAAGGAAAGGCGTTTCAATAAGGTCACCCATCTTGATATGCTGTACGTTCTTTCTTACCTTGAAATGTCCTATATTGCTTTGAATTGTTATAATTTTTAACGAAATATTTGTTATCAGTAATGTATAGTCTGAATTTTACCAATGAGCTACGACCTTCATGATTTCCTCGGATTTTACCGTTGTTTTATATTAAGCTAAGAGTACATTTACGGCTCAGCGCTCGAAAACGGACTATAGTTGTCATAACTAGCGCCGTTGACAAATCACAGACTTCACGGACTTCACGGAAATCACGAAATATCTAAATATAAATATTATGCATGCATATAAATCATCAAATAATTTTAACTTGTAGAATGTAGAATCTGGTAATTGGAAATTTTTCTGAATTAAAGTTTTAACATCTATATCTATCTAATAAACTGGGTGGTTTTCTGGGTCCTTTTGCGGCACCTGGTCTTATTCTCCTGTCACGTGTATCGGCCGTTGATGTTATCATACCATGTGAGCAGGATCGCCTTGATACATGACTGCCGTCCAATGATTTGCCCTCAATCACGGCATTTATTTCCTTTGTCAATCGGTCCATTGATGCTGAGCTGTAGATCCCTGCAGTGGTGTTTTGGGCAAACTGAAAAGGGGTGTTATCGTTGCTTTCGGGAGCTGCATGACGACTCCAGTAAGTGATCACGCCCCAATTATATACCGATTTCCTGAGAGGTACACCGGGATAAACCAGTGGAGATTTTTCACTCGCCCTGTACTGCTCAAACCCTTTCTTTGTTGGAACCCAACCTTTGATAAGATGGATCGATCCTTTATCCCGAAAAACGTACATGACCAAATGATATTCAGCTCCTGGTCGAATAAAGTTTTCTTTTGGTGTAAGGTAATTGTACAAAAACATAAACTCTCCAATGCTGAGTTGTGGGCCGTTTTCCGGCTTCCTTTGATCATACTTCGGAAAGTCCTGATATGGGATGACGAAATAAAGGTCATCATCAGAAAGTCCCACTTCTTTTCCCTCCAATGCTTCCGCCTGCATAATGGGCTCTCTCGCTTCTCGTCTTCCAGCACATGGAAAACAGCTTCTCAATAATCTTGCAAGAACAGAAGCCATTATATTCAGTAATATTATATCTTATGTTTCAACTGGTAAGAACGTTGTGTAAACAGAGATGACGTTAGTAACGACTTCGTTACTACGGTGAATATCTCGGCATTGAAATCACGTTGTAACGTGACGTTGGCATATTATTGTTATTATTATTATTATTATTATTATTATTATTAATTACAAGTAATATATATTTTCTCCTCACAAACATGTGTTTATGTATGTAGGTCCCTAGTTTTCACGCCATTTGCTAAAAATCCTACTACTTAAAGTAAGGAAAACCAGAGTAAGCTCCCTCTTTCTCCTCACAAAACGAAGGGAGACAAATCGTACTGACTTACATAAGAAAATGAGTGTTGCCTCCCTTCGTTCTCCTGCTGCCATTTGCAAAAATCAAAGGGGATAAATTGTACTGACTTCAATTTAGAAAACCAGAGATACCTCCCTTTGTTCTTCCAACGCTATTTGCAAAAATAGACCAAGGGAGACAAATCGTACTTAGATTAGGAAATCATAGTGACCTCCTATTGTTCTCCTGACGTCATTTGCAAGACAATCAGTGGAGACAAATCGCACTGACTGAATTTGGGAAAACTACAGTTACCATCTGGTTCTAATGCCAATTAAAAAGTCAAGGGAAACAAATCGCTCTGACTTAAATACGAACGTCGGAGTTACCAGGAGTATCAGACCACCATATCAGTTAAGTACCACAGGCATTGCAAACTATTTTCGACGTCGAATTTGCGCATAATTACGCCGACGTTAATTTTCCGCCGCTATTTAACTAGTCGTCATGAAGACTATTTGAATTGAAATAACTTGTATTTTTTCGCTTATGACATTTCACACTGTAAGGATTTCAAACCGACTCAATGTAAAACATGTGTGACACTCGCAGTAAAGAAGCGTAGTACGTATAAGTTTGATCAATTAGCAGAAGTGCAGACTATGCGGTCACATGCGAAATACTACTGACATACCGGAATATCCGAGAACAAAACAGTAATATTTTACAATATGACTTTTCCTATATTATATGATCATGAGGTGAGTAAGAAGAAGATTTTCACGGCAAATTCAGTCAATTAACAAGTAGCATAATGTGTATGTTTTCATAAAGTATTGAGATTGTATATTGAAGCGTTCAACTGTTCACAGAAACATTAAATCATTCATAAACAAATACACTCGAAGGCAAAAGAAACGCAACATTTTTCTTTCTTTTTTTATTATTTACTGAACACTGTCAACGTATATTTATTCATTAAAACGTGTATACTAGCTGGTAAAGTTTAATTCTCTTACTGTATATCCATTTTATAATGAATTCATTTATCATTTCTTCTATGCCTCTGTTCCAGGAGAATTCTTTTTGCAATATAGTCCAGCAAAATTGTCCAAGAAAGCTGCTAAAATCCAGCAATGGCTTATCAGCAGGACTATCATCGTTAACAGTGAATGTCTTTAAAAAAAAACTTGAAAACCTGTTTCTTTGGGAATTTATTTCAAAGTTGATTCTGCAGCAAAAGTAGATCTGGTTTCACAAAATG
>JAFMSR010000006.1:26164439-26259439 GCA_022818135.1 Saxidomus purpurata
ACACTTCAACTTGCTTTCAAATCTAATCACAGGACATGCGCTGGATATAGAGTTTCATGTTTTAGAGCCAAATGTTAAATCTATAAATGTTGTGCAATTTTTATGTGCCAGGTCCGTTAATTTTGAGGACCATTGATCCAGTTTGGATGTTATACTTACTCTTGATATTTATATTATCATGAAAGATGACGGTAAACTGGCTGTCATTTGAACAAGAAAAACAAATTACAGTAAACTCCGGTTATAACGAACTTCTTGGGGTCATTTAAATTTGTTCCTTATGTCCGGAGTTTGTTATATCCATATTTTTTCATGTAAAATAAAGAAGAAAAAAACTAGGGCGGAGAAAATTTGTTCCTTATATCCGGATTTTCGCTTTATCCGGAGTCGTTATATACGGAGTTTACTGTATTTCTAACCTTGCTGTAGAAATCGATAGTAGACTCAAAGGCAAAAGAAACGCAACTTTTTTCAATTTTTTATTATATATAGAAAATGTAAGCACGCATATTTTCGTGAAATCAAACAGGTGGTGAATGTCCCTATCATACTTCTTAAAGTCAAGATGAACTGACTTATGCAAAAAACTGTTTTCATTATCACCATCACTCAGTAATTGAGTGCATAAAGTTTGAGCGCAGAGGTAAAGTTGCGTGTCTCTGGCCGGTGAGTATGTATGATATACTTATAAAGCAGTATTTTTTCAATGATAAGAAACGCTTTCTGACAATACTTAATATAAGTTCGAAAGAAGGCAATAAAACGTTCAAATTTATACAATTCTAATATATAATCTAGTCTGCGGTTTGACTTTACGTTACATAAAGTAGGGAAGGCATACGCATCTCTATAGATATTTCAAAATTAAATGTTTCAGATCTCCAATGTTATTCATAATTTTGTTATTTATATTTAAAGCTATAATACTGCTTAAAATGACCAGAAAAAGTACGGTCAAGAAAAGTTCTTAAAACATGAAAAATGTTTAGAAAATTTATTAAAAATAAGTTATGCTTAACCATTTCTTTCATTAGTAAATGCAAACGCAAATTTATCATATCTAATTGATGGAAAAATACTTTACGACCTGGCGAGTCAAAAACGATATTTGTCATTTTCAACTACATGTATGTTCAATAGGAATAAAACTGTTGTATGTATTTTTGTTATTTAGCTATAACTTTCGCAATGCTTGTTTTTCAATGATACTAAACCATTGGTGAATGTATTGCATTAAATTGCGATTATGAGTTGAAGGGTATGATCACTTTAAATTTACTGCTACATTTATCTCAATTTGAAACGGTGTTCGGTCTCAATGTTTTATTTCGTCGAAATAGTATTTGAAAAAGAAGCTTTTTCTTTAACCGTTCTTCCTGTTCACACGTGTACGTCGGCATCCTCTGTCGCGGCAGGTTGTAAGCTATGCAGTTTAAACTAGAGTATGAATTAATAACAATGATAACAATAACACTGATAACAATAACAATGATAACAATAACAGTGATAACAATGATAACAATAACAACCACAAATAACATAAGTCTACTGTAAACCATGTCAGTAATTTTCGCTCTTTTCATAGACTCCACATTCCACCGCACAATATAATATACAGAATCGTTGAACCTTGTTTTCAGAAATAAGAATTCACCTTCTTTGTGTTGTTTTGTTGTTTTTGAAGATGAAGTCGCAAAATATCCGCCCATCAGATAACGGAACGAAAATTGATCTGAAAATTCACTGGTTTACAGTAACTTTAAATTATGTATCTTAAACTGCGTTAGCTACACCCTGTTGAATGTGCGGCACTGCGGCTGTGGGATGATGACATACACGAGAGCAACAAGAACGTAAGTAAATTATAAGAAATAAGGGAAAAAAACGTGACTATAACTGTTGAAAGCTTTACACAGTTCAAGTTCAATCAAAAGACATGTACTACATTAATTTAAAAGGTCTAGTAATTCAATGTTGAAAATACTTGTAATAAACAATTTAATTAAAGTGATCTCACCCTTCAAACTAACTATCATAATCAAAGTTTAAGAAAAGCATTTAGCAATGGTTTTCACTCTGACAAAAACGAGTGTTGGAACCAAAATTTTACCGAAAGTAAACGGATCTGTTTAACAGTTATTTTCATTGAATACAGTTGAAATCCTTCTGGACTATTCTTGTGAATAATATTTACTTTGTCGCGTAATAGCATTCCATTTACGGTTAGTTGAACCGCTCAAGTTAAGAATAAGATTGTGTGTAGAGGGTGACCAATAGTCAATTGTTGACAATGATATTAAAGTAAAGGTGGTAAGGTAAATGTACTAGACAGGTTTGTCAGTTCTAGCGTGCACACCCAATACTCGTGTGCAATCAAGTTTAAAAAATTTAATCAAATAATATGTATAAAATTGTTAATTTTCGTGTGAAGTCCACACACGCCATTGAGAAAAGCGCTGACTGTTTTTGGACACAGGTTTTCAGAGTTCATGCTCTGTTTTTTCCTGGACCTCGCGTCTTTTCGAGGATATGGTTTTTTTCCGATATGAACATAGATAAATGAAATAGAGAGTATCTTGTATTTTATACATTTGTGTACGCATTTAGACGATAAATAATGCATCTCTTGTATTATAAGTAAAGAAAGTATTGTATTTTTCTATTAACAGGGATTGTTTATGTAAAATGCATTCAGAGAATTGTTTGGTATAAAGCCAATGTATAGTCTAAGGTTGATGTAATACATCTACATGATTATATAATATAGAGGTACATGTATAAAATAGTATGTATGTGGAAATAAACGGTCCCGTAGCCAGTTGTGCACGGCTACTGGGCGAAACATATTTATGTGTTACTTCATAATTCATTTTAAGTGAAAACTTGAAAATCTACATACAGTAAACACCGTATATAACGAATCCCTGGGTCCTATTTAATTTTATTCGCTATATCCGGAGTTTGTTATATCCGTATATCATTTTCATATTATAATCAAGAAAGAAAAAACATTGGGTCCAGAAAATATGTTCGTTATATTCAGAATTTCGTTATATCCAGAGTCGTTATATACGGAGTTTACTGTATTGTCACTTCTGCTAAGAGCTGCTTAAATGATTAAAGTCCCTTGATCACGTTGGATGTATTATCGTTGTTGTAGGAGTTTAACGCCCATTCCAAACGTTATTTTGATAATTTTAACACGTGGACAGTTTATCTTACAATTCTTCCTGGGAAGAATCCATACTAAACTCCTATTCTCCGTAAGAAACTGCCCAATTTTTCAAATTACGAAACATTGTTGGTACCAGGGCTCGAACCCATGACCCTAAGTCAAAGAAAGGAAACCGATTTCAAATCAACTACTCCAATCACTCGATCACGAGTTATGTCTTATCGGCAAAATAGACCCTTATTTATACTTTTTGCTTTTTAGAAAGAAGATATGTGTTATAAAAACAGTGCAAAAAATGCTTCCTGACACTATTTTTTCTTAAAGAAGTGATATTGATACGAAAGAATGGTATGTACATCATTGTTTAGGGTAAATAGAACGCAATTAAATTTCTATTGATAAATTCATATATTCTTTTTGAGTAAGTCCAAAGTGATTATGGGACTTTAAAATTATTTAGTTCTGTTGAAATGGTATACTCAGGATCAGGGAATATACTCAGTACCGTTAAGTTCCAGCTTTTTAGGTGTCGTAAAAAGTCTTGATTGGTGGTTCGTTTTTTCAGACAAAATGTGAATAAACTGTTGAAAGATAATTACCAGGCACTCATTTATAAGTAAATAATTCAGGATAAACCCGTAAAGCTAATTTTCGGTTTCCGAACATTACGAATAAAATCATGCTGGGTTTGAAAACAAACATATATTTTAAGCTAAATCGAAGACCCCGAATAGCTCTGTTGGTAGAGCCTTAAGATGTAAATGTCTGGGGTTCCCGGTTCGAATCTTTCATCAGGCCTGACGTTTCAGGTTTTAGTATCTTAACAAATAAGTTTGTGTATATTTGGCCATACAGCAACTTTTCAAGATTCGTGCAATTTCATTCTTCATCCTTCTGCAGGTATATAGGAAAAACAGATCTCATGGAATATAAATAATCAAAATTGATGCATAAAAAAGTGTCACATAGCCATCCACTTTAAATTTTAAAAAAATGAAACCATTTGATCAGGATTCGGACTACTGAAACCATGCCTACAAGTTAGACATCTTACCTCTACGGAACTGTCTATATGGTGCTGAAACGTATGTGTTCGATATATAATCAACTGAAATAACGAAAACACACAACCGAACGTAACCGAAGAAATGAGTGCCATGTAATAATTGTCACACAATAGACTAATTATCAATGTTGTGCCATGTCAATATGCTGTATATGCAAACGACCTATTAAATTATCTGTTCTGTTCTGTTCTGTTTTGTTCCTTACTATTATATATCTACCCATCTCAATTGCTAGCCGACAAGAAGATAAACCACCAGAGCCCATAACGATTGTTTTAGTGTCATTAAACAAGACAGTGTATGCTTGATTGGCATTGGAATGGAAATGTCACCATTTTTTCAGTCTTAAAAATTGATATGTGTTATCCCGATTTGTTCATGGTACCGCGGTACTTAGTGTTTTCATAAAAACAAAAAGACAATATATACAGTTATTTTGACAACTTTAGTAATGATTACCTTTATAGTGTTATTTCTTTCTTATGTTTGATTTGATAGTTTTTTCTTTATTATCCGTAATATCCTTCAAAGTTTGTTCAAATTATGCCCCTGGGGTCAAAATTGACCATGCCCGGGGGGGATCATTTGTTTTACAAAGGCGTATATATGAAAACTTATTTGGTATATAACATTATCTAGTGATCTTCCACCAGGCAAGTGGACTTGTACCAAGGTGAGCGATATAGGGCCATCTTGGCCCTCTTGTTTAAGAGATGATACGGACATTAAACTTACAAAACCTCTTCCCTTGAAAATCCGACCGTTTCAGAAATCAGGCCAAATCTGCCTCGCCGAGGGCCGGCCAGAGTTTTGAGGTTTTACTGTATCACCTGGTGGTCACTTGTTTTGCATTTAGTTATAAAGCGAACTCTTCTTTTGTAAAACCGAAAGTCACAGAGCTTAGCAATTTAGTGTGTAGCATTGTCTATTTGTTCAAGTCACACCCCTGGGGTCTAAATGGGCCCCGCCATTGAGGTTACATATATCTAAATATTGGAATCTTTAAAAATCTTTTTGTCCAAAATCGCAATGTCTATCGCTTAGATATTTGGTTTGTAGCATTGCCTAGTGTTCCTGCACCAATTTTGTTTAACCCATGCACCCAGGGTCAAAACTGACAAAAAATAACCTTATATATAACAAGTTAATTGGGCCACGATACCTGTGATTACCTGTGATTACCCCACCCACTATTGAACATATTTATTCACATTGATTCGGCAAACGAGTGATGAACTAGTCATAGCACGGATTTTTCGTGTGACCAAGACGTACATATTGACAAACATTATAAACACTACAACGTAAACAAATATAAAGATTAAATCATCAAACTATTAAACATGTCTCAGAGAGGCCAGTCCAGGAGAGAGTCAGTATGTAGTTCCCTAGAGGACAAACAAAAGCAAAAGTCAGAGAAAGACAAGGACAAAGAGAAAGAAAAAAATACAGGGCAGTTTGAAAAAGACTTTGACAAGTTTAAACAAGAAATTAGGGGCATTTTTAGCAAATTTGAAGATACAATTGACAAAAAATTCACACAAATGGAAACTAAGTTTACCACAGTTTTTGAAGATCTAAGAAAAGAGGTTAATGTAATGAGATTAGAGGTTACTGATACAAAAGAGCAGATGACAGAAATGAGGTCCAATGTAAATCATTTGGAAACCAGTGTGAATTTCCATGCTGGAAAGCTAGATGAGATTACTGAGCATCAAGAAACTAAAGTTAACAAAATGAAATATGAGCTAGAAGAGATGAGACAGAAAATGCTGCTACTAGAAAAGCAAGAGAGGAAGTATAATCTTCTCTTTTATGGTTTCCCAGAAGAGGCAAATGAAGACCTTCCTGAGAAAATGAAAACCTTCTTCACAGATACATTAAAACTGGAAAAAGACAGAGTGAGCAAAATGCTTTTCAGTGCATGTCATAGATTTCCCACTGAATCTGTTGGTCTTAAACCAATTATAGTCAGATTTATGTCTTATGATGACAGAGATCTGGTTTATTCCAAATTTCTAATGCCAATACTGAGAGATGAGAAAAAAGAATATTAACAGACCTACTAACAGAACTTAAAAAGATCAGATCAAACCTGGCCAGAGCTGCCTACCACATTAGACAAGAAGAACATTTAAAAACAAGAATACAAGAAAAAGGAATATCTATATACCTAGAAGTTAGGAAGTCATCAGAAGACCAGTGGGAGAAAAGAGAAATATAACTATATTAAACATTACTGTTGAGTGTATGTACAAGTGATTCTGAACAGGCTTCTCTCAGAAACCTTTCTGAACTGGTTAGAGATGGAATTTGTATAAAGCATACCTAAAGTGTACAACCTGCCACTAAATAAAGGCAACACCATGTACACATCAATAAGTTAAAATAAAAGGAATATATATAGTATATGTGTGGTTTATAATTAAATACATAATTAAATTAAATATAAATGTATAAAACATAGATCAGTAAAGTAAATATATGTAAGCACTATCCATAAAATTTATACAATTGATTTAAATAAATAAGAATGTACAAAATATGAAAGTTACCTTGTATACAAATCTAAAAATGTACATTTTAGTTGTTACTTATTATATTACAGTGCAGTAAAAGAATAGAAATGATACTTATTTGGTACAAAGGTATGATTGATCTTTTTATACCATGAACAAAATGCAATTTATATTACATGTATATGTGTTGTACATGTAGCTTTTTAGACGAGTTCTTGCATGAAACAAAAATTTAAAAAAAGAGTGTCTTCAAATTAATTAACATCTTGTAGAAATATGAATGAATTAACTAACCTTTTTGGGACTTCATCATATTTAGTCCGAGATCACTAGAATATAACTCCAAAAAGAATCACAACAACTGATAGTTATTCTAAATTATTCCTTTGCGCTATTTGTTTACAAGAAAACGCATGACCAACTGGCACACATTGAACGGGTCAACACATTAGAAATCAGGGCGACTTGACAATCACTGACCTAGATATTGTTACTATTTTTACCTACATCGCACGGGATGTAATCTACAGGTGTACAGTATGTTAATTACAAAGTCTTCACGATGTAAAAATAGAAATATATTTTTTTTAAACGAATTACTCCAAGTAAGTTTTATCTTTTGCAGATATGAAGTAAACACGTGATCCCATTTTGATACTGCGGGCGTTATAATTTCTTCCATTAACGCTCGTTTTTTTTGTATTTCGTGTTGTTTTTTGTTTGTTTGTTTGTCACATTTTCCTTTTTTGATGATATTTTGTATTGTTTTTCACCACTTAAAATCATGTTTACATACAAAGAGATCGGTTTATTATGTGTTCAATGGTCAACTTTTACGTAAGTTAAAAAACAAACCTGAAAATGGATAATATAAAAATTATATCTTATAATTGTAGAGGATTGCATGATTATAAAAAGAGGGCCGATGTATTTAATTTTTTAAGGGAAAGGGAAGCTGATATCTACTGTTTGCAAGATGTACACTTTATACCTAGTATGCAAAAGCAATTATACACTGAATGGAATGCAAACTGTTATTTTAGTTTTGGAGAGAGTAACGCAAGAGGTGTAGGTATATTATTTAAGAAAAATATAGACTGCAAGATCCACCAAGTTTTTAACGATAATGAAGGGAATTATGTTGTTTTAGACTTAAGCGTGTGCTCAAATCGTTTTACTCTCATAAATATATATGGGCCAAACGTCGATAAACCCAACTTTTATGAAAATATTTTCAACATAATTGACACTATTGCAAACGACTCTTTCATATTATGCGGAGATTTCAACTTGGTAGTTGACGTTGATTTAGATTACCAGAACTACAGATCGTTCAGTAATAATAAAAAAGCTAGAAACTATTTAGTGAACATAATCAAGGAAAGACACCTATATGACCCTTTTAGAGAAATAAATGGAAATATAAGGAAATATTCGTGGAGAAGATCTAATCCAATACAACAAGCAAGACTAGATTTTTTTATTATCACTGAAGACTTTCTTCCAAAAGTTAGAAATTGTGATATACATGCAAGTTATAGATCGGACCACTCACTTGTTATTTTAACAATTAACTTAGCAAACATCACTCATGGTAAGGGTCTCTGGAAGTTTAATAACGCATTACTCTACGATACAGATTATTTAAATTGCATCAATGAAAAAATTGAAGAAGTGAAATTACAATATTGCGTACCCGTCTATAACACTGCAAATATAAAAGACGTAGATAATGAAGAATTGCAATTCACAATAGACGATCAACTTTTTTTAGAAACTCTTTTAATGGAAATAAGAGGGAAAACAATATCTTACTCCTGTTTCAAAAGTAAAAAACGCAAGACAAGAGAAGATTATTTAATTTCAAAAATAAAAGAACTTGAAAATGGTTTATGTGAAAATAACAAGGACACACTTTTGCTTTTACAATCAGAACTAGAAAATATAAGAAAAGAAAAGATGCGAGGTTTTCTTATTCGATCTAGAGCAAACTGGATCGATAATGGGGAAAAACCAACAAATTACTTTTGCAGTCTGGAAAAAACTCATTATACAAATAAAACTATTCCATTTATAGAAAGAAATGACGGCACAAAATTGTTTTCTCAACAAGATATTTTAAAAGAAACAGGGCGATTTTACAAAAACTTATACACCAAAAGTGATGATTTATCGGATGTCAATCTAGATCACTTCTTAGAAAACTACAACGTATTAAAACTAAATGATAGTCAAGCAAATAACTTAGAAGGGCTTCTTTCGTATATTGAAGTTTCTGAAACGCTTAAGACAATGAAAAATGACAAAAGTCCTGGATCCGACGGATTTTCACCAAACTTTTTCAAGGTGTTTTGGAAGTCACTTGGACATTTTGTTGTTAGAGCCATTAACTATGCATTTCTAAAAGGAGAACTTTCAGTTACACAAAAACAAGGAATCATTACTTGCATACCAAAAGAAAATAAACCAAGACAATTCTTAAAGAACTTGCGTCCTATTACCCTATTGAACACTACTTATAAGCTGGCTTCTGGTACTATTGCAAAACGATTGAAATCAGTACTAGATATCCTTATTGATAAAGACCAGACAGGTTTTTTAAAAGGCCGATATATCGGTGAGAACACACGCCTTATTTATGACATTATGAACTATACTGAACAAAACAATATATCCGGTCTCTTAATGATGATTGACTTCGAGAAAGCGTTTGATACATTATCCGCTGACTTCATTAAAAAGTCTTTCGAATTTTTCAATTTCGGTCCAATGTTTAGAAGATGGATTTCACTTTTTTATACAGATATAAAAACTTCAGTCCAGTTAAACGGCTTCTTATCTGACTTCTTCACAGTAGAACGAGGTTGTCGTCAAGGGGACCCGATAAGCCCTTACATCTTTATTCTTAGTGCAGAGATTCTAGCTATTAAAATTCGACACAACAAAGATATTAAGGGAATTGTTATTAATGGAGTAGAGTATAAAATAAGCCAATTTGCAGATGATACTTCTCTACTTTTAGATGGGTCTGAAAAGTCTTTTAAATGCACTTTAAATGTTTTAGATGATTTTGCAAGCTATTCAGGATTAAAAGTAAATGTTGAGAAAACAAACATTGTTTGGATAGGTTCTATGAAATACAGCACACGATCAATCAAAACAAAATGGAAACTTAACTGGGGGATTACATCTTTTAAGCTCCTAGGTTTATGGTTTCACGTAGATCAAGAAAAAATGGTTGAGATGAATTTTAAAGAAAAAATTGAAAAACTTAAAAAGATCATTTTACATTGGAAAAAAAGAGAACTAACACCAATCGGTAGGATAACAGTTGTCAAATCTCTTATTTTACCACTGTTGACACATCTTTTCATATCCTTACCGAATCCGGGAGCTCAAACCTTAAAGGAAATAAAAACATTGTTTTCAGAATTCGTATGGCTAGGGCCACCTAAAATCAAATATTCAGTGCTTGTCAAAGATTACGCAGAAGGGGGTTTAAATATGGTCGACGTTTTTGCGTATGTCAAAAGTTTAAAACTGACTTGGTTAAAAAAGTTATTATTATGTAAAAACGACACATGTTTTAATCTTTTAAGTAATTTATTAGACATTAAGAAGCTATGTAATTGTGGTAAGGAGTATGTTGAATTAGTAATAGGTCAGTTAAGAAATGCATTTTGGAAAGATGTATTGCATGCCTTTTCTAGCCTTATTTTATGCATGAACATTGATAGCTTGAATAATTTCCTAGAAATGCCGCTATTCTACAACCACCTTTTCATTATTGATAAAAATCCTATCTTTTTTAAAAAATGGTATGATAAAGGTATAAGATATGTTAAAGATATTATGAATAAAAAAGGGATTTTTACTGATAAAGAGGAACTGGAAACAATAACAGGTCTAAAAATAAATTTTCTCACATACGCAGGAGTGAAAAAGGTTATTACACAATCATTAAAGCAGTTGGGGTTGAAACAAGAATTATCGAACGAAGAGTATATGTTTCCTATAATACCTAGCTACTTAAAGCCTTTGATAAGTACTGATAAAGGTACACGAAAAATATATAGTATAATGAAACAAAATATTGATATTCCTGTCTGTCAAGAAAAATGGTGTAATGTTTTTGAAATTGAATATTCGGAATGGAAACATATATATGGCTGGATTTTTACAATTAGTAATGATACGTATTTACAGTGGTTTCAAACTAGAATTGTTCATCGAATTTTAGGCACAAATGTTTTATTGTACAAAATGAAAAAACATGATTCTGAAATGTGTACTTTTTGTAAAACAGAGAAAGAAACCCTAGTACATTTATTTTGGGATTGTACTTTTACACAATCCTTAATTACAGAAGTAAAACATTTAGTTAAAAAACACGAGGTAAATTTCCCCATATGCAAGAAAACTTTTATTCTGGGATACCCTGGCAAACCCCAAGGACAGTTTAATGTTTTGTGTGTTGAAATAAAAAAGATATATTTTTTTATGTAGAAGAAAGAATCTAAAACCTTCTATTGTAGGACTGAAAAATAATTTCAAAATTACCTCTGCAGTTATAAAAACGTCTTCGTCAAATGAAAAATATAAACTGTATTGGTCTCTGGTAGAAAAAGTAAGCTCATAATCAACTATCCTGTTTACATACTTTTAAAATTTGATAACTTGCATAAACATTATATATGTGTGTAAATGTGACAAGGTGATTTATCTTCCTTTTGCAATATATCTAGATGTTCTGCTTTTTTTTCTGAGAGGATAAGATTCTGGAAAACAGGTCTTAAATCTCAGTCTTAAAAAAAGGCCCAAATTGCGTCAAGAATAGTGATGTCAATTGTATATTATCCCTGTTGTACTTTTTTCTTTCATTCAACAGATGAATATACATATATTATTATATTATATATACTATAATATTGTAAGGTTTATAGGGGATGGTTCTGCGACCCCTATCAAACCATTGACGGGGAAAATAAACGGGGTTACCCGAAAGGGGCCTGAAAAAAAAAAAAAAAAAAAAAAAAACTGACCCGGTGGGGATCACTTGATTTTACATAGGCTTACATAGAAAAATCTGCTTCTCAAAGCCACAGGGCGTAGACCCTAGATAGTTGGTGTGCAACATGGTATAGTGGACCTTTACTAAATAAATGTCAAAACTGTGTGGCCCAAATGATAAAGCATTGTCTGGTGGGCTCCTGTGAAGTTTGTCCACATTTACCCCAAGAGTCAAAACTGACAAGGTCCATGGTTAAACATAATATGTTCAACGGCTCAAGAACCATTGGGACTTCAGTGACAAGTTGACTTTATCTACTAGGTGACCTCTCTATTAATCACCGGGTCAAAGGTCAATGTCAGATGTGTTATATTCAATAACTGAAAAACCTTTAGGTCTGTGATATTCAAACTAGATGGCGGGGTAGGTCTGGACCAGTAAATTACGCATAGAGCCAGGGTGAGTTATCGTGACTGCTGTTCGTGTTTTCAACAATTGCTTTAAACGACATCCCGGAGGTTGCGGGTTCGAGCTCCACCAAGGTCACGACCGTACTTCCTCATATGACACCAATACTGGTTCTTCCAGGAAGAGGTCTCGAGAGTGACTCGATAAGCTGCAAGTTTTCTTCACAATCTAGCTAAAATAAATTAGTATAAACTAAACTACATCTCCGACGAAACCCAATGTTAATGACAATTGGCAGGGATGTGCCTTGTATGAACCTCTATTAATATTCTCAAAGAATTCTGATCAATGCAGACCTCTGGTTGCTATGGTAACCAAAAGGAAAAGCTTCGAATATCTTCTCTGAAGCTACTGATCAGAATTTAATGTAGCGTTCCACAAATGATCACCAAAATTGATAAAATAAAGTTGATTCATAAAAGAAATAAGGGCTCCAGTGGGTGGGATTGTTTTCTTTATAGAGTCTTTATAAAAACATAAAAAATCTTCCTCTCTGAAACTGCTGTTTCTCATCTAGAGATGAACTGGTTAGAAACCCAGAGGTAGTATCGCATGTATCGAAATGATGCCTTTTATGTGAAAACAAACGTTCTTCAGATGCTGAGTTTGGTAAAGTGACGTCACATTGTTTATAACGTTACGTGACAAGTAATTCACGAATCTCATGTTACATTGGCAGATGTGATATGAGATTTTCCAGCACTGGTCGACAAAAGCAGAATGTGTTTCATCATGGTGGTCCTGGGATGTCGTTTGAAGGAATATGTAAGCGGACGGTTGACGCTGAGCAATTGTATCATAATTCGTGCTTCTGTCGTATTTTAAACATCCATTTCATTCAATATAGCACAATCTTAAACTTTGAAGTTTCGGCTGCTGATCTGCTGATCTGCTGAGTTAATGGTCTGCTGAGAAGCTAGTCTGCTAGTCTGCTGAGCTGCTGATCTGCTGATCTGCTGAGTTGCTGGGCTACTGGCAGCGAAAGTCTGCTTGCAACGAAAACTCTTCAAGTAACGTAAACTTATGAATATAAGATATAAAATATCAAAATGAAAGGGCGTTTTAACTTTAAAGTTTCGACTGATGAACTGCTGGTCTGCTGAGCTGCTGGTCTGCTGAGCTGCTGATATGCTGAGCTGCTGGTCTGCTGAGTTGCTGGGCTGCTCGCAGCGAAAAGTCTGCTTGCAGCGAAAGCTCTTTAGTAACGGAAACTAATGAATATAAGATATAAAATAATAAAATGAAAGTGCGTGTTTATTTATTGTGTCTACGCATAATTCGTGCTTCTGTCGAAATTTTGAGAAAAAAAAACATTTCATTCAATATAGCACAATCTTAAACTTTAAAGTTTCGGCTGCTGAACTGCTGATCTGCTGAGCTGCTGGTCTGCTGAGCTGCTAAATGCTGGGCTGCTGGCAGCGAAAAGTCTGCTTGCATCGAAAACTCTTCAAGTAACGGAAACAAATGAATACCGGTATAAGATATAAAATATCAAAATGTATATTTATTGTATCTACGCATAATTTGTGCTTCTGTTGTATTTTAAACATCCATTTCATTCAATATAGCACAATTTTAAACTATACGTTTCGGCTGCTGATCTGCTGAGCTGCTGGTCTGCTGGTCTGCTGAGTTGCTAGTCTGCTGAGTTGCAGGTCTGCTGGTCTGTTGGTCTGTTGAGCGGCTGGTCTGCTGAGTTGCTCGGCTGCTGATCTGCTGGTCTGCTGAGCTGCTGAGTTGCTGGGCTGCTGGCAGCGAAAAGTCTGCTTGCATCCAAAACTATTCAAGCAACGGAAACAAATGAATACCGGTATAAGATATAAAATATCAAAATGTATATTAATTATATCTATGCATAATTTGTGCTTCTGTCGTATTTTAAACATCCATTTCATTCAATATAGCACAATCTTAAACTTTGAAGATTCGGCTGCTGAGCTGCTGAGCTGCTGAGCTGCCGGTCTGCTGAGCTGCTGAACTGCTAGTCTGCTGAGCTGCTAGTCTGCTGAGCTGCTAGTCTGCTGAGCTGCTGATCTGCTGAGCTGCTGAGCTGCTGATCTGCTGGTCTGCTGAGCTGCTGAGTTGCTGAGTTGCTGGACTGCTGGCTGCGAAAAGTCTGCTTGCATCAAAAACTCTTCAAGAAACGGAAACAAATGAATATCGGTATAAGATATAAAATATCAAAATGTATATTAATTGTATCTACGCATAATTTGTGCTTCTGTCGTATTTTAAACATCCATTTCATTCAATATAGCACAATCTTAAACTTTGAAGATTCGGCTGCTGAGCTGCTGAGCTGCCGGTCTGCTGAGCTGCTGAACTGCTAGTCTGCTGAGCTGCTAGTCTGCTGAGCTGCTGATCTGCTGAGCTGCTGAGCTGCTGAGCTGCTGATCTGCTGGTCTGCTGAGCTGCTGAGTTGCTGAGTTGCTGGACTGCTGGCTGCGAAAAGTCTGCTTGCATCAAAAACTCTTCAAGAAACGGAAACAAATGAATATCGGTATAAGATTTAAAATATCAAAATGTATATTAATTGTATCTACGCATAATTTGTGCTTCTGTCGTATTTTAAACATCCATTTCATTCAATATAGCACAATCTTAAACTTTGAAGTTTCGGCTGCTGAGCTGCTGGTCTGCTGAGCTGCTAGTCTGCTGAGCTGCTGGTCTGCTGAGCTGATGGTCTGCTGAGCTGCTAGGCTGCTGAGCTGCTGGTCTGCTGAGCTGCTAGTCTGCTGAGCTGCTGGTCTGCTGGTCTGCTGAGCGGCTGGCCTGCTGAGTTGCTGGGCTGCTGGCAGCGAAAAGTCTGCTTGGCAACACAAATTCTTCAAGTAACGTAAACTTATGAATATAAGATATAATATATCAAAATGAAAGGGCGTGTATTTATTGTCTCTACGCGTCATTCGTGCTTCTGTCGTATTTTTGAGAGAAAAAAACCCATTTCATTCAATATAGCACAATCTTAAACTTTGAGGTTTCGACTGCTGAACAGCTGGTCTGCTGAACTGCTGGTCTGCTGAGCTGCTGGTCTACTGAGCTGCTGAGTTGCTGGGCTGCTGGCAGCGAAAAGTCTGCTTGCAGCGAAAACTCTTCAAGTAACGGAAACTAATGAAAACCGGTATAAGATATAAAATATCAAAATGAAAGGGCGTGCATATTAATTGTATCTACGCATAATTCGTGCTTCTGTCGTATTTTAAACATCCATTTCATTCAATATAGCCAAGTTCACGCTGCTAGGTTGCTAAGCTGCCAGTCTGCCAGGGGGGGGGGGGGGGGGGGGGGGGGGGAGGGGAAAAGGGGGGGAGGGGGAGGGGGGAAGGAGTTAAGTTCACGCTGCTACGCTGCTAGTCTGCCAAGTTCACGCTGCTAGGCTGATACGCTACCAGTCTGCCAAGTTCACGCTGCTACACTGCCAGTCTGCAAAGTTCACGCGGCTACGCTGCCAGTCTGCCAAGTTCACGCTGCTAGGCTGCTACGCTGCCAGTCTGCCAAGTTCACGCTGCTACACTGCCAGTCTGCCAGTCTGCCAACTTCACGCTGCTACACTGCTACGCTGCCAGTCTGCCAACTTCACGAAAATGATTTTTTTGTATAAAATTGACAAAAAAATTTCTGTTAGGGTTGACACTTTGCTTTTGTTCGCCTGTATGAGATCACCGCCTGAATCAGAGTATTATAAGTAAATATACTGTAGCTAGTCATACAATTTTTGTTACTGTTTTTTGTAACCATTCTCGTCATACAGTCAGGAGCATTCACTATACGATTTCATGTTTGTTTGAAAGATGAATGAGGATGTTTGTAATATGCGCATCAACTGTCTAAAATGTTGAATTGTGCGTGCGTGCGTGCGTGCGTGCATGCATGCATGCATGCATGCATGTATGTATGTATGTATGTATGTATTATACAGGACGCGTCCTGTTCCAGATACATCCCCTGGTTCTTTAACATGCCCGGTGTACAGCACCGATACATCGGACCTCGGTTTTAGGTCTCATCCGAAAGACCATTAGCTATGTTAGTGGCGAAGCGGATCATCGAATTTGCGGAATTGCAGACCAACAGACCAAATTATTAGGGTGTGAAAAAAGCAGAGGAAGGAGAAACGGAGATTTAGTGTTCATGCTTGCAGTTGTTTATCTTACTGTAATGAATAATTTTGTAGTCTAGAAAATCACACTCGAGTAAAAATCAAGTATCACTATTATTGTATTTTGTTTTGCGAAATTTGAAGCTTAGTTTGTACCTGAAACAAAAAAAAAGGAAACGACACCGTATACATTTATAATTTATCAAGGATCTTATATATACACAATTTAATTAAATTAATTATTTGGTTTTACACAGTAAATACACAGACTGCAAGTTGTAGTCTGCATGATTTACGCCTTTGAGACATCTGCTATTTAGCTGGTATTAGGAAATACATGTATAAAATAATTTGAAATTTTTATTAAGTTAAAAACTCAAATTCATATCAAATTCATATCGCATCGCCGTTGACTTCCGTAAATATACAAGCTATGAAAAAAATCCCTCTGATTCGCGTTCAGATTGAAAGGGGAGGTAACAAAACCAATCCTTCATTTCTAAGTATTTTTCGATTGATTTCCCTCTGTTGATAGTGAAAATATGGAGATGCGATGCAAACATCTACGTATCCCTATAATGTAATGCTCTTTAGTGTTGTGGTAACGTGGTCGGTTCTTCTCGGAGGTTTTGAACTCAGGCCATGGAGTATTTAATTGTTCTTGTTTTCTTATTTATACCTTCATCAGCATATACATTGAATATCTGATCAAGAATTGTTACACTGAATCATATATAGCATCAAAACATTGATGCACCCATGGCCTTATTTGTAGGGCCAAGACTCACATTAAGAGGCGATGGCAAAGTTAAGTCAGAAAATACTGTCACCTTCGAGATTCGAACTCGAAAAAAAGACGATCTGGTTCAAATAGAGTTATTCCTTTTTTATTAACCATACAGCTATGAATGATTTTACTTTGCCTTTGATAACTGACTAGGTATAAATACTATCAAAGTCACTTGAATAAAGTTTCCTTAATATGTTGTTTTGGACTGATTCAATTAACGTTTGTCAACGAAAAGTTATCCTGGCCGGGACTGTGTTTTGCTGTGACGACAAAAAATCTTTTTTTTAAACTATGATGTTTTATTTATGACGAGGAGCTGTAAAATTGCCAGTGAAGTGTTCCGAAACCATGGGCTGAAAACCAGGGACAGAAAAACCATGGACTGAAACTTAAAGCGTTACTGATATTTCTCAGTTTGTGACTTGCAAACCCTACAGTAGATTTTTTGTAAGATAAAAGAAAGAGGGTAAAAACATCCAAAAACTTATTTAAAATCAAAGTATGCAGTGACGTAGTTGGTTTATCATTTGACCTTTGAACCAGATTAATATTCAGATTAAATAAAATGTATTTCATAAATAAATATTCTTTAATAAGGTTCAACCATATTAAAATGTAAGCTGTAACATTGACGCAAAATACGTACAAGATTACATCTCCCGTTGTTATATTGAGTGATCCGAACATTATGATACCTCTCATATCGCTTTCTTCTCTTTTTCAAAAGCACAATATGGTGGTGCGACGATTCGAACCAATTCCAACCGATATGAGTGGACCCTTTTTGTCCTCCCTTTCAATATGTTTTATCACTGAAATAATACAGAGAGAGCCTTCTTCTATTCAGGGCGGCAGCGTCTTGCCGACAGCACAATATCCCCCTTCGCACGATACATCATCGATTCACCATCAATCTTGAAGCCCCCAAAGGGACCGGTCGATAAAACCAATGTTTTAATTTTCGCCCCATTTATCTGTGCATGCTGACAAGCTTGCCTATATATCACCGAGTAAAACACATTACCGATTCCCCGCAATCTTCCGTACACATCTGTCCAGGAGTTTGGTTAAATGACGAAGAGACTATGAGATGCGCCCACCGAGTTTGGTGTTACGGCAAAGAATGAGAGGTATAAATGACTGTAATCCGACCCTGTATTATTTATTTTTTGCTGCATGTCTCATAAAGGTCATAAGGGGATTATTATCCCTTGACAGTGGCATTATTTATTGCTAGATGTTTAATCATCAAGGTGCACAATATATGACATCACTTGGGAATGTTACAAGAAACTTGTATAGATATTACAGTGATTAAAATTTGCTATATGACTTGTGAAATGTAAAGGGCATGAATAAAAGAAAATTGACCTTTTCGTTTTTCTTCTTATCAATTAAAATGTCCCTAGTGACCTGTAATAAGCATTGTTAGTCTGCCCTGTCTTGTATATCAGTGTTGAGTTTCAACCTTGACGACCAGTGTAGACTAATAAGCCATTCCTGCAGACGGCCAGTGTCTACTGAACAGCCCGCCTTGGTGACCAGTGTCGACTCATAAGTCAGCCTTGTAGACCAATGTCGTCTGTGATCAGCTAGCCTTTTAGACTGGTTTCGACGGATCAGCCAGCCATGTTGACCAGTGTCGACGGATAAACAAGCCTTGTAGATCAGCCAGCCCTGTTGACAAATGTTGACTGTTATAAGTCAGCCTTATAGACCAGTGTCCACGGATCAGCTAACCTTAAAGAACAGTGTCCGCTGACCAGCGTTGGCTGTGACCAGTTCGCCTTTTAGAACAGTGTCGACGAATCAGCCATCCTTGTTATACGGTGTCGACCGTAATCGGCCCCCCTGTAAGAATAATGTCGACCGATCAACCAGTCTTGTAAAACGGTGTCAAACGTAATCAGTCCGCTTGTAAGAATAATGTCGACCGATCAGCCTGCCTTTAGATAAATGTCGACCAGTGGTCGATCAGCTTGTAGAGTATTGTAGATTTATCAAACAGCATTGTAGACCAGTGTCGACTGATCGGTAAGTGTTGTAGATCGCCGAGTGATCAACCTGTTTTGTAGACAAATGTCAAATGAGCAGCCAGTTCTGTAGACTGGTGTCGTCTGATAAGGTAGCTTTGTATACCAGTGGCATTTATAAATAGCCATCACTAAAGGCAAGTTTAGAGTATGGCGAGACAGTCCTGTAACCTATGGTAGGCTGTATAACAATGCATGCATGGAAACCACGTTGAAGTATGATTAAGCGCTCCTTATGCATACTGCCATTGCCTCCACAACATGGTAGACAACCAACGTTTCTCCAAGCATTATAAAAATTTAAAGTTTTTATAGCTCGATTTTAATTTCACCTCATTAATATGGACTAGCTTGCTGCATGTCACATTTATAGTTTGTCTGTTTAGCATTAAATTTAATCGTTTTTAATCAAAATCTGTGTTCGCGACCACACTCTCAAAATCTTTAATCGTCGAGCCCTTTCAAATTTCATGATAACACTCTTTGCTTCAAGTGCATACGTTTCTTTTTTAAGCTGTACATGCGGTACCTAACAGTTGCATACTGGTATTAAAACAATGTAGCCAATCAGAAATGACTTTACAATAGAAGTTCGTTAAATATGATATTCACCTTCACCTCCCTTTCTGCTCCAATCTTTGAAAATTTAAAGCCCGCATTCCTTCTCATTACTTACTCTACATTTTCCTGACAACATCTCAGTGGAATTCTGTGCCCTCTGTCATCTTCCAGCTTACAGGTCTACAGAGGCAAACCTTGCTGAAACATTTGCCACCATTTTTTTTTCCAGGCAATCTATGCTTATTCTGTACTCGAAAGTTTAATTCACTTACTTCGTGTCACAAAAAGAACGTAGCGCCTAAGAACATGTTCTCGTGCCGGCGAAGTGTAGGGTAATCCAATCAAGCTGATCGTGTTATATGCGCAAACCCCTACTTCAATCAGTTCTGAGCCTTCTTGATTGAATTAAACAAATTCCATCTTGGGAGTAATCAAATTAACACACTTTGTATTTCCCGAACAAATCAGTTTTATTTTCATTCATTATTTCCACGCACTAAAAGAACTGTAATCTGCTAGGATCGGATGCTATTTCGCCTTTCCTGCAGATGTAAAAAGAGTATTTGACATTGTTTTAAATTTTAAAACGGCTCCAAATCGCTCACTTTAATTTGTTACGTAAGCATTTTGACTTTACTTTCTTTGACTTTGTAAATGATAGTAAAGTGAAATTCCGTCATATTTCTTGTAGTGAGGGATAAAACATTTCCTATGAATGTTCTAGGAACACAATTACTAGAAGCTCTTATTTTACCAAGAAATTTGCACTTAAAGCATTCCTGACTTTGATTTTTAAATCGGTGTAATACATTTTAGAAATATAGCATGTAGATGTTTTGCAACGATATTGCAAAAATAAAGACTTTCTTGCAACTCTTTTTCTTGAAGAAATAACTTGAATACGAAAGAAAGACATATACCAACATTGTTCAAGAGTGAATAGAACATGGTTATATTATTATCCTATCCCGTAAATTAATTTTTCTGTATCAGTAAATTCTAGGTCATCCAAGGACTTAAAAGTTTATAAGAGTTTTAAAGCATGTTATATAATTCATATTCTAAATTAATCTATTTCATGTAACGAGTCAAAGTTTAGCAACAATGGTATCAGGAAGGTTCGCATGGTCATACCTTCCATCCGCATGTAAGGTTCGATCTCATATAGCAGACAATTTTGATCGCACTGCATATATTGCTAACACAGAAATTTCACGAACAGAACCCTAATCCTAATTAACTTGCGACGTTTATTACATAGTCTACACAATTCTAATCTTATAATGTCGGTCGTAACAACGAAAAGAAAACTTTTCTGATTAATATTTCGGACTTAGTCGTTCAGTTTTCAAAGTCTCATTTAAACACAGGGTAAGAATGCAGATGAAGATGATGATGAAAATGATGATAATGGTGATAAGGATGGTGCTGCTGCTGCTGCTGCTGCTGCTGCTGATGATGATGATAAAGGCTTAAATATTGGAAAGTTGAATGGTGTATTTGATTGAAAATCTTCAATCGTTTAATTTCACATTTTATCCAAAGCCCGCAACATTCTAATCTAGAAAGCTTTTTTTTCAGCAACATTGTTGGCGCTTTTGTCGCAGTAGCGCTAAAATGAATTGTTATAACTGGCATATGATCCTCCAGGCTTTCCTTCGTCATTCTAGCTGAATCATCATCATCATCATCATCATCATCATTTGTATTGTTATTATTATTATTATTGTTGTTGTTGTTGTTGTTGTTGTTGTTGCTGTTGTTGTCAGACAAACAAAACACACATATCCTCTAGAATTTACCCTACAATATACATTGTACCTGTATTTTAGCCTTTGTATGTTATAGTGACTAATTTTCCTGCAAATCCCCATTGATCTGAAAACTGCTGTACATTTTCTCAGAAATTGATTTCCGAAAGTTTCCGACTTAAAGCCATTCCATCACGCGATGGACCGCGATCTGTAGACAGGTAACGTTTTCAGTAACAGACAGAAACAAACAATGGTCACTTAATAATTTATACCTTCCTTTACTGTTTATTTATTTTTTAGTGTAAACGCTGCCAAAACCCTGTTTTGTGCTAACGTAAGCTTAAAGAAAGGAAAAGACTAACCCTTAGTCGTATTTAAAACAAGTTACATTTGAAACATTTAATTTGCATATTTAATAAATATTAAATTATATAACAACTCTAGGTTCCCGTATATAGCAACAAAATGTAAATATTAGATCAGCTTGTAATAAACAAGCCTGCAATTTTTGCACATTAAATGAGAATGCATCAACGTCGCTTCTTGCAATGCATTTTACATCTCTATTCTATTCTATTCTATTCTATTCTATTCTATTCTAGTCTATTCTAGTCTAGTCTAGTCTAGTCTAGTCTAGTCCCGTCTAGTCCAGTCCAGTCCAGTCCAGTCCAGTCCAGTCCGGTCCGGTCCAGTCCGTCCAGTCCAGTCCTGTCCAGTCCAGTTCTGTCCTTTCCAGTCTTGTCTAGTCTAGTTCCGTCCAGTCCAGTCCAGTCCAGTCCAGTCCAGTCCAGTCTATCTGCTCGATGAAATTATTATATCATTAATATTAATATCTATTTTATTCTATTATAGCGGAAAAAAGGAGTTCTCGCGGCACTGAAATCAGTAGTGTATCTACACACTAACCGATGCAAGCGCAACTTTAGAATTGGATTTATTTTATCTTTTAGTACAGAAAAACATTTCATGAAGCCTTTCAATATGACAGATATGGAAAAAAAAGTTGGAGCAGACATGTATTTGAGTTTTTATGACAGATGGTTCTTTCTGCAATGGTAGGAAAGGACAATCTGTCCAGTATTGTTGTTAACTGATAGCCATACATCACAGTCCACCTAGGGCACAGTGGATCTGTTATTTTTAAACAGTTTTCTTAACAATCTTTTGTATATTTTTTTAATTTAAATAAAATTATATAAATGTAGAATAAATGTTTTATAAGTATAGTGCGGTTAACCTATTGAACATTTCATTGTTAGAACTGAACCAGTCATTTCTAATGCATGCAGCCCGTGTTGTAATTCGGCGGTTTCCGATATTTAATACAGGGGAAATTATTTCATCATTTTGTATCGTTATGACAGGGCCAATTAGGGACCAGAGTGATTGATGAGGGGGTATTGGTCCCTTGTTTACTTGTGTCATGAATACACAAAACACAAACATTTAGATAGGACCTCTATTCAAGCTCAAAATCATCAGTCCATCTGTTCACTAAAAAAGTTCCTTCAATTTTTGTGAATCAGAATCGACATTAATTTTTTTTCTTTTATACCAGTATGACCACGGGCATTCGTGATATGCTTGTAGAGTACTTTGAAAAAGTAGTACCTAAAAGAGAATACGTATTGCGCATTTAAACGTTGTTCATTTAATCAGTTACGTTTTTGGCAGAAAGTGTAACATGACAAAAAAGTAGTCCCAGACTGCCATAGTAACCATCTTTTCGGTTGACCATTGTATGTATGTGATTATTGGAGTCCTCGTTACCACGTGTCTCATTACTCCACTGTCTTCAGAAACCTTTTAGATCTTAATATACATACAGTAAACTCCGTATGTAATAAACGGCTTGCAACCTATTAAATATGTTCCTTGTATCCGAAATATGTTATATCCATATATAAGTTTCATATTAAATATAAAAAAACAATGCGTTCCTTATATCACAAGTCTACTATAACTCTTTTTTAATGTTTAATAAAATGTGAAATTACGCGAGCATTACCTGACGTACAGTATCTGTATTCAAACATAATTTATCAATTATCATTTAGAAAAAAGTCAGTTATAAACATTAAACATTTATGAAAATATTAATTAATTTTTTTTTTCTCACCGTTTACAGTAGATAAATTTCATTCGTTCCAGTGATCTTCAGTTTAATTTGTAATAACTTTGTTACTTTAATCTTAAAATATACATATTTATTACTGATAAGAACAGTTTAACGTTTGGTCCTTAAGGTTTTGTAACCTTTATCTACATTAATCTGACATTATGGAATGCCTTCGCTGCCTTACCACGTAATAAATGAAATATATACTTCATTGAATAAGAAAAAGAGATACATTGGGACCATTTAAATTTGTTCCTTATATCCGGAGTTTGTTATATCCATATGCATGTAACATTTTATTATAAAATAAAGAGAAAAGCAACTCGTACAAAGAAAATATGTTCATTATAACACGATTTTCGCTATATCCGAAGTCGTTGTATACGGAATTTACAGTAGTAAGACAGCACCGGCGACCCTTATTATGCGGTATCCGCAAAATGCCTGCTCTCGAGTAAACGTTAGTTATGATATGGAAGTATTAATAATTAACTAACTTCAGCGTGAACAGCTCGTGTTAATGGAGTTAGAGCAGTACTGGGTGAATAATTAAACACCTTGCACGGCGAGGATGTGAGAGGCATGCCGCATTATAGACTGTACTATCCAATCTTCAATCATTAATAATTACTACAAGTTCTTCCGCCGTCAAAAATAGTGCAGATACTTTCTTAGCTAGAATATTTTTTGTTCGTTTAAAACTGAACTTGTGAATGAAGGTGTTTTGTTGCATCATGCACGCTACATAAAACTCATTGTCGTTGGGAAAAAAAACGGACGTGACATTAAATTTTTTATTTCCTTCGCGATATTTTACGGTAGTTTTCGTCTGACAGCTTAGTGTTATAATATTGAACAAAAAATACTTGAACTTAAAGCTGAAAAACTGGTAGTTTTTTAAGGTACGCGTAATTGGCCCATTTACCATTTTATAAGCACAATGTCCAGACACAGAACGCCTTGTGCAATGATACTATCTATTTTTTAGTATTAATCCTTACTGTTCTATAGAAAATAGAAAGATCGACGGGAGCGAAGCGACAGAAGAGTTTCTGTTTTTCATGCAATAAATACGGATAAACACTAACATACTTAGTGGGACGGTTTATTTGTCATCCGATGACAAACGCAATTTATATCTGACATAGTGAAGTACTATGAACTGGTTTGAAGACTTTCAAAGAAAGTAACACAGACATACATTGGATGACGAATAAAGCCAAGAGACGTTGTGATTCAGAGCCCAATTCATTTCAGTATACGTGTATATGAAAAGTGCACTGAACAAAATCAAGCAAATCCACCTAGTGGGGATTCGGTGAAAACGCTCTATGTCTTTGCTGATTAAAGAGAGTGTGTATCGAGAAAATGCTGAATATGTTCTACATATGGCGCATTTGTTGTCTTGTCACTCAGGTACATTGTATTCATATATAACCAAAAAACTTCAGTAAGCCAACTGGAAAGTTTCATCTCGCTAGACCAAACATACTTCAATGGTAGATGCAGTTTTTGCTTTGTCAAGTGATACCCTGATTCAAATCACCCTAAAAGGTACCGTAAAAGTTACTTATATTATGTCTATAATTAAGTCTATGAGCCACTTGTTTCCATCGCGGATATTATATTTTGTCCGGGAGAGATTCTGGATTACCTTTTTAAAACGACTGGCGCTTTTATCTTCCTAACTATCTATTTGTGCTACACTACTGTCAGCCTAAGGGTGCTGGTATTGTTCGGACCCTAGGATTTGTGTCTTGACATATCAAAACGCCTGTAGCATTGCGATATATTTAACAGTTCTTTAGTAGGTAGTTCCGTACCCTTTCGCAGACCTCAGCAAAACAAAACCTGTATTTCTCTGATTGCTTGATTATAGTCCGTTTGAAAAAGTCAAAGCACTTTGAGAGACATAGGGACTACAGCGGTGAAGATAAAGGAATATATAAGGAATGATTTCAGTACTTCCAAAAGTTATCTCACTCGGTAAATTCAACAACAACACGTCTTATTTTTATGTCAAATAGTATTATCAACGTTTCGACAAAAGCCTTCTTCGTGATAAAATTTACAAACAATATGAAAACGGACGTGACGTTTTATATTATATCTCTACATTCGCAACTATTGAATTAATTGTCATGCGAGTTATATGTCCTTAGGAAATGTCCTTTTTAAATCATTTATTTTATGACTTAATCATGCACTCTGTCTGATCAGTAAGTTCACACTGTGTTTAGGTCGTTTATAGTTCCAGCCGACCGTATGATTTCTCCTCAAGTGAAACAGCCAATACCACTGACAGACGCAGGCTGAAGAGACAGGTTTGATGCAGATACAAGAGAATCCGGGCACGAGACCATAGCTCTTTACGAATAGACCCCTTGGTTCTTTAGCGTGCCCGATGCATAGCACCGATACACGCGAGACTACTTCTGGGTCTCTTACTAGTTCATCTTTAGATGGGTGGGAAACACCGAAAAATTTCAAGTTCCTTGGAGTCCTCCGGATTGGTACTTTGGAGCGTTGACCGCTCGACCATCGCGCCACCCTCGAGAACACATTGTCCCCTCGTCTATGTTTGACTTAGCTTACATGATACACATCTTTATAGTCCTATTTTGGAAATAAATCAGCTGAACAATCTTATATTTAGTCATGATTTGGCTATTTTGTTCGTATGTGTTTTTATATTGAGAGCAATGCGATTAAAATTCAAAATGAAAAATTAAGTGTTTTTGTTAATGATTATGCAGCAACATGCCGTTAAGGAAAATTGAGTGTTATTGAAAACGGTACTTCATTTTTTTTAAATATTTTAATGTGAAAATATGAGTATCAAGAGCATTTCAGAACTTTTTGAAGTTTAAAATTCCTCCATGTAGCAAAAAAAGTTCAAAAAATTCAAAAATTTCTTTCCACTACATTGTTAACACAACTGTTATTGCCTGGCGAGTGACGTCACGGCGAATGGATAAACAAACACTCAGCTTATACATGTAGGTGTCAACTGTTGACTTGTTCAGTCATGTACAAATATCAAATAAAATATAATATTCAATAATAATCGAACTGAGTAGTGAAGGGAAACAACTCTTTTTGAAGTTTTATCTTACCGACCAAGAGCGGGTAACCCTCCTGCATACCCGGTACTGATTTTGCAATTCAATCTGTTCAATCTCGTTTTCTGAAATCATGACGTCATTTCTATAGAAAGATTTCCCATCAGAAATCCACGATTGATATTAAGGAATCAACTGAAATGACTTCTATAACCGCAACTACATGATGCAGGTAAAGTTGTGCAATAATTCATATGGCTATTTTAGCTGTAACAGGTAAATACCGTTTATATATTTCTATGTTTTTGTTTTATAAATGGCAGTTGCTAGGTGGGCTTATTCTTGAATACATGAGAATTTCACTGATATCAATGCGGGCCGCAGCAGCGGCCCGCTATATTTAATACGTGGTGAGTAAAAGATGCATGGAGACTTAAGCACTAGATGCGTCTCTTTACATTGCAAAATTGAGGTAGTTCTGAGATGAAAACTGTAGACACAGTCTATTTGTTTTTGAAAAGCAAGAGTTGTCGTTTGTAATTGAGTTGTCGTTCGTTTCATAGAGGCCGCAATCTACGCTGATAAAAATAGAAAAAAGGGCTTTTCACGTTTCGGGCGCAATCTACGCTGAGAAAAATTGATATATGATTGCTTTTTCCACTTACACAGCCTTTAACATTACAGAAACGAGGTGCATACGACTGAATATTCTTCGATGGCCTTTATAGATATACATGATATTATCTTAGCTCATTGTTTCCCTTTATTCAGAAGTCTGCCACTGTTGTGTAGTGGGTAAAGCCGCTAGTACAGGCACATTTAGTAAGTTTACTTTTACGAATCCACGAGTTCGAATCCCATCCACACCCATTTTTTTTTTAATTCTGCTTTTTTAATCATCATTTTTAGCTTTTTAACCACTTAAGAATGTTTACTGCAAATAATCATAAAAATCTTCATTCATGTCAAATTAATAAGGATAATGGTAATGAAAAATTGAGACATACCAGGAACGGTCTTTATAGAGCATTCCTTGACATACTGTATAAATATTATTTGATAACAGTACAGTTTCGATACAACAGGTCAGTCAGTAGATGTGGTGTCGTGTCAGGATTTGCTTGTTCAACCAGAATTTGTTTTCCTCGAGTTCTTTTGGGGCCATGCCTAAATATCAACCATCACCATTTTCCAAAATATTTACATAGATTATTGTTTGTTGGCCCGCTGTGATACTTTGTATCACTGTTTTTCTTGTATTAATTTCTTGTCATGTGATTGGAAATTTGTGGGGAAAAAAAGTATAAATATATCAAATATATAAATTGTAAAGCTTTCTAAAATCGTCGATGAATCACGTGACTTCCAAGATTGTGACGTCATATAGCTTCGTGCACCTCATTTCTCAATTAAATTTTCATTTTTTATGAGTTTGACAATAGTCATTTTCTCCTTGATTTTTTTGAACAAAATAAATATCATATGACAGTGTGGTTGAAAAAAAGCAAGAGCAGTCAACCTATGATTAAATGGTAATACTGATGATACAGATCCGGCTACCTAGCCATTTCTTTTATAAATTTTCAGTTGTTTTTTTATATCTAAACCCTTTCAAAAGTGGTTTTTTTTTTAGTAGTCTCGGTAGTATTAACGACTACCGTCTTCGCTCCGAAAATCCGACGTGGTCCCGACAGATAAATCCGACGTGATTATTATAGCATGGTACCAAACGACATACATCCTCTTTTCATATACATTTATGTAAATTTGAATGCGTTGTCAAGTGTATTAGGTATGTACGATTACCCTTCGTGATCTCCGACTATCCGCCGTGATCGGTCCAAACGCGAATATTATAGAATACCCACAACTTTCAAACAACATACTTTTTTTTATAAGAAATTAAAAATTCACTGCGTTGTCCGATCACGGCGGATAGTCGTAGAACACGAAGGGTATTTGTACATTACCACTAAGAGCCTACGGTAATTTAGTCGGATTAATTGTTGCATATTAGAGGGTAACCCGAGCGATAATTTGTACTTTCGATCAGCGCTATGGGCTTGAGGCAAAAGTACATATGACTATGAACAAACAATGATAAGTGCCAGACAATTAGACAGAGATGAGGTAGGCGTGTGATTAGCATTAAGGACGGGTGTTTATTTGGTCTTTAATACTAAATTAATTATCGAGTAAAAGCCATTTTCAACCTTCCGTTACTGATGTATACCGTGTATCTAACCGACTGCGATGGGGAGATAAGTTTCGGCTGTCTGTGGCTGCCATTTTTGTTTCAAATGACACAACTCCTTCTTTTTCTAATCGTCCACAAGAACTTATTCAAAATATTGATTTAAGATTCTCATGTGCAACGGAATTTATAATAAATATGAATTAAAAAAAATGCAAGATGTGTTAAAAATGCGGGGATGTTTTTTTTTTTTCAGAACAGAAAAAGAATAGAAATCTATTTTGTACAAGCATACTCGTATTACATATCTATTAGCTGTGTAGAAATAAACACAAGTCACAAAGATGTGTTTGTTTGCTAAAATAGCCGAAATGAAGTTTAAAAAATCGGTGGTTTTCGAAGGTGTCTGGCGTTATTCATTCTATACGCGATAACTTATCAGAGTCGGATCAATATTACTTCTCAAATACAAAAAAACACAAGGTCCCAACAATTTGGTTAATGTTGTTTTTACCCTCACGGGAAAGGTAAGTAAATTGAGAGATAGCAACATTAAAACAACGAAAGTAATCCTTCATCTATAATTATTATATTTATACAGTAAACTTCGTATATAACGACTTCGGATATAATGACTTCGGATAAAACAACTTCGGATATAGGGAAAATCCGGATATTACGAAAATATTTTCTCAGCCCGAGTTTTTTTTTTAGATTTATTTTATATGAAAATTTTATATGGATATAACAAACTCCGGATATAAGGAACAAATTTAAATGGTCCCCAGGAGTTCGTTATAAACGGCTTTTACTGTGCATGGAATTAGCAAGATACAATACATACATTTACAGCTTTAATGTTTTTTTAAATAAATCAAACGAAACTTATAACTATAATTGGCTATGGTACTTCTTATAGAAGAGTCTAGGCAGCCAAAGTTTACTTACGTACCGGCGGTTATTTTCGTACAAGATGCGTTCGTTTGTCTTGTTCATTTTTCCGTTTATTCGTTTCAATATTTTCCTGTCAGTCAGTTTTCTACAATACAATGAGCAACGACTAAATGTCAAAACGCTACTAAGACTGCCAAAAGAACCACCGGACTGCTTTGTGTACCCGACCCCTCAAGTTCGGAACCTCGGGCAAAAGACAAAACCGTTTGACTGAGGTGCAACTTACTTGAAACATAAAATGAACGGGATGTTACATGTACAGTGAAATAATAAATGTTGTTAATGATGCTCTTAGTTTTTTTTCCTTTGATGTAAAGGGTATTATATTCACATATACATGCATTTTATTGCAAAAACTGTGTCTGTTTTACCCAAACTTTCTCAAAGAAGACTTTTATTAGAATGATATACAGTTTATTTCTTCACTGGCGACATCCACTCTCCCTCGGTGCCCATCTAGCATTTATATGGACACTATAATGCTTTTTATCATTTACTCTATTAAGTTGATTGAGTAAAATTTATACGGTAAAGAGCGCAATAATTTTCCATTGAAACCCATTTCTTAATTTCCCAAGGCGCCCGTCAAGCGACAATGCCTCTCTCAAACGTCGCTCAAAATGTCGCCGCGTCGTCACAAATATCAATGCTTTCTCCAGTGACACTCCGTTTTACACTCGCCGTAAAGCTATGATAATGCCAGCCAAAAGATTCTAATCAGAAGCGCTAAGAGCTCGAATTTACATTTCCGCTACATTTTATCAAAATGGCGAGTTATTGAGGAGATAACCTACAGACATTTTAAAAACACGTGATGATTATACTGCTTTTGTTATACGAATATCTACGAAAAGTTCATTTGCTATATGCAGTTCACATCTTAATAACGTCCTATACACTTAGGTAAGGCTACCTCTTTTGCCTAGATGTCGGCAGTTCGCTCCTTTGGTGAGGCTTGTACTTGTAGACATGAGGATGCTTTTGCCCGTAGATGTGCTCTCCGTCCCCTGAATTTTGATTGGTCGTTGCCTGCGATAATTAGAGGCTCAACATCACTTTGGATGTTATGATTACTTGTCCTTTATTGTACTGATCGTTATAAACTAAGTCGGCAATATTTTTTCGATGGTTTTGCAAAATAAAAACCAACAAAGAATAGCCTTCAAAACGATTTACGGTGAAGGAACGACAGGAAAATGAAAGAAGGGCACACGGGGGCATTCAGTGGGCAAGCACAATATGTCTTACATCTCTCATAATTATTTTGATGTGTAATTATATCATGATAGTAGAGGTAGTATCAATAGATTCCTGAACAGGAATTGCTAATCGCCAAACTATACATTAAAGGTAATCTTCATCGTAATACATATCTATCTATATGTATATAGTCTATTGCAGATGTGGAACTGTATAATATTATGTTCAAGTCTTATGTAAATAAAATTCTGTTCTGTTCTGTTCTGTTCTGTTCTGTTCTATCCAAAAAAAAGTCAACATGTTTGTATTTATATTTAATTTTATTTTGTAAAGAGAAACTTGAACGCTTATAAATGAAAATCGTAAACTTTATTTTCCGTATTTTTATATCCGAGTCACTTAAAGTCCAGTTATCAATTTAAATGCTCATACATATCCCGTGTTTTATTTTCTTATAAAACTTTATCGGTGTATTAATCTTCCTTCATATTTTGTCGTTTCTTCACGAAAGCGTTGTCTTCTGCGTTTCTTTTCTTTTTTTTGCAATACCATTGTTTAAAGTACCCATGCACTGCGCTTAATGTGCTCATATTATTGTTTCTAGTCGCATTTTACTTATACGTGTCTTTGGAGTTCGTGACTGGTTACTTGTCCATCCTGTATGGCCTAATATAGAGACACACTGCTGGCTCTGTTCGTTTCAACAGTATCTCAGTTAGTAACATGCGGGCAGTTTACCTTACAGTCTTTTATGGAAAGGACCGGTACTAGACTCCCACTTTCGGTAGGAAACTGCCAAGTTTATCATGTAAGAGAGTCACATCGGTGGCAGAGATCGAACCCATGACCTACTTTCAGTGAGAGGTTCTGCGATTTCAAGTCAGCGACCTAAACCACGCGACCATGGATGCGGCTCACTCTCCTCATCTCAATTGACACTGGCTGGCAGTTAAGAAGTTGCACATACCTGATTTGTTTCCGTGTGACAATATATTTATTAATCTGTGTAACTAACCTTCAAAGATTGATAATTTTTAAAGCGCCCATCTTAACTGTTTAGTTGTAAACCAGTGGTCGAGGGTTCAGTTTTTGGACAAGCCACTTGCGGTATGACCCACTTGCCATTATGACGCACGTGCTTCAGTCCACTTTATATATGTATATGTATAACTATGTATATATATGTATATACATTGTATGTATACCTGTGATGCAATTTGCTGTCTCTATCGTAAGCATTTAGTTCTATCATAATAATTATATTGAGACAAGTTGTTTTGCAACAGAGCTGAAACTAGTCATTATAAAACAGAAACAAAAAATGAAATGTGTGACGTCAACCATCGTCCTTAGCAAAAGTTGACAGTAGTTACCCTGGAAATGTGCGAGGGGGGGGGGGTTGGGAGCGGGGTAGTAGGTTCTAGGTAAATGGACAGTAGTTGCTATAGAGGATTTGAAATTGAAGAAATATCTCATAAAGTCCCTTTTTCCCGGCTTTTCGTTTGTTATAACTGAATACTGTAACAGTGCTCGTTTGATCACTTCAAGGTATGTACACATACAATGTGCTACAATCCAAAATTGATCACATATCTGTAATTGAATTATTAATAAATTTTATCAGTAATTAATCACACATTTCGTTTTAAGCTCTTTTGATGACTTGGCGGATTTATGTGCAAACCCTGCCACATCGATCTCACTCGGCGCCAAAGATAAGTACGTGTCGTCTGCTTAAATCCTGTGGGTAGGGTAGTGTTTACAGTAAGTGCATGATACTTTTAAAGTGACGCAGTAAAAGAATATATAAAATATAATATAATTTTATAATTATGTAAAATATAAAAAAAGATATATTATATAAAAGATAACATATTATATAAAAGATAATATACAAATGTAATTAAATTATAACATATGTAAAATGTAATTATATTATAAAATATATTATAAATTGTAAAATTTATTGTATATTTTAATATGACTTTAAATGTAAATATAAAATAAGTATAAAATTATGAAATATTTATAAAATGTATTATAAAATATAATATAATTATGTTATTATTATGAAAGTCCGTTATCCGTAAGCCTTGAACCATATTTATACCTCAAACCGATGGTTCAGCGAGTATGGTTCAAGTAAAATTCAACATTATGTTGCTAGGTGAACAAAAGTTGTAATATACGGAGGTATTTTTACTGCAATTGTAAATGATTGTCATTGCTAAGATTATTCCGGTCAGTGTCCCCGAGCCCAACAAATTTGTTTGTTCCTCGCAGTACAGCAATCACTCACAGGGCTTAGGTAAACATTTCTCTGACAGGCTTGCAGACCAATTTCTACGGTCTCCTGATTCCGTCACACAGGAGACTTTTCAGATTAATAAAATTAATCTGTCAGTGTGTTTTCAGCCTGATTAATTTCTAGTCTCTACAAAAACCCGAGCAGCCTCTCGCCAGCGCCCCCCTATATCAACTTTATCTAATTAAAGGTTAATTTACGCGCCGATAAAACGCCTTGTTCGGTTAATCTGATATTACAAATCTGAAATCTGGACGAGCTAGAGCTTAAAGTTTCCTTCTTATAAGCTCACATGACTTCCAATTAACTGGATTTACTAAAGTTGTAAGCCAGTTTTAGCGTAAAGATGTTGTTAGGATTGAATGCAAGTACAACAAACTCCGTGTATAATGACTCTGGATATAGTGAAAATCGGATATAACGAATAAAATGTCTGGGCCCGACGTTGTTTGCTTCTTTAGTTAATATGAAATTGCTATATGTATTACATACTCCGGATACAGATAACAATTTAAAAATGTCAGAAAGAGTTCGTTATTCACAAAGCTTACTTTAAGGAGGGGGTCACTGCTGAAATTCAAAATAACAAGAAATTTTATTGACCCTGTTTTTTATGGAGACTAACATATTGCTAGTTAATTTCTGGAAAAATAATGATGGGTCAATGACTTAACTTTTTCGCAATATTAATCTTTAGTGATACACTATCAGATAAGGTGCTTAATGCAGAATTAGCTAGAATTTTCGTATTGTAAACGTTTATTTATGTGGTGTATGTTTCAAAATGGGTATCAAGTTTTAATCTCTTCTAATGTAGTATGTCATACTTTATGATGAAAAATTAAAGATAGTGGTATTTCTATCATCATCTGAATGAATATTACACTCCTTATAATTACCCCACCCACTTTACTAAAATTCATTTATTCAATTTTTGATAAATGAATATTTCATGATAAAGGAATAACAAGGTTTTTCAGATATTTTGCCTACAGTTTGATTAGGACTTTTTTTTAGAATGCAAATATAAAAAATGGGGGTCAATGTGCATATAAGAAAGAAATTCAATAAAAACTGACAAAAAATGTGTTTTTTAGATTTCGACGAGCTTTGAGATATGACGGCATAGGTCTGTAACAAAGAACTTTAAAATGAAATAGTTATTAATTAATTTTTTATATCCTAACAATTATTCTTGTAATACAGTTTGAATTAAGTAAATAGCTTGAGCGGTTTTTGAGAAATGACTATTTCTGTACCCCTACCCCCATTTTGGCATATGACAAAAATTTCAATTTGGTCACAAAATGTGAGGTCAAAATATGTTTTCTCAAAAATGTTCAACTTTTTTACACTAAAATATTTCTATTGTGCCTAAGTTACTACTTCATAATTGTTTTTTCCAGTTAACTTATCATTTTTGAAATATAGCAAATGTAAATTTCCGGAATTGCAAAAATCCAAAACCTCACCAGTGACTCCCCTTAATGTGACTTTTCCTGGGCAAAAAAAATATTAACGAACCAGTTGTATAACATCCGCGATGTTCGAATGAAACTCACTATAAATTTAGTGGACTAATTTGCCTTCAAGTTATTTGTTCCACATTTAGATTGAAATACGTAAAGAAACACATACTCAAGAACAAAATGAAAGGGTTTACGGGATCCATTAGGGAGATCACGTGCTTTTGTCACAAGCTTTGATGAATGACAGAGTATACGTTGTACTGTCGTAAAGTACTAATTACTTCCACTGTATTGTAGTCTTATCAGATGCCATTGTTTTCAAATTAATGACATTTCATCGCTATATTCAGATATAACATTGCCAGCTTGTAACGGCCAGATAACGGTAGCTGGAAAACAATATCGGCTCCATCTTAATATAAAATACTTTCGCGATCGATCGCCGGCAAATTAAAAGCTAGTTTCCACAGGTATCGTCGGTGTTATATAGAACCTGCATGCAAGATTTTAATTAGTCTTGTATCGTCTCCGTTTCTTTACGGCATTCGTCAACTCGGAAACGATTTAATTTTCCGTCCCTTGGGTCATTAAAGTAACGGATGGATGATTGCATGAGAAGTTTACCAGAAGACGACGGTGACGATGTTTTTTCCTACAGGAAGGAAGTTACATGTCGATATCGGAAATTATTCGTTGTTGAAATTAAACGCTACCGGATGTTGGTGATGAAGGGGATAGTTAGACGCTTTATTTTGCGTTGAATAGGGCATTTCCTACCGGAAAAGGTTATTTGTGTCTTTTCCGTGCTTAAAAATTTCACCGGTATTAAACAAGACAGAATGCCATTTTCAAGTGAAGTTACGAACAAAAATTTGATAGAAAAATAAAGCCGAAAATATCATATTTTAGAACGAATAATCAAATAAATATTTTGCAGTATAAATTCCTTTAAAGAATATCTGTATATCTAAATTTATACCCTACGAAATCATAAAGCGTTACAAACGCTTTTGGAAGTCCTAATATAAAAATATAGTGTAGCGGTGCCGTTAAACCAAACCGACCAGCATTTTCAATGGATTTTTGCCAATTGCTACCTTGATTTATACTTATGTTGATGATTATTGACAAGTTTTACATTTTATGTTAAAGTACATGACATCATTTTTGAAAATTTGATTGTTTTTACCGAAAACTGTGAGCGAACAGTTTTAAACCAATGATAACGATTAAAACTAAATAACATCTCAAATGCCACACGGTAAATATGATGTCCGGGCAAACAAAATTATAAGCACGTCTAAACAAAATTATTAGCACGTGTAAACAAAATTATAAGCGCAATAGTCCATACTAACATATCTGATTTTAGATTTCAGAGCAACCTTTCCTCTTTGTACTTTTGATATCCAACAGTACTTGTATGCTACAAGTATATAAATTAGTTCAGTTAATTATCAGAAATACTTGACGTGGACATCTCTATAATGTGTTGCTGTAATGAATAACTCGTCTTCCTCCGTGGTCGAGATGTTAGAGTCGCTGACTTCAAATCACTTTAACCTGTCATAGATCACTGGTCATTGGTTCGAGCTCTGCTAACGTGAGAAAGTTGGCAGTTTCTTCTAGTACTAGTTCCACCCAGGAACGATGGTTATGTAAGCTGCCCGCCTATGACATGCCGTAAAACACGCCGTTTTGAACAGGCGTTAAACCCCTATAACAATAATGAGTAACCGTTGACATCCGACCCTTTAATCAATCACAGGTGGAAGGAACATACCTTTGACTTTTTTCTTAAGCTAATTTCTATGCATTTTGAAATTGATATAAAAATAAAGACATAAAATTATTTAAAAATTTTTTTTTGTTCATAGCTCTTTACCATAGACAAGGTTCTTAACACACGTCTTTATTTATTCTGATATCAATTTTAAAATGCATAGAAAAAGACATTAGCTTCAGAAAAAAAATTCAAAGGTATGTTCCTCCCACCTGTGTGTTCAATCTCTTTAACTTAAACATAATGATATATTCAAAGTATCACAGCATTTTTTCACAGTTTTTTTTTTGTTATGCCGACTGTTAATGAATTTAGGGAGAAACAGGGGTACATATCACAGGCACGGGTTCAGTTCTATATTTTTTACATTTTTTTTTTTTTGCCACACTAAAACACATTTTATACCTTAACCTATTGAGAATAGAAAATAAATGATAAAAAAATCAGTTCAAGCGATAGGCCATTTTAAAACTCGTTATTTCAAAAAGCAAAGTAATTAAAAATACGAGACTGACACTTTTATGCTTTATTACAGTATGCCGCATAACATCACATGTTCAGACAATAAAAAGAATATTTCAATAAAATTAATCAATAACAATAGAAACATTCTTAAAAGTCTTGATTTCGTTACAGTTTTATCTCAAGAATTTTTTTCCAGACTTCCGGTTCATATTACTGCGCATGCGCTAGTACAACATTTTCCATACTAGTAACGACGCCGTTGTTCAACTTAGTTCACACATTCACAAATATGAATGAGATGTAAATTTGTTGTTTGGTGGAACTGGTGTAGTCCTTGTATTTATGTTTTAAAATGTCTACACATTTATTCAAGGAATGTCCAGTTGCCATACTATCCGAACTAAGCTATCCGAATAAGGGCATCTTTGTAGTATAAAATAGGACCGATGTCTGTAAATGCCACATTGAATCCTTCACTTTTTGTTTTAAGAAAGGAAAGGGTCACTTTAATGTAAAAACAACATACTATGAGCCATACATCTGGATCTTTTCGTATAGCAACAGTGTTAAACATATTTTAAATGAATTATGTAAAAGCTTACGTGCTGTGACCATTTTAGTTGAGCGGCGTTTTGTGCAAAACTATTTTCTGGCATTAAGAAATCAGGAAAAAGAATTCAGAACTGTCTTGAATTCATAATAAGTCTGATTAAATCAGATATGGGCTAGAGATCGTGGCGTCCATTTGAAATTACACATGAATGAAATATGTATAACCCGGTCATTTATCATACATTTGATATTGATATTTGTATATATAATTTATGTCTGGAAAATATGTACATACAATATTATTATTAATACATTTCATATTTTACTTTAATATCTTTTTCAATCTCAATATACACTTTAGACTAGAGTTTCAAACAAATAACATTTGTACACAGACTATCATGAAATGATATGTTAAAATTGCACATAGATAATACATGTACGGAAGTACCTGTTTATATATACTAAAATAAAATAATAATATAGCTGTAAAATAAGTAACGAAACAGTAAAATTTTACAGGCAGACAAAAAACAAGATACTAGTGTTAATCATACATTTTCGACACAATTGTCTACCAATAAACGTGTATAACGACTTCGGATATAGCGAAAATCCGGATATAAGGAACACATTTTCTCTGCCCGAGTTTTTTTCTTTCTTTATTTTATATGAAAATGTTATATGGATATAACAAACTCCGGATATAAGGAATACATTTACATGGTCCCAAGGAATTCGTTACAAACGGTTTTTACCGTAATAAGTGTATTATTATATAATGCATTTTGAAATTCCCTAAGGAAGTAAAAGATACTTCAAAGACCTTTCAAAACAGTATCGGTTTACAAACTGTCTAACCATGATAAAATAAACGGATAAATTTAGGGATGAAATATTGCAATAAAACTTTACCACTGACTTAAAGAAAACTTGAAAGAATCATTCAATGAGAAATTGCCAAGTCAGGTTGAAGCGTTCAGTTGATCTCCTATTTATGCTATGGAAATATTTTTAGTTATATATTTTGTTGTTGTTGTTGTTTTATAACATTATCGCCCTAAAGTAAGTGATCCCTACTGCTAAAAGACTTACACTCATAAATTTCTAAAATGGATTTTTGCAACTTTCATATTGGAAGGTACCATTAATTATTCAAAGAGGTGCTCACTGAAAATTTACTGTCTGAATTGCAAACTCTGCAGATTATGATAAGATAGTTAGACTGTGCATGCTGATCATAATCCACTTCAGCCACAAAGGCAGGATTGCTTGCCACCAGTAAAGTAAAATGTAAACCAGACAATTTTGACATGCTCCAACCAATATACTTCTATCTAATTTTTAAAATAATTATTTTCCGACGTTTGACAAAACAATTAATTATTTACATTTTTTTATTAAATCATGGCATGCAACTCGTCTTCTTGGACGCGAAATCCGGGTGTCAAAATAATCAGTTTATCATATTGGAAAATAGCAGTTTAAATATATATTTTATATACAGTAAAATCCATATACAACGAACTCATTGGGACCACTAAAAATTGTTCTTTTTATCCGGAGTATGTTATATCCATAAAGTATTTTAATATTAGTTAAAGAAGGGGGAAAACGGGCCCAGAAAATGTGTTCCTAATATCCGGAATTTTGCTATATCCGGAATCGTTAAATACGGCTGTATTTGTTATTGCCGCTGGCTTCTATTTTCAAGTTAGAAACATCAAATAGTTATATAAATTAAGAGACACGTCACGTGTAGAACACTCTCTTGTAACCATTACTGTCTATGTAAATGTCTTTTGTCACAGTCAACGATTTTTTAAAAATAATTCATGACTAACGATGTGTTCGGAGTGCGCATGCGCTTAGAATATTCATGTCAATTGTTCAAAACAAAGACTGACTAGAATAACTATAATCAAATAAAATTTAATACCTTAAGAGAACTATTTTGTATTTGACATATACATCTCCTAACAACAATATCTATTTATAATTCATGCAAAACAATAACATATGCCATAGTAATCTATTATACTGGTATACCATATTCTATGGAAAACTCATTCGTTAACGTTCATGTGACGTTACCAATGTTAATGACGTTTACACTCAGTAAGTTCACTAAATCCATGACGAACAACACATATATCTCCATGTCATGTTGTAGAATATCATATATTCCATAATGTTAACACAAACACAGGATAATGCTTAGTCACACGTGCAAATGTATATCAAACCATTAAATTTTATGTTTCCCTTTCCGACATACTACTCACCGCGACCAATTCTGTCCGATTACTAATCCAGGATCTGTGAAGTTTTTGTTAATTTACTCAATCCGACCGATATTTCAGTTTAATTAAGTGATAAATATCCTGTGTTCGTATTTGATGTCATGAATTTAATTTTTGTTTCAATAAACTTCCACGTGATTTGAATTTGGACCAAAATCCGGATATCCTCTACCACTGTCGGTCATATCCGGAGGCATCATCCTTGGTCCCATTGGGTTCCCGCCCATCATGGGAGGTATTCCATCCATTGGAAGTAAATGTCCATTCATACCGGGTGACCGGCGTTCCATAAAGTTGGATGTATTTATCATGCCCCCGTATGGGCCCCAGTTTTCCATGGGAGGCGTGCCTGGAGGCACATGGTGCCCATGTCCAGACATATTTTGTTCATGTTCCATGGAACCAGCAAATATATCACTGGATAGTCGGCCACTGTGCACAGATCCAGGATCCATTTCGTCTAAATCAGCTGAAAAGGTGTAATAGCACTTTTAATTTATTTTTACGAGGATTTATGGGATATGATGAGTTAAAAATAGAACTACATGTATAACGCATAGAATTGGGACACTAACCGAAATATTCCGTGTCAAAGTGAACCTATTCAGTGGATATTTATACTGAGATGAAACTATTCAGTGTGTAAGTTAAGTATACTTACTGTGTAAGTATGTCGAGATGAAACTATTAGTGTGAAAATAAACCGAGATGAAACTAATACAGCCCGTGTGTAAGTATATCGAGATGAAACTATTCAGTGTTTAATTATACGGAGATGAAACTATTCAGTGTGTAAATTACTGAGATGAAACTATTCAGTGTGTAAATATACTGAGATGAAACTGTTCAGTGTGTACTGACCGTGATAGTCTGTCATTCCGTCCTCGGATCTGTCGTCGCTAAGCGAACTGTCGATGTCTCCATTCTTCTTCAGTTGCCTTAGATACGGGCTCCATCGCTGTCTGCCAGCATCCTTCTTCAGTCTTTTCTCTTTGGCACGTCTATAAATAGTAACAAAAGGTTACAATTAATTGCATACTGTGCCAGAGCATATTAGTTACTTTTCAGTAAGAACTTTTCAAAACTTGAGACATCAAATTTATATACTTTTTATTTCTCGCTTTAAATTGTATAACACCTCACTTATAAACTCAAAAGTAATAGGTGCATGCTTTCAAACTAAAATTGTCTCCTTCCCCCCTAGGATACTCTTACAACTTTGTTCTCAAGTTTTCTCTTTCTTTCTCGGCGTCTTCATTCTTTAATTCATTCATCAATTCAACTTTTTTTTACAAATGTATATAATTCAATGTTATTTTGCGACTTTTGCCGTCTTTCTTTCTTTCTAAGTGTCTTCTTTCTTTCAAGTTATATCACCCTTCAAACTGGAAACATTGGGTTAAAGTCAAGAAGGATGCTGAAAACACAGCGGATGCTTTAGAATATATAGAAATAAGTTATTTCTGTTATTGACAGATAAAAACTAAGATATACATAACCAAAAAGGTTGATTTTAGGATAGTCAAAAAAGATTATTACAGATTTCCTATCTATTTAATGTAAATGACACTATTTCATCTACAGATATCGATATCTTCTGGTTCTTACTTAGGCGATGTTAATTATTCTAGGAGTAAAAATCACTCACGAATGTTTTATTTAAAATTATTAGGGTCACTTTGAACTGTAATATCACTTTAATTTATTCATTATTTCAATTTTTGTTCAGTTTTACACAATACAATGTCATTTTTGTTGTTTTTGCATGACTTATTTGTTGTTAAAACGGAGAAAAACGTTACTGATAACTGATAAGCAATACTCTTGCGTGTACTTATTATACGCTTTATTAAATAAATATATTAAACATTTAAAGAGAACAATCATAACATCTCTACATTAACTGAAAAATCAATGTTTTGGTTATCTGAAAAATGAGTTTTCAGATTTCAGATACAATAAATAAATTTCTAATAAATGTATGACAGAGACTCAGAATACGTGATAAAAAAAACTCGACGCAACACCAGACGTGACATACTTACATAATAATATATTTTCGCGACTTTCCATTTCCTTTTTAAAAAACTTTTAAAGTTCGGTTCACACGAAATACAAATACAGCTATATACCATAGAATATATGTTTTGTTTCGTTTGCGCCATTTTATTCGACATGTATAAATAAACTCGAATCACGCAATAATGACAACAGACATAAACTTTCCATAGAATTAATTGTTGTCACGCAATGCATTTCCTGCCAGCAGTGTTCCGAGACTGTGCCAGGTGTAGATCATCCAATAGCTTGTTATATATTCATAACAATCACATGTATAATATCTATCAGCAGGTGAAGTTTGGTTCATTTATAGGATAGATAATACATTCAAGTTGTATTTTATTTACAACGGTTTATAAAGCTTCAACTAAAATTGGCGTGTCGGAGTGTGATAAAACTTTCAAATAAAGCAACGGTAAATGTTATTTTCAAATTTATTATTTGCACGAGCTTTAAAACTCAAGGATAAATAAAGACTACAATAATACTGGCAAGGATTGAAGTCTACATGCCCTGCAATCTTGAGGCAAACACGTTACAACTGAGCTACGACTGTTCCTTAATCATCAATGTATCAAACAGAAACAACTTGTTTGGACACCCCTCGAAAGAATTTCCATTAAATATTACACTTTGATGTTTGATAACTTGATAACATTGAATATAACATGAGGGGTAGCTGAGAATGTCAAACGGACGAAATGAATGTCATCGGAAAATTTCAGTCAAAAGGTGTTTACTTCTTTACTTGAGCGTTAAGAAAGAACTCCAAAAATTGCCTTAAATGTATAATATGATACCATCACGTTCATACCTATCCCTCAACGGTACCGTGGTGATATTAAGTATGAATTCGTGTTCAAGAGTGCTATGTATGATGTATTTAGTTCTGAACTTGTAGAATGTTTAACACCGAATTCGAACATCAAGTGACTACTTCTGAAATTCATATATTCATACGCACCTATTCTGAAACCAAACTTGCACCACTCGCATATCGAGGCCCGTCTCTGCACTCAGTTGTTCCCGCACGTGGCGAGCGGGCTTTGGGCTCTCGTTGTACGCTCTTTTTAGGGCTTCGAGTTGTTTGGCAGTTATTGTGGTGCGTGGACGCTTGCTGGCGTCGTCCAGTCCGTAGTCCCCAAAACCCTCTGTAAAATATCAAAACAAATCATTAAATTTTTAACAAAAATTATACCACAGTCAGAATTATCTATAAGTCGTGTTTTCGTTTATAAAATGGCCATTTGTTATAGACGTAAAATACGTAGGCATATCCAGCCCTGAATGCACGCCCCCCTGCCGCTTATACCAAAGTCTGCAGGGGTTTCTTTTCGTGCTGGTTTGTCTTTGCAACAGTAGCTGTTACAAGGGGCCATGGTGTGGCCGTAAAAATCACCACGTGTTTTCTATACGGGTGCCATGCCCCGATGAGAGCAATAAAAATCACGTACCGTGTAAGTACGTATGAACAGAGCGCGTTTCCCAAATGTTACCGGATCTACTTTAATACACAGAAACGAATTCTGTCAAACTGAAATCCAAGACTTTTTCTTGGTGTGTAACACTTGCCATTTAGCGGTAGTTAGTGAAACTACAGTTTTTCGAAATAATGCAGAGTAAAGTGTTAGAGAGTGTTTACGGAATCACGTTCAGTTAACACTTCTAGAATGTCAAACACATCTTACTTGGTGAACATAAGGACATGCCTTGACGTGTTACAACTGTAATGTAATAAGATCGCGACGCTCAAAGACCAACACTCTTTTCGCTAGAAACTGACTGCGGTGGTTGAAATCATCGGCTCTTTCAAAGTATGGCAGTGCTATATTCTGATACATGTATCTTTGAACAGGTTTTTGGTTCGATTTGCAGACAACTTCGAAGAATTTAGACGCTTAGATATTTTTTCAAGCGCCTGTGAGACTGACTGCCGCCATTGTAGTCACGTGATGTTATCGTTTGTAATTAGGTTTTAATAGGATTAGTCCCAACTCGAAATAAAAATCCCATTAAGCTGGATCAGGAAAATTCCTTCGGAAAACCAGATCAGGAAAATTCCTTTGGAAAAACAAACGGTTCATTCTGACAATTAACTCACCATCTGTAACTAAGTTCTAAACTGTAAAGGCAACTTCTTAAAAAGTGCACAAAGAATAACAATGGCCGCAGATCCGTATTTACTCTAAAGTTAAATGTATGGATAAACTATCCTTAATAGCAGTAAAATGTTCAACTCTACTGCCACTAGAAATAAATCTGAGCAACCAGAAGTTACTAGCAAAATAAAAAGAAAACGCGGTACGTATATCATCCAGCTTGAGACGTCATCAAAGAGTAACTAGGACATTGTGACTGCGAACGTTGCTGGTATCCTAACACATTGAACATTCATGTCAATTAAACGTATTTGTCAAATATTTTTTTACAATTAAAACACTTCCGAATGTATTATTAATTGTCATAAAAAACTTTGAAAAAAATGACATTCTGATAGTGACTTAAACTGATGACGTAATCCATTTTGTGCATTCTATTTGTATCGTCTATTTATTATTCGAATAATGAGAAAATCGTTTGAGTTTCAGTTTTAGGATGGATTTCTTCCATGTCCTCACTGTGATTTCGCCCAAAGATTTAAATTATATGAAATAATAATGAGCGAAGGTCAAACGAAATTAGGTTGAAAGTCTGTAATCTTGCCGATTACGTCATATGACGACATTTTAAATCGGACGTCATCTCTGGACATTTCTATTACATTTAGGCCCCATGATTATAAAACTGCTTTTATACTCAACTCAGTTTCATGCTCAGACGTTGGATCATGTCACATCAAATATTTATGAAACGTGTGTCTAACAAGTTTTTTGAGCATTTAAAATTATTTTAGCTTTCATATATACAGCGTAAGAGGGGGAAACCATGTTTGTGCTGAAACTGAGCTGAGCATGAACACGTGACCTGGAGTGCTCTTGTGACGTCACGTGAAGCATAATTTTCATCGGCTTACTTGCATTACTGTAAATTATTTTCAAGCTTGGGAGAAAAGAACATCGAAAATTCATATTTCAGATTTTTTTACCAAGTTTGTTTTAACAAAAAGGTCCAAATGCCAAAACCGTACGTTCAGAATTTTGTCATTACATATTTCCATCAATCTTTTGTTCAAAGCAGAGTCTGAGATACTAGTTAATGGAAGTGTGTGGTGCGCTTAAATATGTGCATGTTTAATGAAACAAATCAATCATTTTAAATGTGACTGGAAGCATGTTGTACACTGTCAGCAATAGCAAATGTCAAATTTCTATAAAAGGAAGATGACGTCAGGCTGCCAAAAATACATTTTATGCTGTTTTTGACATGCATACAGAATAAATACACTTTAAAAGATTTTCTGTTGCATTGCATTGTAATTAAATTCGGTTTGAACACAACGTCTGGGAACGTGGGTAAATTAGATGCCTACGCTGTCAAACCGTACAAAATGCAGAAAATTGAATGTTAAAGAAGTGACTTACCCTCACCTCGTGCCTTTGCAGCTTCGTAGTCAGTTTTGCAGACCAGTTTTTTGTCTTCCATTAAGTAGAACTCATCCCCAGTGTTCAGCTGCCGACTACACATTAAACATGCGAAGCATTCCAAATGATAAACATTGTCCTGCGCGCGCCGTACTACTTCCGTTGGCGGAATACCTCTGTCACATCCAGCGCATTTTGTACCGAAGTGTCTGAAAGTTAGGAGAAACATGTTTTTTTATTATTTTTTCCACAACTATAGGAACACAGGCATATGCTAGAATTCAACCAGAAATAATTTTGTACTGAAAAAAGTAGTGCAAAATTTCTGACACTGAAAACAGTAGAGAGAAGAAAAGATGTTATAAGCATACGAAAACACAAGCTTCCCATCCGTGTCAACTTCCGTGACGCTATATCTATCAAGTTATTAGAGTAAAAAGCTGCTGCCATGTCTTGTGTTATAAAATACAGTTCCATTTATGTAATCCTCTTGTGGCATGTCAAACGACGCAGCATTTTATTGCATATAGTGCAAGGCGTCTGTATAATTAACACGAAACTCAATTTTGATATTACTTGACAAAGTCGGACCATCTCGGCGTTGATCTACTGAAATTTGACGAAGAAAACTAAAATTAACAGCCTACAAAATTTAATAAACAAAATCAGTAAATAAAGAAAAAAGACAGTTAAAGCACTAATAATCTAAATGTATCGTGGTACCTATTAACAATAGCCATGCCTTTAGTTTTAAAATGTTCTCGTGTATTTATATTTTCATCCAGTTGAGTACAACTTAGTAGTCATATATCTGGTCAGCGATTTTGTATTAGATTAAACACTGGGCAGTGTAGATCATGATCATGTAGCAAGAACATTCAAGGTAATCATTACCAGTCAGCGGGCTATCTGTGTAAAGTACTCAATACATTTGTACATTTTTGTTGTTATTTAGCGAAGCGAATTGAAACCAGCCTAAATCAATACAACAAGAAAAACATGCATCCTTTGTCGGTATAATCATTTTATTATGAGAGTTGCTTACGGAAAATCTAGATAAAAATATTGAGAGATTTTAATTTTGCTCTCTTATTAATTTGTATTGTACGCCGTTGCCATAACAACAGTTATGTTGAGGACAAACAATGGTATTCTTGTACATCAAGGTTATGTTTCGTTACATGATTTTTAGTGCTGGTTGTATCGGTACCCTAACCTCTCTCACTCCTCAATTCAAGTGATAGAAACGTTCAATCAATACAGAAGGTTTCGGCGCTTTTAAATTCTGGTATGATTTAATCAACTTCTTGTGAAGAGTGATATCACATAAAAAATTTCCCAGAATTCCTCTGTTTGTACAAAACCAGCAACCGTCAGAGATTTATGTGACTGGTTATCTTCTGGCAGTGTTTACACAGACAATATTTATGGATCTTTTAGAAAAACAAGAGTTTCTTCCTAAAATGGAGAAATCGAGAAAAATAAATATTTTCTTTTGCAAGAATCCAATCACCAGGCAACAGAAAATGTCAGAGACGGTTCTGATACTGGCATAGTGTCGTTAGTATGTAAACAGTGCCAAACTAATCAAAGATATTCGAACGCTTTTTCTTCATTGCGTCTTGGGGACCTAGTTTGCAAATATTTTATACATTAAATATCCATGACAGCTGCTTACGGCATTTCAAATTAAATGCAATCACATGTAATGATGACATGAAAACTAATTAACAGAATAGTCGCCTTCTCATTGTACACCATTATTGTTTTTGTTTCATTCAACATCAGCCGGAAGTTCTAAATGCTAACGATTTTTAGTCAGAATTGTGACGCTGTACATGCTTGCTGTTTTAGCTTAAGTTTTATTATTAGTAGTTATTAGTCAGTTTGCATAATAATTCAGTTATAGATATCGAAAATAGTCAAATCATTCGTGTCAAATTAAATGATAGTTTCTACTCAGCGACCTACATTTACATTTACAAAAACTGTAGATGACGACTTCCGGTGAAATATTACGTTCGAAAAAAATGTATTTCCTGATTTCACTTACGTTCCCTATATACAAATGTGATTATTTATCAAACATTCGAGTTGGTGACACTCGCCTAATGCCTGCATTGTACACGACACGTTGGGGAATTAGTGTCAGATTATGCGAACAGCAATACAGGATAAAACAATCAATTAAATGATTTCATTTTAAATCTACCATTCTCAAGGGTGATGACTGACGGAAGAATTGCGTTGCATAATGTGGTTTCAGTGACTTTACCATCGTATTGAATTTATTTCCGCAAAAGAATTTACGAGAGAACATCGACAATTACCTGTAAAATTATAGTATATTCAGTTTTTGAAGCTTGTTAATTATCATGATTTGTTGTGTCATGAAAATTGTTTCATTTTCTGCAAACCAAATCATTAAGTGTTTTATTGCGTATATATACAGTATAGGAATTAATTAGGTTTCATTAAGCTTTAACTGGCAGTTTAGAACAAAATCTGTTCACTGAATATAATATTGTAAGTTTTGCAAACAACTCATATGGTATTAAGCTGTTAAGCTTGAATGTGTCTTTTTCATTCTGGCAGAAAGTTGAGGGACAATATCACGTGACCAGTTCACTGCACGTCATTTGTGATGACGTAATCAGTATATGGTTTAACCACTTTTGTTAAGAAGGGCATTGTTAATTTACATGGTCCTGACTGTAGGTATCCCTGACAGTACTGTGATATTTTTGAAATTTGAAATGAAGGACTCCTGTGCAACCTTGACACGTGACCTTTAATGCCCTAGATGCTACATTCGCATATGCCCTTTATATATCCACCACCTTATCATCGTACCATCTGATTAAAGGAGTTATTTCAACTCTAATCGTTAAGTGGATGGGAGAGGGGAGGGTAGATTTTACCTCGTATCATCTACCTCGAACTGGCAAGTGTCATGCATTCTATCCTACATTTTTATTTTAGTCTCTTTTATACTTTTATTTCCGCTCAGAAATTACGATATCATATAAATCAACAAACTCTGCGACACGTCAAATTGCTTTTATCTCTAATAAACTATTCATAGTTTTTAAGATACGGACATCTATAATTAAGGTAAATGTTTAAATGGAGAATTTTAAGCCACTCTCGATTAATGAGAATTTGTAAAAACAATAAGATCACCGCCTGACACCGGTGTAAGGTTAGTTTTTTTCACTTTAGCATCATAATTTTAACATGCATTTAACAGAGCTAAATAAAGATAGCGAGGAACCCGGGGGATTATTTGGTAATGAAAAGATCGTCAAATATTTATAATACTAGCAAGTTATATAGGGTTAATTTTCTGATATACGGGTGATAACGTTCAATTAAGTTTTTCAAAATGCTAAACAGAATCGACAGTCATATGACGTTAATGGCGATCGGACTAGAATCCATCCGTTTAATTTATGGCCTTATGAATATCGTTTTATCAGTCCTTTTAACATGATCTTTTAAAGTGTCTACTTACAACTGATGCGGCGAAGGTTGTCGGTTTATTTTAATTGACGAATGTGCATTTTTCAACTTTGTTCCTAGCTGAAGAATTGTGTCGAATTGCCTCGTGCATCATCAACAAAGCGAGAAAAATAAGACAACATTTCAATTTATCGCGCAAACTATGTATAATTTTTGTAGCTTTAAAAATACTTTTAATAGCAAAAAAACTTACTCACGCCGACAAATTTGGCCGTTAGAGAGATTCTGTATTGAACGTGAATTTAAGACCTTGGTGCATATATCAGGGAAAGCAGCACGTTTTCCTGCCATTTTCCCCTGAATAATTTCATTTTAAAATAATTTATCTTTCGCAGACAGGAGTAATTAGTCTGGTTTTCAGTATATTTTCAAAATAGCGCCGTCAAGAAAATCGTAAAATGTATAACAGTCAGTCCATAATGTCATGGAACGGATTTTCAGCCATTACCAAGTACAGAAACTGAGGAAGTTTGGAATAAAGACAAATTTGAAATGCAACATATTTCATGAAGAGCGTCAGGTTTCTGAACTGGCCTTAAAGGAGAAAATCCTATCAGGCATGGATCATAGATATTTAAAGTCTAATCAAGGGAGATAATCATATCAGATCTTTTGAAAATGCTGGCAACGTGCTTTATTCTAAACAATGTTCGCTAGAACTTAAACGAAATAATTATTAAAATGACTAAGCTTAATAAATTTTATTAATTTAAATTAAAATTTTATTTAAATCAGTTTTCTGTGTGTCAGTATAAACCGCTTATTGTATAGATGATGGGTGCTATGATGTTAGCATTTCCTTCAGGTCGTACCATAGCTACCTCGGACGAAGATGGTAGACCATAAGCACAATATAACAGACAAAAACAATTAGCATTTCGCTAGTATTCGAATAACAACAACACTACCCATTTCTAACTGTATTTCTATTAATATTCGAATTCCGCGACTATTTCATTGCTAATTAAATTTCTAATAACCCCTCCCCTGTTGCCGCAACAATTGCAATGCTTAAAGAGTGATTAAAATTTCAAATTTATGAATGTCGCTTCCTGTTTCTTTATCAGATCAATGGACTGCCTTATTTTAGTGATCTTTACGCGTAACAATAATTGGTACATAATTTATTAATTAAAGAGCATTCACATGCCTTTTGAACTATGGGTGCATGAATTCAAAGAATAAAGTATTAAAATTTGACTTCCTTTATTAGCGGGTAACACACCCTGAAATTAAATATTCAATACATATGAAATTAAGCCCGTCGCTTGCGTATTTAAATTAAATTTATTTTAGAATCAATTTCATGCATAAAAGCAATTACAATTAGAATATACCGTTGCAGGTACAGGATGTGTTAAAGATTTTTTTTACGAAGCCACGTAATTTAATTATGACTTTAAATATTTTAGACATCTTTGATTTAAAACGGAGACTTCATGGTTAGTCTGCACATAAATTATTAAAAATATTTGAAACGCTATACGTAATAAAAAATCCGAAGCTTTCTTTTATGTCGTTTGTTGTAAATGACGCAATTGTGTATTTGAATTTTAGGAATAATTTTATAATGAAATGCTGTACCTTAAATTCAATTTACCTGCAGATAATGGCGCTCTCCTAGCAGAACCTTTCGAAGAAAATACTCCGTAAAAAGAATGGCGTAGGTATAAAAGCAAAAGTGTTTGTTTATTATAGTGTCATCCCTATTTAAAGGGCCAGCCATTTCTGACTTATGAGACACCTTCTTTTTGAGCACATGTACCTCCCGAATCCTATCCTTTTAACGCCAGGCACCAGGCAGGTAGGCATACGGTAACCGGTAACCATTATTTAACTAGCTGGCGGCTCACCAACCGGCCATATCAGAATGGACCCCTGCTGGGATTCGAACCTTCGACCTCCCGCTCCCAAGGTGGATGCCTAAACCACTAGACCAAGGGAGACGGTATAAGATATGGTCATTATTTTTATAACGGCAATTACACGCTTCCGTAGACTAGATTATTCAAACAAGCATTCACTAACTTGACAAACATAATCGTAGCTGTAAAACAATGTAATGGGTATTCAGCTGAAAAGTTCGATCCCGTATATCGGAACTGTAAATGCAACGTTCTTAGTAACAGGGACCGGCTAACAACCCGGTATTTTAATCGTGTCTGAGCTGTATCTAACATGTTGTTGTTGTTGTTGTTGCTAGTCCTAATTTCAGGGTAATGTTTTCCTACATTTTATTAGACACAATTCAGTACAGACCATCGGGAATAAAAGCAAGACATCGCATATTCAAAAGATAACTGTCTAGATTGATTTAGTATCAATTACAAAATTATACGGAAGCAAATATGCCCCATAATGATCGTCTTGACACCCAAGGTGATCATCAACCATCCCAACCTCTGCACGAAATCAGATGAAAGTCAGGAAAACCCCGTCAAATAACATCATAAATGCACGAAATCTGGCAATATTGTGTCGAAGGCAACATATGTTTTTACTGTGTCACGCATTGATTGGGTTCCCGGCATGCAATCTGGTCATTTTATTTCATTATGTTTTTCTGATTATTAACATTGATAATAACATTTCTTCATATGCAGCCCTTTTGTATTAAATTAAGTGCTTTTATACTTTCTTTTGAACGGCAAGATTTGGAGAATGCTAGCTTTACATTTATGTCATGAAAAGTACTTTTTGACATCTCGTATTGGCAGACAGTTAAAACCCTCAAAATTTACAATTATCATAAGCAACTTGTATGCCCACTTTAATTAAAACTAAAAAACTGGCATGTTGTGTATGCCAAATATGGAATAAAAAAGAGCCTAGGTAAATTCTAAAGCATTTATGAAAATAATAGTGCAGAACAGAACAGAACAGAACTGTTTTAGTCTAAGCACAACCTACCTGAAAAAGTCATCTTTACAGTACACGTGGTCTCCTTTGGAGAAGCATTTGTCGGTGAGCTGGGCGTGGCAATCTGCGCATTTCAAACAACGGGCGTGCCAGCAACGTTCTAATACCTTTAATATAAATCGGTCCAAAATTGGTTCCCCGCATCCAGCACATTTCGGAATAGCGGCTGAAAGAAGACATGAAAACAATATTAGAAAAGAGTTTGTAAAAAATGTTTCTTAGACTTACTATAGTCCGATTTCGAGCAGTGAGCCATGTATGTCGCTTTAGCTTATTGTAAAACAACCGTAAAAACCGAGGAAAACAAAAATGTCACAGCTCAATTCAGACTGTAGTAGTTTTAGTGGTAACTTGTTTATTGTAGGCTCAAGATCAACTTCTAGTAATCACGGGAAATGCTGCGGCGCGGTGGTCGAGTGGTTAACGATGTGGGCTACCAATCCGGAAGTCCCCGTTCGAATCCCGACCGGAACGCTGGAATTTCCAGAAACGCTTTTCAGTGTTTCCAACCCATCTGGAGATGAACTGGTTAGAAACCCAGCGGTAGTCTCGCGTGTATCGGTGCTATACATCGGACACGTTACAGCACCAAGGGGTCTTTTCGTAAAAGAACTAGAGGCTGGTACCCGGACTACTTAGGTTACTTCATCTGTCTCATCGACTTGTCTGCGCATGTCAGGAGTCTTGGCAGCTTCACCTGAGAAGAAATCCTAGGATCGGCTCTAGGATCGGCTAGGACTACATGTATAAACAATCTAAAAATCATCTTCCCGTTATTTTGACAGTTGCCTGCGAAGTTTGTAGTGGCCGTGCTCAAATTCGGCTGAGTAGGAGCTAAAACACTCCACCTTTACACTACAGCACCACCCCTTCTTTCTTTTTTTCAATCGTTTTAAGTTCGTTTTTCTTTTCTAAACAGGACATGGAACTTTCTAGATGGAAGACTGACGTCACCATCCTAACATTTAATCAACTACGTTCGACCTAAACTTTGCCTCTTTCGACCTGAAAATTTTGCAGCTGAAAATACTACTTGAATTAAAGTTTCATAACCAAGAAAGCAGATATATATTTCTAGCACCTATCGTTAAAGCGCGAGACGTCAAACACTGAGAACATAAATAAAATGAAATACGCCATCTGCTATGCCTCCCTACACGAGGCGTGTCAGAATCCATACCGGCCTGGAAATGATTTACGTTAGATTTAATTTAACTAAAACTTCGAAGTTTGTGAACTAACTTAATTATTAATATTAGTAATTTGTGAGGGGACGGTAGATCCTAGAAAGTGAAATCTAATTATCGAACCCAGTTAACACTTTTATTTCATCTTTTATTTCGTCTTTCTAACATGGCAGTGCCGGTATGGCTTCTGTAAAAAAAGAGTATGGGAGTAGAAAATATATATTCATCACTCCAGTTGAAAACAGTAGATGCATTCCAAAATATTAACCCGGGATAAGTTTTTATGAAAGTTTGAAGGTGACTCGGGTTGGATAGTACCGGATTGAACTGTCCCGGAACGCTACGGTTTTTATCGTGCGCAATGTTAATTAATCAATCCCATCGTTTTTGCGTTTCATATTTTTTTAATTTAAAAGTAAATTGTAATAAACATAGGAAATAGTAAGCATAAGTTTCTTATCGATCTGATTTGGTTTGCTTTTGGTCTGCTTTTTCTGTATGATTCGGGTGGCGGTAATTTTGCCGGTTCAAAAGTGACTGCCCTGTTCTCTTTTGATCGACATGTAAAGTGCCCCTTGTGTCGACAGGGATTCGTTCACAGAAAACAAGGTGTTACATGGTTTGGCTTTCTTTGTACATAATGTTTTTTTCGACGTCTCAAATCGAAATTTCATTCTAAATGTAAAATGTTTTACATGTATGTGCATTTATAATGTGGCTGCCGGAACTAAAACTTACGACATACGCATGGCATGTTCTGTAATTACAACCTCACCTTGGTGTATATTTAGTAAAATTCTGTGAATCTTTTCAGGTTGCTCTATATAATTATAGGTGACAGTATTTTCAACTGTTACCAAATGCTATATGTATATTTTCACGCCCTTTTACAAAATTGCACCGCCTGGTCATGTTTCAGTCACTCGCCAAGGTTTGAACACGCGGCATCTATCGTATTTCCATCTGAACATTTACAGTCACTCTTTGTCCGCAGGTGTCACAAATGACAGTAATATAATGAAATGAGAAAGGATTTCTCGTAAAATTGCCGCTTTTGTCATTTCCAGTTTCAAATTCATTCGTTTTACATCGTTGTTCTAGAAATTTGTGAGAAGTTATTATTTAAATGATACGAATTATATCTTATGGAACATATGTGCTGAAATTAAATCATTCACATACAAATACTAATTATTTGTATACATCCAGACACACGGTTGTCTCAGTGATTAGTACTGAAAATTAAAATGATACCAACACACGTTCAACAGTTTCTGCTGAAGATAGTACTTCATTTCGTATTGTCTGCATAACAAGCAAAAACATTCCTTAATCGAAATTAAATACAATGTAGACCGTAGTTATTAGAAAATGTCGATATTTTCCGCAATTACTTGTATTCAAATGTCACAAGAAGATTTTTAGCAACATCAATAAGAGGCTGGGGACTTTTAAATATGTATTTTTATTTTACTGTCATTTATGAGATAGTATCAATGAAATGTGTATGCTGTCATTTTTGAAAGAATCTATGAGATGTCACAAGTATGTATATGTGAATCCAATAACCTATCCTTACAGCGTGTAAGATAGATTATAAATATTCATTCCTTTAAACGTTAAAACTGTCATTTATATAAAAAAAACTATATAAAATCCTATAAAATAAAACTTTGTTGAATATACAAAAGTCAGTCAGTATGATCTCTCTATAAAACGATATTCACGAGATTAACGTGGCAATATTAGGTAAATATCTGAAAGTCTTCATATTTGTTAGTCTTCAATTTTGCATCACAATTGTTTCTATCTTTAAATGCTAATATATACATGTTGCAATTATGTTTTGTCCCTTAACTGTTGTCCAATGGTAGGGTCGCACTATGTCTTTAATTTTCACTGGATGAACCAGTAAAATAAGAAATCCACCATGCATCGAATATGCTATTCAACAGCGCCATTGAACAGTTGTTGACGAATTGTATTAACTTATTTTTTATTTTTTTGGTCTTTGGCAATTATTACTAATGTGGACTGTCGACCGTCGGTCTCTCCGGGAAATCTAATGGAGGAAAAGATATTATTGTTTAAAAAATATATAACCAGATGTTTTACTCATACACCGTGACGATCGCGTGCAGTTTTATCATTTCTCACAACTGTTTAAAGTTCACGCTTCACCGGTTATATTGCTGACCCACGCGACATAGTCAATATTTTCTCATGATAAAAGATTCGATTTCTTGAATGTGTTTTCAATAGAAAATGAAAAGAATACTGCGGTGATTGAATATTTTCTAATTTTATTGAGAAGGGTTCCAGTGCGACTGAAGTAAGGGCCATTATATCAGTAAAGCGTTGTTTTTAAAATCATTCTAATCGATTTAAAATGGTTAACTTAAAAAAGTTAAGTGACACGGTGGTTTACCGCTAAAAACAGTTTAAACAGCCCAACAGGTGCAGGAACACACACAGGGTTGCAAAAACATGCAAGACTTCTGAAGTTCGAACGCTTCGATACCCGAGTCATGACTCAAGTATTTTTCGCAAATTTAGACCTGAATCGTCTTTACATAAATAGAAAATAACACACCGACGACTGTTGATATGAAAATATTAACTGTATAATACCGTTATCAACGTTCAAAAACTGAGTTTGAGGGGAGGGTTGTTTCGGGCTGTTTTGGGATAAAGAGGGAAATAAATAATATGAAATGTTACGAGTCTTCCGGTAGCTCGATCTAACCGGTCGAAGTACCATGCAGTTTCAGTCTAGGTCTCGGGAACTAAAATATTTTCGTGGTGCTTTACAGCTTGAAATTCTCTAACAGTTTGAGAACAGATGTGTTTCTATCGTTTGCACGTGCATGCAGCGAGACTCCATTACACTACTTTAAGCCACTGATACTTCCGCTGATATCCCTCTTCCATGTAAACTGGCGTCAAATTCTAACTTCCGTCGAAACACGAGCCAGTCACGTGCATGTCACATGACAATATTTCGCCCTATGGTAAGTTAATTGACAATGATTAACCGAGAAAATTGAGCGTTAGAAAATGTCAAGTCCCATTGCTGTCTTTCTTTTCGCAAATATTGACAAAATTCAAAGAAAAGAAAGTGAAATGGACACCAGATACTGATGTTTTATTACGAGGCTTGGAAACCACACAATTTTATCACGTGACAATTATGCACCAGAATATCGTTATAAACTGCCGCAGGAAACAACAGGTTTTATGAAGCCGTGACCGGAGAAACGGCATGCTCACAGACATGACATCATATTGTCACATGAACAAACAATTAAGGATTCGAGTCGTGAACCTCGGAAACGGTTTTATTTGGATGTTGTAAAATGCTTTGAAATAAATAAGGCAAAAAGGTGATGCTCTATCTTAGGCCAGTAAAGGTGTAATCTATATCAGTAAGTTCCTGCTCCTCGCCACTACAAGGGATTACAAACATTATTCTGCTTTTTGTTGAAAAAATTGTGACACGTATGATACTTCAGAAGAGAAGTACTTTCAAAGAAACGTTCCGCCTGATAAATTGTGAAATAATTCCGGAAATATCAATATATATTAACGTCAATTCGGACGAATAACAAGATTTCCGGTGCAGTGATTTGTGTATTGCATCAATCCTCACTACAGTGATGGCAATTTAATTACTCCGCGGAGAAAAAAGTTCCCGAAATCGATGAAATTCCGGATATAAATGTGCCATTATATTTGTCTTGTGTAGCAGCTCGGTGTCTATAGAAACAGTTTTATTTCCTTTCATTGGTCCCAGTGTGTAAGATAAAACACATCAACGTTTCGATTTCAAGTGAATTTACTTCCAAACTATATGCAGGTTATAGGACCGGAAATGCGCAGAACGACAGTGCGCCTCCGAAGTTTTAGGTTGAAGAGTACTAACACTTTAGTAACGTCGTTTCTGTACCAAACGAACAGCTTCTTCAGTACGTTGGTTAATGATTTAGGTTTTATTCTTTTGCATCTTTTTACTGTAAATGTTCACCCACCTGCAGGTTTGTCTTTCTCTCGACACGTACAGTGAAGAGTTATAGAAAGTGGCGACTTAAATTTGGAAGAAGTTTAGTGTAAACAAACAAGTATGAAATAAAAGGTATTACAGTACTAAATAACAAGTTACAGACTAAATAACAGCTATTACAGTACTAAATAACAGGTATAACAGTACTAAATAACAGGTATAACAGACAAAAACAGGTAAACAGACAAAAACAGGTATAACAGTACAAATAACAAGATACAGACAAAAACAGCATACAGACAAAAAAGCATTACAGACTAAATAAAGGTATAACAGACTAAATAACAGCTATTACAGTACTAAATAACAGCTATTACAGTACTAAATAACAGGTATAACAGTACTAATTCCGACACTGGTTAATCTCGTCAAACGTAGGATCGATGTTATTCACATTGCCTAGCAGGTACTAACCACGCTAAAAATCTTTTCGAACATTTAACTGTCCTAAAGTACATGTGTCCGTCTTACAGTCTTCTAGAATAAATTCCTGGAATTTTAATATGGTCGAAATGTTACCGGGTCTGCTGATGGTAAGACTACAGCGCGTGGCGATAGAAATAAACAACAATAAGTGCATATGCACTGATAGTTCTTCTAGTCGAACTATTTATTTGCTGCCTATAAAATATGTCGATTTTAGCCGGTTTAAAACAGATCTGGATGTATACCCATTCGCTCTGTCTCTCTTTAAACCCATGTGCACAGTTAAAACTGTATAGCATTACGAGTTCTAAATTCCATTGGAAATAAATCATATTTATATTTGTAAACGATTGCAAACGTTTCAAGTTTTATATCAAACAACTTACAGTGCCTAAATCATGTTATTTATATGTCGAGTAGTTTTTGAATTTGCATCCCGCTCTTTCTTCACGGCTTTCGTTCGTTATTTGCCTTTATCAAGGTCAGTTTCCTGTCACGCCTTAAATAGCGTTGTTGTTGTTTTGTTTAGAAAAGAACGGGAGAAAATTGCGTGACTGCAATACCAATTATAACCTAAAAAAGAATTCCCTTTCTCTCCTTTTTGAAGTCAGTCTTCCATTTTACCAGCGTCTAAAGAAGTAGCCTAAAGTTCAGGCGGACATTTTCGGTTCGATCTACATCCGTAAAATGTATAAAATTCACGTTACTTCTTTACGGCTCCATCTACAATGCAAAATGCAAAATCTCTAACCTTCTCGTGTAACTGGATCATTGCTATAGGAACGTACGGAACCCGCGCACGTGCAAGGTTTCTTCGGAAACGGTGAGGAGTTTCTAGAATCACGTCAGTACTCGCATGTCTAGTAAGGTTTCTACAGGGACAGTAGAACAAAAACATTTACAAACATTTATAAGGTTTCAGTATCGTTCATGGCAAGTGTCAAGAAGTTGTTTTCCCTACACCGACATCAGATAGGCTTCAGTTTCCCGTGCAGACAGCCGGGGTTATGCTATTAAACGTACGGCCATTTCCGTAGGAGACAGGGAACGGCCTCGGAATTAAAATTATAAATTTGAACTGTGACTCACGTGCAGTTTTAAATATTTCTGAAGTAAAATAACTAGTGGAAATAATTTATTAACTAACTGAAGCAATTTAAATGCAGGACAGAAAAAATAAAATGTTAATTATCCTCTTTTATGCGAAGTGTTAAAAATCTGCAAACGCCGCGTTGCGGAAAGAAAATTGTCGCACAATAAACAGAATGTTCAATATTTGCAAGGTATTTTATTTGGCCGAAAGGTCATTAATCATAATTTAGGATCAGACTCTCTCGGTTACCGTTATTTGTTATTTTAGAGAGCAGGTGTGCGCGTGCGGCGGTGTCTTTGATCCTTTATGGTGACTATCTGTAACTTGTCATGCTTCATTTATTCATTGTCTTTCTATTTCACCTGGCCGGCCGTCCATGATCCGGCTCAGGTAGACCCTGCAGTGGCGAGATGCCAATCAGGATAGAGCCTTAAGCTGGGCTAAAGTCTGTGTTATAAGCGGATTCCACGAGGTTGCTAATGGCAACAAGATGGATGACAAAGATAAGTGATAAAATCCGTACCGTGCACGGAATATTTCACAACAGTTTGATGCACTCTATGATAACAAACAACTCAAAAAGATTAATACCGGGAATACTCAAGAAACGTGCTATGATATCGAAGGTGTTCCAATATTTGCATAAAATTTGAATCATTTCCTAATAAATTGATGTACATGAATAAAATTGTTTTACAAATTAGACATTATTAACCTCTGCTGCTAAAATGAATTGACACATATGCAATATTTTGATATGTGAATGGGACAATAATGAGTTTTGTTTTGAGTGTATTTTCCTGGAACATTTTTATTTTGCTGAAACTATCATGTATATGTATCATATTGTCCTAGGTCACGACGTAAAAATCGTGCCGTCCTGAAATAATAACTACATGTGTTTTTTGCATATAGATCAAAAGTTGTGCACCTGCCCGATATATAAATCATATGAACCAGGCACCTGCAACTTGGTTGACGGTTCGAAACTCATTAAGGTTAGAGAAAGAAATTGTAGTTTTAAACAGTTGATCTTTATGCGTCTTATTTTACCTTTATTCGACGATTCATGACAACAAACTCAATCGACAAAGTGTTTAATAGGTGTTATATTCAATTAATATAATTTTTAAAGTTACATTACCCTTAAAAATGACCGTATTAAGTTATGATCAAAATACAGAACAGAACTGAAAACACAACCTTTAGTTTGAAAACATTAAATAAATTAGATAGACCGCTTTATACGGTGAATTTTTATTGACTAAATAGTAGAAAAAAAAAAGATTTTATTTCTTCCGATTTTCTCTATATTCAGTGGGAATAAAAATGTTACAGAGACTCAAATATCTAATTATAAATGTTTCATTTTCTTTGAGTATAAATCAGTGATAAATGTCTTTCTTAAAATACTGAAGGTATGAGTATTTCATGTCAAAAATTTCCAACAAACGGAACAAAGGATAAAAATGCAAATCTTGTATAAACCCAAATGATTAAACTAGATTTTTGTCACACTCGATGACTGTTTCCATTGAATACTATCCCATATGTCGAAAATGACCGAAACATCCCGAAAACCTCATTAACTTCGTTTTAAAGATTTTTATGTGTGCCACAAAATGTGTGACAGTGCGCTTATTTGCATAAATTAACTTTTACTATGCTGTTGGGAAATGGTTCCGCCTTTACGACCAGTGCAGATCATGATCAGCCTGCAAATCTGTGCAGTCTGATCATAACCTCCACTGTTCGCATTTCAACGATAACCCATTTGAAACACAACGGTGTTGTCCGAATTGAAAGATGCAAAAGTCTATATTAAGACATTTAGCAAGATTTAAAATGACTGTACGGATAATTAACGTGTTCACGGACTGATTCCATGCAGTTTTACAGGTATAACATAAAAGCTTACTAAATTTTAAAGCAAAAAGCACATGGATAAATTTCGAGCATGAACTTCGCGTTAAAAAGGTATATTTTTGGAAACCTTGAAAAAAAATCAAACTCTTTAACTAACTTTGTACAGGCAATACATTGTAAAATACAAAAAACATTAAACGCTGCGGAGTCTGTGAGATACGGACAAGCAGACAGACAATTTTATTGCATCCATATATGCTATAAAGCCCATGATGACATACAAAATACATAATACAAGATATGCAGCTAACATAGCCTAACGGTATTATACTCTTTTGTATCTAGCGTTTATTTTTGTTTGAAATGAAATATAGCTTTTTTACAAGCTACATAATTTTCCGCCGACGTTCCAAATCTAAATGAAAGACAAAACTTTCGGCTTGTTCAAATGTCTTTCTTTCACATGTAAAACAATTACAAACACAATTTATTTTCCTTACAGTGTTTGACATTTCCAACGAATAAGCCTATTTGTTGTATTTTGGACATCAAATTCATTTTCCTATTTTTGTTTCTAAGCGCGGACCGGACCGTGCTTTTGGCACGTGGCTTAGCACAGATTCAAACCTTGAATTTGATGTCGAAAAGTATCTCACAAGTGTGAAGAACCTTTCAGCTGTCAATCCCCTAATCCCATTTCGCTCATTTACAAATTTCTTTTCATGCATAAAAATACTGGCAGGTATTTAGAAATCAAGCTCTTTATGTAAATTAGACCGAATTGTTTTATATCAAATGCGCTGAAACCAAAAAGATGTAAAGCACACTGCAAACGAAGGAAAGTTATTAGAATTCGGACAGTTACAATTTTTGCACAAACTGTCTGCTAATCTAAAAGTTTCAACGTATCTTAAAGCGCGCCATTTTTTTATTACTAAGTTAACCAACATGCATATTCATAAAGAAATGTTTTATTCTCATAAACGTGAGTTTAATATTTTTTGACTACGGAGCGCCATCAACCAGAATATTTAAATTAAAAAAAACTTATGTTATTAAACAATACTGCAAAAAATAAAATGCTATTTATTATAGATATTCCAATGAATTCTAAATTGGTAAAGGTTAATTAAATTAAATGTGTTACCTCATAACCCGGTGTATCAATTATTAAACATTATTTTATCATGCGGACTATAATTAAAATACCCCAACCGTATGAAATTAATGTAATTTTGACAGTTTTATACATTTTCCAGATTGTAAACACGAATTTTCATACCTCCTGTTCAATAAAAAAAAAGTAATAATGTAGGCTACCGAAACTACCGAAAAATATTTATTTGACAATGAATTAATTATTTTTAATATCTATGCAATCAGTGAACCAATAAATGCAAAATTTTGCATCAATATTTTTTTTCTCTTTTCGCAGTCTCTTTTAACTGTGATCAGCACAAAATTGATCTTATTAATACGAAACTTGATTAAATTACGCGACCATCAAAATAAATTGATATGAAGTGAGTGGGGTACCAAGGGAGTGATTCTGCAACATGATATTAATTTTCTAAATACGTTATTTGTGTATACTTTTTTAAATTTTCTTAATTTACCAACAATGTTATATACAAGGTATCTGGAAATCATGGCAGGCAAATTACTAGTAAGATAAGTAATAAACTTGATCTGTAAAACGTAAACTCTAAATATCTTGATTGGTATTGGTTTTATACACGTGTCGTATTTTTCAAAGCAAAATCGTTATTAAAATTTGAATTAATTTTTAATGAATTTAAAAGAAATAAGAAAAAGCAATGAAACGCCTCCCCAGTAAGCCATTTAACAAGGGATAAACCGCACGGTGTTTCTTACCTTCTAACATCTTATTCCGACTTATCATATCAGCCAGGGATGCCGGCGGACTTCCGGGGCTTCCCGACGGCGGTAAGTATCCGTTATGCGGGGTATCCAGTCCCACACTCATTTTCGACGTCACCCTTCCCAATGAGGTCACGCTATATCTTTAATTATAATCCAATCAGATAATGAATATCCCCCGTTTACAATTTTCTCATTTAGCCTTATCGACACAGTCCCAAATTGGTCTGATTCAAGGTTAGATTTTGTTGTTCTTCCAAACTTTCAATTCTTAATAAATTGTGACAATAGTTATTGGCTCTGCGTCTCTCATAGCACTTCTAGACGACAAGTATCTAAGAGTCACGTGACCAGTTTTTGAATATGCATAAGAACGCCATCGATTTTTGGCTTTCTATGGAGAAATGGGTGTTTCCAATACAGCGCTGCTCTTTTCTGATTTTACCGTTATTCGCGGGCGTGAGTTAGCAGTCTATATTCTGAATATTTCATTACAGCCGTTGGCGAACCGGGAATCAGCTCTTTTACACCGCGGCATATTTTTATAAAAATGGAAATCTGCAAGTAATTATAACACGAAAAAGGTCTGAAGTTATGGAGGGACATAGAGAAAGATACCATCATGTATAATCTACATTATAAGATTACGAATAAAGGTATTTAGTATTCACAGATGGATAACATAGTCAGTATGACTTCAACGTTAATCATACCTTTACGTTTTGCACAGACAGCTAAATGGGCTGAACGCCGTCACTGACTTCCGGCCTTATCATGGGGATTATACAGGTCCTACAGACTGACCTGTCATTCAGGTTTAGAAATAGAAATTGAAAAGATGAGATTTTTTTCGTTCTTAACTTTGTATGAAAATGTAATATGGATATAACGAGCTCCGGATGTAAGGCACAAATTGAAATGTCCCCAACGAGTTCGTTATAAATGGAGTTTTACTGTATACATTTCATGAACTTATTGCACCCTTGATAACCCTGTCACAACATACTTAAACAAAGCACTATTTTAGCGTTTGGAAAACTAATGTACTACATGTAGTATTGTTCGATAGTTACAGTGTCAGACGACACTTGAATGACCTTAACATGAAGCATATTCTGTGAATCAAAACAACCAAAGTTTAAGTCATAATAAACAATATATATTTATTGTGCTGTATGCACGTGCTTTTTACACGTTCAAATGCATTTCTTGTATTCACATACCAATATAAATAATGAAATATAGGCACGCAGGCTTCATTTGATGCTGGGTGCTGCATTTACAAACTTGACTGACTCCCGTGGTTTAGCGTATACGTCTGTTATTGAACTTCGAAGTGGGCGCAAAGTAGCGCGCGATCAAAGTGGTGACGAAGTTGTTTTCTCGCTAGCAATATCACCTGTACTATGCACAAATAGAAAAAAAACACCTGTGCTATACCTCACAGAGATAGAAAAAAATATAACACCGGTACAAACGCCCTGGGTATCACACCTACTGTTCCCAGTGTTCGCACTCACGGCATTCTGGTAAGCCCCCCTACCACTGTATAATTATGGTGCGATCAGAAGGTTTCACGCTTCACACCCCTTCGTTTTAGATCTAAAAGGGTGGTCTACCTGAACTGTACAAAACAGTTGTTTTTGTTGTCGGTAGAACACAGAAATAGAATGTATAATAATTACGTTTGATGGAAAACACATTATATTAAAAATAATGATTTATTTAATTTATCGTATATTGGAACTTTCACGAGAAATAAATAATTATGTTCGATATTTTCAAATTACTCATAATGTAGTGACATCTATCAATCAACTGACTAGACGTTTTTTCATATACATGTATTTGATGAATGATTTCACGTATAATAGCAGAATGTGGCACAGCACAGTTACAACACAGTAACAATTTTCATTTTCTGCGGTTTTATCGCTCGTTTCAACCGCATGTTAGAAATCTACAAGCGGGCACTTTACCATCGAGCCTGGGTATACATGTAGGGCATGTAGTAGACTCCCATCCACAGCGGCACTCGAACCTATGGCCAACAAATCAGTGAGGGGGTCACCATGGAGGCTGATCAAAGTTTCGAAACATTTTAAGACATTTAATCTGCCCATTTAAGCAGTAACCGTCTGCAAATAGGATACTGGCAAGGCTAAAAATGTTTCAAGAGCTACAAAAGATGTTCTGACATTATTACCATCAGCACATAGTTCTACGGTAAGCTACTTATATAACGACTCCGGATATAACGAAAATCCGGATATAAGGAACAGATTTTCTCTGCCCGAGTTTTTCTCTCTCTTTATTTTATATGAAAGTGGTATATGAATATAACAAACTCCGGATATAAGGAACACATTTAAATGGTCTCAAAATAACGGTTTAGTTATAGCCAAGGCGTCAAAACCAATCAGTATCGTGCCGTGGTCTTCGGGGGGGACGGGGGGGGTGAAAATATTGAGAAAATTTAATTTTCTCCCTAGCAACCCATTTAGATCTCAGAGAGATTTACAAATTTACAAATTTTAAACTTTAAATGATTTAGATTTGTGTTATAAACTCTGTAACACTTTTCATCTTTTTTGTTGCGGTGCAATAAAAGGAATAATGATAATTATAATAAACTTTACTGGCGCGGTTTACAAAAAAAAAATCCTAAATATCTGTGTAGTCAACTGGTAAGCGTCGCCGATAACCTCTCGCTGATTGAAAACCATTGGTTCGAACCCCGCTATCGACCATGTCTACGTGAGGAAGGTGAAAGTTTTTTACTGAGCATAGGGGTCTTGTGATGGTCTTTCCCGTAAACAATGACTTGGTAAGTATGTCAGTAAATAGTTGAAACACTGAGTGTTAAAAACCAACTTAAATATAAACATTAAAGACGTTTCTTGAACAGCTTTTGTCATACCATAGCGAAATTTACTCAAGACAGTGTCGTTTGGAATGCTTGTTTACCTTAAACTTACTCCTGTGCGTGTCTGAGGTTTGGTCAGACAGTTCGGTGCGTACCGGGTAAATATTTGCGTAATTCTTAAAGTAATAAACTTACTACATCTTTGTAAATGGATTTTTTTAAAGGAAAGTAAACAAAAGTTTACTACATCCACAAAACATTGTGTTTCTTTTGTTTTAAAGCGTGGATCTCGAACGTTTCTGATCATCCCTCAACTTTACATCAACAAATCCTCATGAAAATACAGTATAATTTAAGTAGTGCAGATCTTCAATTTCCCCTCATTTCAGATCGAGAAAGTATGTATACAATACAATAGATATTCCACACAATGTTCATTGTATATTACTCTATTTACTGATTTCCCCAGATAGCTATAAACTGCCTCTGCAAGAAATTTCAGACACAAGCCACAGTATCTGCTGAAGTTGTGAGGAGAAACAGTGACGTAACTACATGTATAGTTATAATTATGTAGCTAAGAGATACGTCCAATTTCATAAAGTTTACTACAGTAAACTCCGTATATAACGAAACTCTGGATATAACGAAACTCTGGATATAACGAACATATTTTCTCTGTCCGATTTTTTTCTTTCTTTATTTTATATGAAAATGTTATATGGATATAACAAACTCCGGATATAACGAATATATTTAAATGATCCCAAGGAGCTCGTTATAAGCGAAGTTTACTGTATTTCATTCATGTACATGTACATTAGATACATCTGCTTAAGGTAGGATTACACGCTTAAGGAATATACATGTCAGTATTGCTACACCTTTGCCATACCACACACACTTCGGTAGTACATGTAGTATATATAGTGATCCAATAAGAAAAGACCATGCAACCAGGTATTCTTGAGGTAGATAAGCTTTTCTGATATAGCCTGGAGACTGCAAATAACGATAGCATTGACCTTGACCCAAGTATGTCCAAGTTCACTGTTACCGTTCTTTATAACATAATAAGTAGCTTTAATCAAGTTTGATGTTGATACTCTATTTCTACCTGACCTTATCACACCGAAATGGAAATAACGCCAACCGACCGCCAACTTCAGTAAACCGAATAAGGGCGTATTACCAAATCAAATGTTGGCAAAAACTATTCGCGTCCTACTACGCAACTATAATGAAATTCACCTGTGACAAAATACATCTCATATACACAGCGCAGTGCTCAAGCTACGCGTATTATGAAGTGTCATTAAGACCACCCGATATTAAGACCACCCTCGATATCAAGACCACCCGATATAAAGACCGCCCGCGATATCAAGACCAGACATTTCAGAACCAAATGCTCAATTTCATGGTAAAAAGCTCTGGCTATTAAGACCGATACCACTTTTACTGATGCGAAGGGTAGTCTCAATACATAAACTGTACAAGCATATTCTACACGAGTCAGCCAGATCGAACACAAAATACCTTTAACGTGTTTTTTTTTAATTAATTTATATTACAGGTATACTATTTTCTGTTTCTCACTAAATCTTAAAATGTGTACAAATGAAACTAAGACAAATATATACAACCGTCTTCAAACATCTTAAACTACACTCAGTTCCAAAAGAAAGTGTGCACTTCTTAATTTTAGATATTTTAACAACCCGTCCTTTCTCGTTTAAAAACAACCATTTAAAACGAGCGCAACTCAAAATCTAAAATGTTCGCCATATTGTACGTAAACAGATCTCATTTTGGTACCAAATATATAGGCTTTCAGAAAAGTAGTCGATGAAAAATCACAGAAAACAAAGTGCACACTTTCTTTTGGAACTGAGTGTATTAGTGTATAGTATCCCCTTACCAATTTAAACACTTGTTCAAATATCGCTTCTTTACCAAAAAGTTAAGGTCAGTAAATCATTTTAATTCCTTATACGGATGCAAGGAAACTCGTGCCTTGGAAAGGAAGAAAATTTAAACAGATTGCATGTTTACTTTTATTTCCCGTTATGTTGACTTTAATGAGTATAGTTACACCTGTTAAGAATTTCTCAAGGCGCTTTACGAGCACCATCAATTCAAAAATCAAAAGGAAATCAATTCTTCTGTAGCGAATGAATAATAATTGAAGTGGAACCGAGCGCTGTTTTGCGACATTCAATGCAATTGACGTCTTTGTAAGATGCGATCACTTTACGGCAAATTACCGAACACTTTAGAATTTCTCGTTTACTAGTCTTCATAAAATTCTGTCAAACAGTTTCCCGTCTGTTGACTTGTACGAACAAAAAAGGAAACATTAGCAGACGATGACCGCAAAAGAGCTTCTCGGCGCGCAGATACACGACCAAGAGCAGCAGACGACGTGCTACACAATCGAAGCAAAGCGCAAGGAACGCTTTGATAGCAAACCCTGAGGGAAACCGGCGATTTTAAAAGAATCAGTTTGTTGGAAAAATTAAGGGTCCTCGGGAGATTACGGACAATTTGATTCTATAACAATCTGATTGAAACTAGACATATCACTGTGTTGTATCATCAGATATTTATAGGCGATGATTTAGAAGCAAAAATCCGGCTTTAATGTCAATAGAAAATAGCAGATGCACGTGGCTTTGAATGATAATCTAATATGTTTTTGTAGCGATTGTTTTTATAAAAATGGCCACCGGAAACAGGAAAGCGTGCATTAGGGCGGATATTGTTTGTTAATATGTCATTTCACAGAGCTAGGCACATTGTACTAATGAAAAATAGCGCTTAGCAACCCGGCGTTTTACTAATATACAAGAAGTATCTTTAAACAAAAAGGGCCATGATGACCCTATATCGCTCACCTGAGTATCATAGCACCTTACAACAACAAGGTATGTCAACATGTTTAAATCAAGGTCAGTCATAAGAATTTTGGAGATTAGTTTGTAAAACTGCACAAATAGTGCAAATATCTCTAGATTGAAAACCAAAAACTAGGCCGAAGATCAAAGTCAAAAGATGATATCTGAATTCAAAACTGTACCAATGGTTCAAAGGACCCAACGGATATGATTTGAACAATCTTGAACTAGACAAACCTTACTATCTAGTTTGAAGATCATAAGGCTAATGGTTCTTCAGTTATTCAAAGCTCTATAGTTTACACGTGCATATTAAGCACGACGCGTGTCATAAACTCTGTGAAATGAAGTTAAAATATAGGTTTATATTGGATCTTCTTCGACGCGTAAAGAAATGACTGATCTTATGCTACATGTTACACCATTCTGTCCATGCAATACTTTACTGTATTTCTGAAGAAAAAAATGTTTTAAATATGCGGTACCGCGGTGAAAGATTGTTATCAAAAATAGCACGCGTTGAAGCCGACGGTACATTGTGAACTATTTAGATCGGAGACACTTTTTCCTGTTGCCAGGAAACGGAATCAAAATCATGCATATCTAAAATAACGTTCTAGTTGATTATAGAATTAATTCATCAGAAAAGGCGCTTTTCCACTTCTCTTCCACACATACAATCTCAGTTTTATATTTCTTTTCCGGTTGTTTCCTTTTATATAATATTTGTCGGAAATACCAAATTAGGAATTATAGATGCTGTGATATATGATGTTGTGACGGTTTCAGACAACTTATCTATTTTATAGAGACATATAGCGAAAAAAATTTTTTTTTTTAAATGTGTACGTTGAGTGACTAAACCTGTTCAGTGTGTATACTGGGTTCTTATAGTATTTGAATATGAAAACAAAATACAAGATAGACACATTTGGGCCAGAATCGCTCTACTGAACCAAAGTGTCCGTGTCTCTATGAACAGGTAACCTGCACAGACTTTGACAGCAATGAAAAACCTACACATCAATGTATTTTTCTTGCAGTATCATTGAACAAACAAGCAGTTACGGCGTGTAAAGAAACGCAAAACCGTTTAAAACATCAGTTTAAGTCGGAAACGGCCTAATAATATTTCAGTTTTACGAATAATGTAGTACTTTGGCATGCTATCCTATCCTAAAACCGTGAAGAATCAGGTTCATTAGCCCAGGACTGACGAAGATGGAACGTTTAAACTTGCAGGGACAGATGAGAAAAAAATGGCTAACTGTAACGACAGAGCATGTCAATGTTAAAACAACCAATCAGAATATTTCAAATCAAATGCAGGAGTTTTACTTCGAAATGGATCGCTCTTCTTGCTAAAATCCGAATATAAGCAAAAACAATTCCCTGCCAGAGTTTCCTTTCTTTCTTTACTTCGTATATATGAAAATGTAAAATGGATATAACAGACTCCGGATATAAGGAACACATGTAAATAATCCCAAGGAGTTCCTTATAAACGGAGTTTACTAAATACATTGTGCGGTTTATTATCAATAATATATGTAGTGAATATTATAAACATGTAAAATGTGACATAAAATGTGACACAAAAGGGGAGCGGTGGTGTAGAGGTTAAGGTGTAAGCCGCTCATCCCGGAGGTTGCGGGTTCGAGCCCCACTGGGGTCACGACCGTACTTCCTCATATGACACCAGTACTGGTTTTTCAAAGGAAGCGGACTCGAGAGTGACTCGATAAGCTACAAGCTTTCTTCACAATCGAACTAAAATAAATAACAATAAACTAAAATGTGACATAATACATCATTTTCATAAAATTAGATGGATTACATACTAGTCCGAACCTAGCAATATCAGTATACAGTTTTCCCATACAGACGGAACATGGATAAGGGGGAGCTTAGCGTGATGTCACAGTCCATTTTGGAAAAATAAGGAAATAATTATTTTCATTGGAGAATTGAGTCAAATGGAGAATACAATGCTTTTTTGAATGAAATAGGGGCATTTGATTGGTTGGAAGTAGGGCAAACGAAACGAACTTTTGCATCGGTTCGCTAACGCTCCCTCGCAATAAATTTGTTTATTCCTGTAATATAGACCTATAACCTATACAGGTTTCCTTTAAGATGGCTCCAAAAACGTTAATATACACATGGTCACGGAAGGACACTGACATCCACCGACGCTCGTAAACACCTTGAGTAAAAATAGGACCCTACGAAGGGTGTATATAAGTCAACGTCTCTAAATAAATACTGGCACTGTGAGGTAAAATTAGTTCGTCCAGAAAGTTCGTAATGGATGACAATTCAATTTGCAAAAGTTGTTCAACATGTCCGTTATTGCTGTATTGAAAGCCAAATGTCTGAGTTATAGGTATATTATTTATTGTAATACCGTTATAAACAATGTTTAACTTCAACATCTTTTGTGCTATACACTTCAGTATAAAAAGGTCTGACCCTTAAATGCGACCATAACCACCAAGCAAGTACCTGGATGGTGAATGGCCCACAAAAAACATGGGTATAAAAGTATTCCTCAAAGTGAAATAACGTTGAGCGCAAGACACGAAAGGTAACTGTGTCACATATCATAAAAAGCGGTCAAAAGTGCGAACTACACGTTGTGGGATACATCACACGGCTTGTGGAGCCGCCGTGACGCAGTGGTAGCGCGTTCGCCTTAGGAACGAAGGGCCCCGGGTTTTGTATCTGTTGCTGTAATTTTATATTGCTTTAAGAAGTTGGTCAATAATGTGGCTGTACATAACGTCTCCCTTTTTTAAATTTTGGTCAGATATTTACTGAATTATTTAAAAATTAATCAAAAACGCCAACTGCAGCATTTCAACGATACTTTGCCACATGTTCGTATTACATTGATCGCTCTCTGTTGACATGTATGACCATTACAGTACAATGAAACATTTGTCGGGTGTGTGGTTTACTGGCGTGGTCACACACGCCTGTGACAAATAGAGTCATATATCATCAAACAAAAAGGATGTGCTCGGAGACCATGAAACTTCTCCCCGTCCCGTTTTAGACAGTACGCATAGATGTGTGGCAACATTCAGGTACACGGTAAGAATAGAACTTTCTAGAAATTTTAAAATATGTGCGTAGCAAGAATTATTTAATTTTTCGCATCCGAACGACTGACTGTATTTTAATCAACGATAAAATATACACATTTAATAACACGTCAATTTCTTTGACAACTATCCCGAACTTAGAAGTATATCTTTGAACTCGGAGGGCATCTGGGACTTGGAGCAGCTATTTATAGTTAAACAAACAGGCGGTGTAGAATTTCCTTTGTATTTTTATAATTTTATGTGTCTGTATGAACAGGTAACCTACACAGGCTTTGAGGGCAATAAAATACCTACACGCCAATGTTTTATCCTTGCAATATCATTGCATTGACAAACAATTACCACGAGTAAAGAAACGCAAAACCGTGTAAAAATAAATTTCAGTTGGAAACGGCCTAATCATACATGATTTCAGTTTTACGAATGATGAAGTGTTTTGGCACGCAAGTCATTTTTACTACAATATTGTAAGCTAGCTTTATTTTGTTAGCTATTAATTGATTATGGTTATAGAAGCCATCATGCCGCGCTCTGATGATATCTTGAGTTTGAAACCCACCAAACTTTCGCATTTTAATCCGCAATAACATTTCCTTATATCTCAACATTACTTCCTCCGACTATTAATTCACCCAATTTATTCCATCCGGAGACGTTTATGTGTGTTGTCACCCAAAACCACCCACTTCAACATTGAAAATTAAGACGCATCAAATACAAGTAATCCTAAACCCAGTAATAATAGTGCGCTAATATATACCTTTTTAAAAAATATTTATGTTATCATTTTTGATTGACATAGTTGTTCTTGTTGATGTTCTTCTTTTTCTTATTCTTAATGTTACAATTATTATCATATCATTATTAATTTATTATTATTATTATTATTATTATTATTTTTAATAATAATGATTTGACAAAAAGTAATATTTTATTTCTTTTTTTATATAACGGATAAAACGAATGTATTCATTTGATAAGAAATGAGAACTTACGTTTGCTGGCATACCAAGAGAGATCCATCGTGGACGCAGGCAGAAAGGGTGATATCGCTACTTTTTCACCCTTTATACCTTGAAGAAAGAAGGGATTGCTTTGAGGGATGGTCTCATATTTGTGCTAACATCATTCATCACGGTTCGAACGAGGGCTTACCGGTAAACGGTCCACTGTGTCTCCATTTATATCTATAACTTGAATAAATTTATGGTAATCCCTCGATACACAGAAACAGAGGGGACTACCCTATTTGTATGAAGTCATTGACGTCTAATTACGTGCAAATAGTGTTAACTATAGCAGTCACCCCATCTCTGAATCAAAACTTAAAGGCAACTTACAGGAATGCTTATAAAATAAGTAGCTTAAAGGACTCCTGTATATACCAATGGAAATATTGCATATGATGCCGTCGAAAAACAACGCTTTATAGTGTCGTAGAGAGTACGAAGTTTTATCAACATTTGTACAGTTTACAAAGCCATCTTTTTGTTCAAGTTTCTTGAAAACATCTTATTATGAACGATAGTGTGAGCTTCATTATAGTAAATGAATGTCTTAAAACCGGAATAAATGTATCAGAAGTTTCGTGATGGTCACTGTGAATAATACTAGGCAGGTGGCTTCCTTTATCAGGTTATCTGCGCCATTTACTACTTTATTTATCGCGCTGGGTAGCAGACTTTACTTACTGTTTACATTTAGGGTGAAGGTCATTTAACAGCTGATACAAGGTGTACAGTGTGATTGGTGGGTAAAAATTAACTTTTTAAACTGGCAACATTCACTAACGAGGCAGCGAGATCCTGATATCAAATCTTCGTGTCAGTTATACAGTGTGATTCTAAATTTAACGTGCAGTGAGTGAGTAATCATTGAATGTAAACATTCATGCTTAGCCGATCTGAGCAGCCGACACAAATAATACTAGTTTATTCACATTGATCAGTTGTATAGGTGTTCAAGCCAGTTAATCCAGATATTGTCTTTGAAATTAACTGTTTTTCTTTAAATTTCCTATCAGGTATTTTGTAGTGTCTGGTAGAGTTTCTTTTATAACAAATTTCCCTGTCTAAAGTTTTTGATCTGTTTACATTTTCGTTCAGTCCAAAATTGCTAAGTTTATTTTATACCCTCACAGAACTTGAAACAAAATAAAGTTCCACGTGTCAACACATAATTTAGGAAAATGTCTGTGCGTCTCCATTTATATTTATAACTTGAATAAATTTATGGTAAGCCCTCGATACACAGAAATAGAAGGGACTATCCTATTTGTCTTGAATGCGTTATAAACGGAAAAAAAATGTATCAACTGTTCAGTGATGATCGCTGTGAATACTACTAGGCATGTGGCTTCCTTTATCAGATATTGTCTTTGAAATTAACTGTTTTTCTTTAAATTTCCTATCAGGTATTTTGTAGTGTCTGGTAGTTTCTTTTATAACAAATTTCCCTGTCTAAAGTTTTTGATCTGTTTACATTTTCGTTCAGTTCAAAATTGCTAAGTTTATTTTATACCCTCACAGAACTTGAAACAAAATACAATTCGACTTGTTAACACATAATTTAGGAAAATGTGCCAAATTTAACCGATAATTCTCTATAGAATACAGTGTGTCTGGTCTGCATGAGATATAAGCACACTTTCTTTAATTTTTCCTTTTTTTGCCCTTTGTCCTACACTGACTTTTTTTACAACTGCTTATCGCCAAAACACGCCTGCTGGTGACAGCATGCTTAAAAAAATGGATTCATATCTGGTAATTTACGTCTGACATGTTGACGAAATCTTTTTCTGTGTAAAACTAAAAATCTCTAAACGTGCATTGTAGGAATCAATTTTTAAACTTAATGCAAGACTTTTATCTTCTTAAATGCATGCAAGTAACCTTAACACAACAAGTTATTTGCCTTTGATTAAAAACGTCATTTACTGTATCCAAAGCAAAGGTACCAGTAGTAAAGAACTAAAAAATTGCTTCGAAAGTTTTCTTTTTTTCACTTTTTAGCTGTTCATGGTGCGCTTGTAGGGTCGTTTGATGTCCGTCGTCCGTCCACAATTTGCTTCAAACATCTCCGAAACCTCCTGGCCAGTGTTGCTGAAACTTGGCAGCGATGTTCCCGGCCTGGGCTAAAGGAAAAACTTACACGTCAAAAGAAAACATGCGATATCCTCAGATGTGCAAATGGACTCATCACCAGGGAAAATAACATGTCAAAGGGTATGTTGCATTTTTTTTGCACTAACTCAGTCCATACATGAGGTATAGTGCTTTTGTCATAATGTTCAGTATTAATCGAAATATATGCCTTTTGGTATGAATATCGCAAGATATGTGATGCATGCGGTCTCCGTATATGTATAGCTTCCAGCATTATATATGCGTTAGTATTTTCTATATATACAATCACGTTATTACGATGAGTTGATTGGGTCGTTTGGAACAAAATCAAATATGGCCGAGTTATAACGAATCCGAGCATTTCCTACGACTGATTCTCAAGTAATAACACCAGCAAACATTAAAGAAGGAATTGCGGAATGACCAGAAGAAACTTAGAATGAATGAAATAATGGATCAATACTAAATAAATGAATACTAGATTTATAAATGAAATGGGTTATGTAGTCTACGAAATATTATTTTACATGCAAAAATATACCCCGCCCACCCTACATGACCAAACGAAGGGTATAACCTGGACAACCCTTGCAGTTTCGCCATCGAGATAAGGTTAAGGAAAGTTCCCAGCCCCCTCCGCACGCCTTCGAAATTACCCCCTCTAAAAACAAACAAATGCATGTCCACCGAGAGAATTCCTCCACGAATATTCTTTGAATATGAGCATTGAAAAAATTATTTGGCTAAAAAATATCCACCCCCACCCCGCTCCGGACAAATTTTGTTCTGCTCCATTGGACAATATTTATCAACGACTTGCTCTTTTGTGACTATTAAAATTAAATTACCGGAACGTTGTATTCATTATGCAAATGAAGACGGGCAATACAGAGAGTTTAAAAGGTCATCGGTAGGACTTTTGAGACGCGTGCTAGAGCAAACTATTTCCTTTTAAAGGTTTAATAAAGTGCAAGTATTCTGAAGTACCTCTTTAAATGAACAGTTTAAATTAAACTTCAGCCACTTGACCTCTTATTACAGTTGAAGTTATTTCTCTAGCGACGTTTTCATCTGGTCGAATGGACAAGGAGTTTCTACGTCTTCTGGCCATTAAACTTTAACCAATTTATTAAAGCTTGATAGCTTAATTAAGCCGTAATCAAACTTTTGTTAGTTAATAAAATGTAAGCATTGTCTATGGTGACCAAGTAAAAACAGATGCAATATGTTAAGATGGCCTATTCTTGGAAACGTTACTGCTCGCACTGTATTTATAGATTAGTTGATATTTATGATCTAACAAAGCCAACTGAGCTGGAATTGTTTCAAGTTTACAGTAGCCAAGACCAATCAGTCCACGTGGAAAATACTTTAATAATACAAGCAGAAGTGTAACATTTATACTCCACACTTAATTCTCTAGTTTGCCAATCGATCAATAACTGGACAGATGACGAAAGGCCTTAGGTCAGTAAGACGGTCACGGGATGTATAGATCTTTGACAACTTCTCACTTAACCCCTCACACCTCCTTAACGAACTGGACATATTGCACATAATGGGAATGGTTCCATCAATACGAATTTGGCTTTTGTCTGTAACTCGATCGTGCAGATGCATAAATAATTCAAAGCTTGCTCAGAACGGCGTTATCAAAGAGATCATAAATGGGCCTGGTCCAAGTTTTACATTTTTTTCATCTCATTGGGAATTATATCTCTGAAGTTTGCATACAATTTAGCAAGACCCCTGTTTCAAATAGACTCAAATCTAACGATCGTTTCCTTTAAAATTATTCTTGAAAAGAGGAAATGCGCATCTTAAAAGTTTTCGAGTTTCCTTTTATAACTTGCACGTTGCTTTTACGTCTTCTTGTCGGGATCGAATGTATATTTGCATAAATGTATAGATTGTTATTTCATTTACCGTTTTTCTTTTACCGCCTTTTTGTTTCTTTTCTAGAAGGCCACATTGTAAATAAGTTTTGTATGTTTTGAACATTGATTTATGTGTAAACCTTCTTTAAATAAAGACATTATTATTATTATTATTATTATTATTATTATTATTATTCTACTAGACACACTTTAGAACCCAAATTCTGAGATTCTTCATTCATAAAAGTGTATGTGCACATGTGTGTCTGTGTCTGTTTGTGGAGGAGGCGGGCGGCGGGGGCGAGGGGGGAGGGGCGGTGCAGGGGCGAGGGGGGAGGGGGGGTAATAAGCAATAGTAGACGAGCACTGAAAGATCATTTTATATGTACATTTGTACTGAAACTTATGTGGAGTGCTTAAGCGCATATTTTGTGCAACTTGATAAACAACAACAGTACACAGCACTGAAGATCATTTTATGTACATTTGTACTGAAACTTATAGGGAGTGCTTAAGCGCAGATTTTTCCAGAAGAAATCGCGCGCGATAATTTCAGATTGACAGTTTGTGCAACTTGATAAACAGTATGGAGTGACTAACTCGAAAGCACCGTAAGCCTTAAAAGCTTATGTCGAACTAAATAAACTCAAAATATAAATAATAGATATTTTGAAAGTATTATAACTTAACCTAAAAGTTTCAGCTATATATTCCCAGTCATTATTGATAAAATCAACGGTTTAAAGTATACTGCAGTACCGTAAATCATTCAATAAACTATGTAGAGCTGTTGTACAATGAAAGGGTGGATTCGATTTATTACAGAAAGCCTCAATATTGATTGATTGTGGTAAAACGAAGCATTTTTCGCCATAGGTTCTTCTTTCAAATTGTATTTATTTATCATTTTACATTCATTGAACGCATAATATGTGTCTGCTAGATGTAGGGAGTTGATCTTAAGGTCATTTAATTTACTTGATCTACTTTATAAAGAGTAAAATGTAATATTTTTCTTTGAAGATGCTTTTACATGTTTTGAGTTTTACATCGAATATCAGTATACATGTACGTGTATTTAACCCTTACCTTACTAATAGCAAACGATTTTGCCTTTGTGATCAGTGATTGATCATGATCGTCATGCCCATCCGCGCAGTCTTTTTTTCTGTCTTTTTCTCCATTCCAAATCAATATAACAGCAATCAACATTTTAAACACAATACATGGAAAGATGTACAGTGCAGTCTTTTCAATGGGCACCCAATTGAACATTTTTTTATAATCATGCTGTAACTTGAAAAGAATGAAATGTGTTTAGGAAATGCATATATATATATGGTCTCACACCAACGCTTTTACCTTCAGGAATAAGGAGAAACTAATACCGGTACATATTTTAAACTCTTCATAAGGCCTTAAATACAAGGAAATTGTACGCGACACTTGGGTTTAACTAATGCATCTGGGCGGACATACGGACGAACTAAGGACGTTGTTAGCCTAGCTGGCTAGATATTCAAATCTACCTAGGTATTGAATATCCAATACCCAATTCCCATCTTCCAGCTAACTCCACACACTTGTTGTTAGCTACCTATACTCTTTTTACTCTCCTATACAATATTTTACCGCCACAATACATGACGGAATGAACCCGGAAACCTGTCAATGCAAAGTACTGCGGAAACCCTAACACCCTATATACTGGGTATGTGCGGGCGGACGGACGGACAGAAATACATACATACGGTTTGGTTGCATCATCGCAAAATGTATGATCCTGCGTATAGCAGAAGATGGCTGTGCACGCATTTTGCAAGAATGGAGGAGACACGTGGTATTTAAAACAAAATGTTCTAATTCATCTTTTTGTAATCAGGTGTGTTTGGTGGCAACATGGATGCAACATTACAATGGAGACATCCATTCATTCATACTCGCATCCATTTTTGCCACTAAACACACCTGTTGACAAAAAGATGCACTAGATTTTTTTAAATCCACATTGTCTCCTCCTAGTCTAACTATTTCGACTTCGGAGGCAAACCGAATTTATAGGCTGATATTTTATAGTTGTTCACCTTCTACGTCTCACTTTGAAGTCTCATATAGTAGGCATACACCCCAAATACACTGTTCGTTGGGCACTTACCACCGCGCTATAATCCAGTATTTCGATATAGTTTCATTATTACATGATAAAATAAAGGTAAATGATGACACTAACGCAGATCCCAGCTCAATTTACCTATCTACACACGTACACCAACCACTTAAATTCGAAATATTCATCGTACATGTATACAGCGGCCATTTTTAAAGAATCATGGGAATTGTATTACGTCACTACGTATTCAACTGGGTACAACCGGCAGCAGCAGTGTATTATCGACTAGCACGCGCGGCGTATAAAGAGGGGAACGCACCGAAAGTGACATAAGTTTAAATTATTAAAATATATTTATATACAACTCGTATGTTGATTTATGCCTTTATAATATATTGACCCTCACGTGAGTTCACAAAATTCTTTGTGATTTGAATTTTCTAATGTATGAGATAGTTACACTTTTCTTTGTTGTCTTAAAAAACGAATGTTACATTAAAAATGCATTTTATTGCGCGAGTGTCTTTGTATGATTGACAAGAAGTCCAAAATGGCGGCATATTTAAAGTGGTCCTAATGTACTGGGATCCAATTTTAAATGAAAATGAACATTATACTTACGAGTTTTGTGCACACAAATTCTTGTAGATCATAACGATCTATTCAAATTAATAAAAGCTTTAAAAAGCTGATAACTATTATGGAAACACATTTTCTTTTTATAAAATTCAGCGTATTTTTGTGTAGATATTTTAATAGCAATAGTTGAAAATTGCGATATTTTTGTAGATCGCCGAAGCGGGAATGTTAACTTTTTTGTATCACTAATTCAGTCAACTGTTAAATATGGTTGTCTTAAATAATTAATTTTGATATGTTCAATGGGTTTATTAATTAAATGAATCATATTTTAAGACTACTCTAGCCACATGAATAATTATCAAAATTTTATATATACATTATACTAGTGTTTGGTTTGAGCAATTAATTAATAGAGGACACTTGTTTGTTTGAGGTGCATATGGAATATATCTGAATGAAAAGTGATACAAATTTGAAATTTTCACGAATGCTGAACGCGATTGAAAATGCGAAATTTTATCAGTTTGAGTTGAGATACATTTTATTTACACCCAAAACAAATCACTTTCCTTTTTAATTTATGCTAACTATTAAAACTTAAGCCAGATTATTTTTTTACAGAAAAGATAAAAGTCCGACAGACCTTGATCACCCACACTGTGACTGATATGATAAATATGTTATCACTATATTCCACTGACAGATCACTACTAATTTCTATTAGCTAGCATAGAATAAATATTTTTAAAAGTCCGAAAACATCATTTTTTTCCAATCAGAAGAATGCTAGAACTATGAAGACAATTAAGAATGTTTAAGCGATGGTCAGAATTTCACATTCTAATAAATCAATCGAAGTACCATCTTAGGGAATTGTTACAATTTGCAATAATTATGGAAAAGAACAGGAGAACTTTTCTAAAGATCAAAATTACTATAATATATGCTTGCATATCAAGTTCTCGGCTTCGCATACTAGCCAGTTAACCAATCGGATTATCAGATCGCGTTCACATATGTTCATGCAGTTAAAGGTGAAAATTCAGTCTTGACCATAGACCTATATGCAAGATTAAATTTATTTCAAACGAATCAAACTGAGTAAAAGCAACAACATAGTAGTATTATTTAATTGAAAATTGTTCTTGCGCCAAATATGTTATCCACTATAAATAAAATCTTCATTATTATCATTTAATTATCATATATGATTTATTTAATTATATTGTTATAAGGTTTTAAAGGATTTTGTACATTTTAGAATTAAAGACGCCTAGAGATCAGCGATAAAAGCCGAGGAATCACCTTTCCCGAATATCAATGATATACTTGAAATTACTTATCACTTTCGGTGACCAGATTACACTACCATATTATAAGTTAATGAAACTGTATAATACGCTATATGTACATATTTTTGTTCAGTATGCATTCTTTGTTTTCATGTGAGAAGAAATAAACACAAATTACGCTATGCGTTATAAATCTTACATTTTAAGTGAGAAAGATCGGTAAGTTTTAACAGGTAGGGGGGGCGGGCGAAATCGGTTGATGCACGGTTATACACAGTGTTCGCTAATCGGGTACTGCTGAGGTTTTGCGTCATATACAAGAAACAGTGTAACAGTTTCAATTTTTTTATGTTGATACATTTCATCAGTAAAGCAATGTTATTTCCTTCAAGATAAATGTTTTTTCTTGTCGCACACAAAGTTTAAATGTGATATATATCGGGGATACTTTAAAAATTCATTACAAACGGGGTCATTCCTCTCGTCGGATTTCTGCCCAGTTATGAGCACTTTAAAATTAGGCGTAGAGGTGTGACAGTTATAAAATATCAAATCTGTGAAAGGGGGTCACACTGAAACGCCAAATTAATAAGGCTAGTCTCCTCCATGCGTCCGGGCCTCCAGAAGGAATAAAACTCACTGGACCAAAGTATCTCGTAGTTATGATATTCCAAACTACACTTCCTACTTATGATTCAGACCATGTTTGATGAACATCCAACAAGGAGTTTTGGATATTAAGAGCGGACAAGCTTTTCAAGTTTCATGCTCCTATAGCATTGACCTTTGACTATATGACCCCAAATTGTAATATGCACAATTGGTACTGATTAAAATATGAGTAAACATTCATTTTATTTCGCCTTCACGTTAGTTTTATATGTGCTATATGTGTGTCACGGATCATATTTTTACAATGTCCTTCTATTTTTAAGACCCTGATTTTAATAAATACCTTCACCGTACTCATTTTCAGCAGAACTAGGGAATCTACGTGGCTCTTAAGAACTGTCGACGTCCAGAAATAATCATAATATTAATAAAACTATTAAATCATTTCTTCTCTTGTGCAGTTCGCAGAAGACAGGCTTAAAGCGACTAACCTCTGATATTCAGGATAAAATACCCTAATTAAACAATTTCTCGTGACATCACAGCGACCTTTACACGTCTAGACCATAAACATAGAGCACATCCGAACATCGCTTTGTATGCGGGGGTTAAAGTTTCGCCAGAGGGTCGCGGAAACTTGTGAAGATGCCTGAAGGAAGAGTCTGAAATTACACTTTATTCCAACGAAGAAGTGCGAGATTTCACGGTATCTGACAGTAGAGTGTGAGCCCCCGTGAATTATATCCCATGCCGTCAACTGGTTCGATACCGGTTAGGGCTCGTTCACACTTTTTGTTAACTAGCGCGAGATTTTATCCGGGTTTTACGCCGCGCGTGCCGATATTCGCATCTCACGCGAGCAATTAGGCAAATCTTCTGGGAATTAAAAGTCAGTTAACAAAGATTTTTAACTTCAATAAATGAGCTAAAATTATAGTCCATTGTCTAAAATTTATTATGTAGTCTGTAAATTTTGTCAAAAAGGTTATAAAATATTTAATTCCGTCTTTAGAAGTGACGTTAAATAAAAGAATGACTATTCGAAGGTCACAAAATATTTGACTCTCATTAAATGATAGCATATGTGCATGAAACAAACAAGGGAAATACATGTATGTGAAAACACGTGCATTTATACTAATGACTAAAGTATAAAAAGCCTAGTTGTATTTATGTCCAAACCACACGCTCGAGGGACGAAAAAATGGTAACAAGAATTCGCGCTTATAGTTTCAAAATTAAAACAAACTGAGTAGGTGATCCCATTATAAATTATAATTTATAATAAAATTTAATAAACTTCTAAATACAGAAAAGTTATTACGAATGAAACTAAAAAAGAGAGAATAGTACACACAAAAAATAAGCCAAAACATAAAGAAGAAAACGTAAAAAAAATTACACGTCCGTGTCGTCAGATCATGATCTGCACTGTTAGCTTTTCTTCTAAGCACCCCTTTGAATAATATATGGTACTGTCCAAACTGAAAAAGGGACATGCTCGTTTTAGAAATTTAGCGGTGTCAGAGTTAACGCCGAAGTATAAATGACAACATGATGTTGTTTTATTGTTTATATTCAGTCTGTTGATCTGATAATAATCCAACCAAATACAATATAAATAAATAAATAAATAAATAAATAAAAAAAAAAATAAAATAGTTTCTTGGCAATCAAAATTACATTCTTCACATCCTATTTTTTCACAAGTGTGTGAAAATGTCATTTGTGAAAAAGCATTCTTTATTGCTCCGTGGACTTGATTTTTCATTGTTTTGTCATATGTGTATGAATGTGACTAGAATAAACAAACAAATAAATTAATAAATTGAGAAAAAATAATAAGCCGTTCTATTGTACAGTATTTACAACCAGAGAAGACAGGTCTATACATGTAGTTTTATGATATTTGTGTAAGCATATTTCAGCATACTTCGTTTTATTGCCATCAAAACTGCACCATGTTCAGTGCAGACGGTCACTTCTAGTATGGATTTAATATGTTTAACAGGTTCCAAGTAATATTCCTGTTGATTTACAATGTCACAACTAAATACTAGACAAGAAAAGCCGCCAACCTATCATAAGGCATTGATAACAATCATAATTAACACTCATTTATGACTGTTGATTTTCCGTATATTCAGAAGATAATTTCGTAGAAATTTATATAATTTTCTTAATCTACAAACAAAATGCATTTTGTAAAGATATGCACTCAGTTGTTTTTTTTTTCACGGAAAAATTCTCCGATTCCTAAAAAGCACGCTTAACTCGTGCACAATTTCCATACAAATCAAACAAACGTATTGTTTCACTGGTAAGGAAATCGTAATCTGGCAGAATGTACGTGTACATTTTAGATTACTAAATACACACAGCTTCCTACCTTTTCCTAGTAAACATCGGCGAATAAAAAAAGTCCAAACTATATTCCCAAAAATTAGGAATATCTATATATTCCACAAAATTTCTTATGCTAAATTTCACGTAAGATGCTCGCGACTAACCGTATATTGTTAAAGAATAGATGGTCACCACACAAATGAAACAAATTTCGTTGCTATTGATGTAGGAGGTATAATTAATCAGGGTTTAATTAATTAGGGGAGGCTATCTTTATATTACATTGAATAGGGAAAATAAGCCAGGGTGCATTTATCTAATTTCAAATCTATCCACCGTCTGATGAATTTGACCCACGAGCGTCTAATTGAATTGGTTTTATTAAATATTTCCATCTCCTCGACCTAAGATTAAGAAATATTGCATATTAAGTCGTCAGCATTTAGTCGTCATATTTGTTACAATTTCCTCTGTGTGACTTTCATCGTCTCTGTAACAGAGAAAATGGAAATTGGGAAGTTACAGCACCGCTCTTACGGATGTTCCAAAATTGTCTAAGAACGATGCAAGAGATAAAGTTTTCAGTGTGTGTCTTTTATGTAATACCACCTTATCAGAATACTCTTTCATCTGCACCTTAAAAGGTTATCGAGACACGGTGAAAATACAGCTAAGCTCGTAACAGAGTTCCAGAACAGATATGTTCACAGAAAGCATGTAACTCAATCAAAACCGAGACATATTCCACCACTCCCCTGTTGGTAAATGGCGAAAGGACACACGCTATATAGATTGTGCTGTTTTTCTATCTATTTCTTTTCAGGTTTTGCTACATCAAAGAATTGTTTCCTGCAATCAGCATTATACCTTGTGCTCATGTTTGACATGATATTCAAGTGTTGTATTTGCGAAAGGACAAATTTATCAAAGAATCTGCGACGGCCTAATTCTCTTACTCTTCCCCAGGACCAACAGGGTCTCGACAAGTTTCATGAGTTGGAACAGACTTCGTGCCAGAAGATAGTGTGAAGTACAAAGTTATATAAATCAACACTAGACAAAACCTCAAAAACTGCCTGTCTACAATCTATTGTGAAACACCTACTACAAAATGTAAAGGTACAACTTTGAGGTCAACAGAATATCTAAAATTACTAATTACATATATCAAGAGGCGAGTATAGTGCTCACAGCACATTTTTCCGGCCTATCACTAGCTACTTGCCCAACAACCGTGAAATGGTGACGTATCACGGACTGCTTGAGCAAAAATTTCGACATCGCCCGTATCACGGACTGAATGGGCAACAGAAATTATCACTGACTGCTTAATCCACAATCTTGAAATAGTCCCCATCACTGACTGCTTGAGCAACAAACTTGAAATCGTATACTTTCACGGACTGCATTAATAACAATATTGAAATGTTCAACTACTACTGACTGCTTTGTCAACATTCTTGAAATGGTTTTGTATAACGGACTGCTTACGTAAACATTTTAAATGGTCCTCTTTCGCTGACTGTATCACAGAGTGCTGGAGTAACAGTCTTGAAACGGTCCCCTTTCACTGATCTCATGAGCAACGATCTCGAAATGATTCATTTTTCTGTCTGTTTTACTGTCTGTTTTGGCTTCAATCTTGAAATGGTCCCCAATCACTGAAAATTTGAGCAATAATCTTGAAATGGTCCCATATCACTAACTGCTTGAGCAACAATATTAAAACAATCCCCTTTCACTGATCGCATGAGCAAAGATCTCGAAATCATACATTTTTACTGTCTGTTTTACTGTCTGTTTTGGCTTCAATCTTGAAATGGTCCCCCATCACTGACAAATTGAGCAATAATCTTGAAATGGTCCCCTATCAATGATTCAATGGCTGCTTGATCAACAATATCGAAACGGTGCTCTATCACTGATTGCGTTAGCAATAATCTCGAAATGGTCCACTAATACGGACTTTTTAAGCTTCAATCTTTTAATAATCCCCAAATACTGACTGCATAAGAAGCACTCTTATAATGGTCCACTATCACTGACTATACACAATCTTGACATTGTCTCGTATCACGGACTGCACGAGCAACAAACTTTAATGGTATAAGCTATAACTGACTGCTTAAGCAACATTTTGAAATGGCCCACTATCATAAACTGCTTGAGCAACAATATTGAAATGATTTCCTATCACTGATCGCATGAGCAACAATTTCAAAATATAACTTACTGTTTTGGCTTCAATCTTGAAATGGTCCCCTATCATTTACTGCTTGCGAAACAATCTTGACATGGTCCCCTGTCACTGACTGCTTGATAAAACATCTTGAAATGCTCCACTTTCACTGAATGCTTGATCAAGAATATTGAAATGGTCTTCTTTTACTTACTGCTTGGGCAATCTTGAAACGGTCCCCTATCACTGACTGCTTGATCAAGGATCTTGAACCGGTCCCTTATTATTGACCGTTTGAGCAACAATCTTGAAATGGTCCCATATCACTGAAATATTAAATGGTCCACTATCACTGACTGCTTGAGCAACAATATCGAAACGGTTCCCGATCACTAATTGCGTTAGTTTATACTAATTTATTTATTCTCGATTGCGAAACAAGTTCTTACAACTTATATTAATCGCTCTCGAGACCCATTCCAGATGGAATCAACCTCGAAGAGAGAGAGGCAATGTGGAATTATTTGAGTCTTGCCTAAGGACACTACCGACATGGCGATGGTAGGGATCGAACCTGGGGCCCTTCGATCCTGAGGCGAACGCGCTACCATTGCGCCATGGCGGCTCAACTGGTGCATTACCAGTGACTGCTTGCGTTAGCAACAATTTCAAAATGGTCCACTATTACCGACTGTTTTGACTTCAATATTGAAATGGTACCTAATTACTGACTGTTTGAGAATCAATCTTGGAATGATCAACTATCACTTACTGCTCGATACACAATCTTGACATTGTCTCGTATCACGGACTGCCCGAGCAATAAACTGTAAATGGTAAGCTATCACTGACTGCTAAAGCAACAATCTTGAAATGGCCCACTATTACTGACTGCTTGAGCAACAATCTTGAAATGGCCCACTATCAATGACAACTTGAGCAACAATCTTGAAATGGCCTTGACTGTATCACTGGAGTAACAGTCTTGAAATGTTTCCCTATCACTGACAGCTCGGTACACAATCTTGTCATCGTCTGGTATCACGGATTGCACAAGCAACACACTCTAAATGGTATAAGCTATAACTGACTGCCTGAGCAACACTCTTGAAAAGATCAGCTACCACTGATTGTGTTAGCAACAATCTCGAAACTACTATTACTGACTATTAAGGCTTCAATCTTGAAATGGTCCCCTATCACTGACTGCTTGAGAAGCAATCTTGAAATGGTCCACTATCACTGACAACTTGATCAACAATCTTGTAAAGCTCCATTTTCACTGAATGCTTGATCAAGAATATTGAAATGATCCACTATCACAAACTGCTTAAGCAACACTCTTAAAATGGTCCCCTATCTCTGACTGCTTGATCAAGAAACATTAAATGGTCCCCTATCATTGACTGCTTGAGCAACAATCTTGAAATGGTCCCCATTCAATGACTGTTTGAATGGTGCATTATCATTGACTGCTTAATCAACAAGGTCGAAACGGTCCTTTATTGCTGACTGTTTAGGGATCAATCTTGAAATTGTCCCCTATTACTGACTGCTTGAGAAACAATCTTGAAATGGTCCACTATCACTCAATGATTGATCAACAATTTTTAAATAGTCCCCTATCACTGACTGCTTGAGAAGCAATCTAAGAATGGTCCACTATCACTGACTGTTCGATACACAATCTTGACATTGTCCCGTATAACAGACTGCCCGAGCACTAAACTTTAAATGGTATGCTATCACTGCATGGCTGCTTGAGCAACAATCTTGGAAGGGTCTGCTATCACTGACTACTAGAGCAACACTCTTGAAATGACTCACTATCACTCACTGCTTGAGCAACAATCTTGAAATGGCCCACTATTACTGACTGCTTGAGCAACAATCTTGAAATGGCCCACTATTACTGACTGCTTGAGCAATGGTCCAATTATTAGAACAATCTTGAAATGGCCCACTATTACTAACTACTTGAGCAGCAATCTTGAAATGGTCCACCATAGCTTGAGCATTAATCTTGAAATGGCCCACTAATACTGACTGCTTGAGCAACAATCTTGAAATGGCCCACTATTACTGACTGCTTGAGCAACGATCTTAAAATGGCCCACTATAACTGGCTGCTTAAGCAACAATCTTGGAATGGCCCACTAACACTAACTGCTTGAGCAACAGTCTTGAAAAGATCAGCTATCACTGATTGTGTAAGCAACATTCTCGAAACTACTATTACTAACTATTTAGGCTTCAATCTTGAAATGGTCCCCTAATACTGACTGCTTTAGAAACAATCTTGAAATAGTCCACTAGCACTGACTGCTTGAGAAGCAATCTTGGAATGGTCAACTATCACTGACTGCTTTTGAAACAATCTTGAAATGGCCCACTATCACTGACTGCTCCATACACATTCTTGACTGCATGGCTGCTTTAGCAACAATATTTGAAAGGCCAGCTATCACTGACCTTTTGAGCAACACTCTTGAAATGACCCACTATCACTGACTGCTTGAGCAACAATCTTGAAATAGCCCACTATTACTTACTGCTTGAGCAACAATCTTGAAATGGGCCACTATTACTGACTGCTTGAGCAAAAATCTTGAAATTGCCCACTATCACTGACTGCTTCAGCTACACCCTTGAAATGACCCACTGTTACTGACTGCTTGAGCAACACTCTTGAAATGACCCACTATCACTGACTGCTTGAGCAACAATCTTGAAAAAGCCCACTTTTACTTACTGCTTGAGCAACAATCTTGAAATGGGCCACTATTACTGACTGCTTGAGCAAATATCTTGAAATGGCCCACTATTATTGACTGCTTGAGCAACAATCATGAAATGGCCCACTATTACTGACTGCTTGAGCAACAATCTTGAAATGGCCCACTATCACTGACTGCTTGAGCAACAATCTTGAAATGGCCCACTATCACTGACTGCTTGAGCAACAATCTTGAAATGGCCCACTATTACTGACTGCTTGAGCAACAATCTTGAAATGGCCCACTATTACTGACTGCTTGAGCAACAATCTTGAAATGGCCCACTATTAGTGACTGCTTGAGCAACAATCTTGAAATGGCCCACTATCACTGACTGCTTATGCAACAATCCTGAAATGGCCCATTAACACTCACTGCTTGAGCAACAATATTTAAAAGTCAGCTATCACTGACTGCTTGAGCAACACTATTTGAAAGGGCAGCAACCACTGACTGCTTGAGCAACACTCTTGAAATGGCCCCTTATTACTGACTGCTCGAGCAACGATCTTGAAATGACTCACTATCACTGACTGCTTGAGCAAAAATCTTTAAATGGCCGACTATAACTGACAACTTGAGCAACAATTTTGAAATGGCCCACAATCACTGACTGCTTGAGCAACAATCTTGAATTGGCCCACTTTTACTGACTGCTCGATACAAAATCTTGACATCTGGTATCACGGACTGCACGAGCAACACGTTTTAAAACGTATAAGCTATAACTGACTGCCTGAGCAACACTCTTGAAAAGGTCAGCTATCACTGATTGCGTTAGCATCAATCTCGAAACTATTATTACTGACTATTTGGGCTGTAATCTTGAAATGGTCCCCTATTACTGACTGCTTTAGAACCAATCTTGAAATGGTCCCCTATCACTGACAACTTTATCAACAATCTTGTAAATCTCCGTTTTCACTGAATGCTGGATCAAGAATATTGAAATGATCCACTATCACAAACTGTTTGAGCAACACTCTTAAAATGGTCCCCTATCACTGACTGCTTGATCAAGAAACATTAAATGGTCCCATATCATTGACTGCCTGAGCAACAATCTTGAAATGGTCCCCCAGTCAATGACTGCTTGAATGGTCCCCCTTTTTTGACTGCCTGGGGAAAAAATTTGGAAAGGTTCCCAATCAATGACTGCTTGATTGGTGCAATGTCATTAACTGCTTGATCAACAAGGTCGAAACGGTCCCCAATCACTGATTGCGTTAGCAACAATCTCAAAATGGTCTACTTTTACTGGCTGTTTGGGCATCAATCTTGAAATGGCCCACTATTACTGACCGCTTGATCAACAGTCTTGAAATGGTTCCCTATTACTGACTGCTTGAACAACAATCTTGAAATGGTCCCCTATCACTGACTACGTTAGAAACAATCTAGAAATGGTCCCCTATTAGTGACTACTGAAAATGGTCACTTTCACCGACTACTTGATCAGTAATATCGGAAAGGTCCCGGAAGCAAAAGTTAAATGGTTGTTGTAGGGCACAAAGCAATTATAGTTCATAGCCTTAGGAAGGTTGATTATTACATAATAATCCCTTTCCAAACAAGAACTAGCTTTAAAAAGACTGTCGGCGCAATGTTTAGTATAAGAAAGTGATTGTTAAGTAGATTTTTATAGTAAACAAGTAATATCTTTAAAAAAAAAAAGATGGTCGACGTAGGTGACGTAATAAACACATTTTGTGTTTCAGAAGGCTCCCGGGCAGTACACTGCTTATTCCGGTACCGAAACGCTAGCCAATAAAATCAATGACGCTAGATGTCCGGCCCCGGACAACACCTCGTTGAATACAAAAGTTGATCTTCGTACTGTCCAGAAACCTTGACATAACGTGTTCTGTTTTTTCTTTGATAACTTTATTTTTGATTACTGTATAACCGTAGATGTACTTGAGTGATAAAATTATGTCCGTGAATCGGGTTGGGAATCCATACTAAAGTGTCTGCGAAAGATTATAGAAAGCTTGACATTTCATATTATAAAACTTCACAAAGATTTCATCTTTACTATATATATCATGATTTCATTTCCATAAGGTCACGCTTTTGCTACTGCAATTTCTTAAGGACACAATTCCTCTAAATGAAATCGTGAATTTGTGAAACTGACATTTCGATAATCACAGTATAATGATGCTGATTTAGTAAAATTGAAATATTGAATTCGTTAAGCTAAAATTGTAAAGTAGTGAAGTGCAAACTGTCAAAAAATGTGTTTCTATTAGTATTGCCTATTCGTTTCTGTCCCCACCTCTACAACCTTTTAAACAAACCAGAGTGTGCATGCGGAATGCACATAACAAACATGTCATTTTCATTCATAAACTGAAATGCATTATAGCTTAAAGTCAGATATAGGAAATACTGCTTTGTAACATCTGATGGCGCACACAGTCAGGATATAACACAGAAGTTGCTTCTTTGTCAATAGTGGTTGCTTCGTCAGTCGTGTGCGAATAAAGCTGGGGTAGTTGGAAAGGAAAAGAAAGAAATTAGTTACTAGATTTTGCGATCTTGTTGATGCAGTATTATTCGGAACACTCTGTCGAGCGTAGCTATAGCCAAACGGGCGATGATATTAAAAGGGCGAGCGATTTTAATCTGCAACGATATGATATTCGTTCTGTCATAATATGACGGCCGTGTTTGACAAACGCCCCCAGTGGAACAGGATTTAATTCATCAAAACCAGTACTGGGAGTCTCTGGTTAGTGTATAGCCGTGGTTGTGACAATACCACTCAATGATTTATTCATGTGGAATTACTTTTCATTTTTATGGATCTCTATTCCGAAACAGTCTAATGTATTTTTCCGTTGGCATGAATATATCGTCTACAATGTGACGTTTCGGTAAATATTTTGGACCCATTCTTTCCTATAGTATTAGTCGACTCGATTATATTTAATATCATTCAAGAGTGTCCGGATGAGCCCATAAATGAGCCCATTAAGTTGATTTGAACTTAATATTGTTAAACAATTTACGAATAAAACGAACATTCCAGTTCTCCTGGGTGTTAACTGCAATATTTATGTATTTCGCCGAAGCCGTCGTCCAAACCAATTCCTTAACACCCCGCTGTAAAATTGTATGGCACATTGGAAATAGCTAGAACCACAGCCAACATAGCCAATGTTGGGAAGTTATATTTACATGTATTACAGACTGTTCAACAAGGTTTAAATACTAAGTGAAACCATTCTAAAGAGTTTGACGGTCCTTTTAAAACGTTTACAAGACTGTTGTGCGACGGTGTACATGAGACCATTTATAGTGTCTGAGAGCTGTTTTCTTCAAATTCAACGTCTTTAAAATAAAATGCTATATGTATTATTGTCTGCGAATGTTTTTATTTCACATGAGAATATTTACTGCCCGCACTATGTGTTGTTCGTGCATGGTAATAAGATGACATACAAATTCTCCAGACTAGGATCTAGAGGTGACCAGCCACTCAACAGAGAATGAAGAAACATTAACGGTGATAAAGACTCTTAGGGGAGCAAAGATGCAGAGGACTATCATCTTCTTGACTATCAGTCTTCGCACGGGCCGCAACAGTCTTCGCACGGGCCGCAACGCAGGGGAGAGCAGCTTGCACGGGCCGCACTCTTGGACGGGCCGCAGAAGTCTTCGCACGGGCCGCAACAGTCTTCGCACGGGCCGCAACAGATTCAAAAAGCTGTCTTCATCAGCGAAACACGAGGTCTTTCTGACCAATAACAGAGCGTAGTTACTTAATTCACTAATGTTTTCCGTATGAGCAGCTAAAGGAAAATGTTTGACCAGACTGTATAAACTTGACAAAGGACGTCAAAAAGACTGCTTCCTACTGGGGTGAATGTATTTACTGGAGACGCGAAAAGAAGAAGACAAAAAGAAGAAGAAAAAGAAGGAAAAAAAAGCACTAACGATGTTTGAGATAATTGACAGTGTTTGAACTGTAATTCCATTGATAATGTTTTAAAGTTTATTTTTTGAATGTACATGAGGCCATGTTTGAGACAATTGCCCGTGTATGCATATATAAAACCTGGGCGTCCATTGTATGCATATATAAAGGACCATTTACGTTTTAACCGATAAAAAGTGTACATCTTCCAAATTTCAACACATGTTATGATACGATTGCTGTAAATGTTAAGAGTGTCTTACCATTATACAAATAATCTAACTAAAAAAATGAATACCAACAACCCTGTGTTTTTCAGAAATTTCACAGGGATTTTCAATTTTTATGGTGCCTTGCTGTTCTTTATAAACATTCAATTTATCTTGGGGTGTATTTTTATGCAATAACTACATCATTCCAAACTATTTTCAAAAATACAAAAATGTTAGGATAAATGAAGTACTGGATTGCCTTGGGGGGTTTTGCTTGTTGAACTGGAAGTAGTCCGGCATGTGGGCGTGGATAAATGTGTTAACAGTTCAGTTCGGTGATATCTTTTAAAATATCGGACGGGTGTTATCGGTCAGATTTAACGCTAGTTGCATGATATACTGTTCCACGTGACCATCAAAATTATAAGAAAGGCATTTATCACAGTTTTTTTTTTAGGGGGGTGTGACCAAATTTAATTTTGGTTTTGGTTTTATACATGTACCAGGATTTCTTACTATTCTAAGTTAGGGATATAAGCCCAAATTTAATTTAATGTGTTTAAGCGTTACATTGTAGTATCAGGATTAAAATTAAACTTTTAGATTCTCAGAATTTAATTAAAAACTACTATAGTTAACTCCGTATATAACTTCATAAATATAGAACTGCCTGGGATCACATTAATTTGTATCCGGGCTACGCTGTGTCCATATAGCATTTTCATATGATAAAGAAGAAAAATAGAAATCGAGCCCAGAAAATGTGTTCCTTATATCCGGAACTTCGCTATATCAGGAGTCGTTATATACGGTGTTTATTGTAGATGAATTAACCCATGTCTGAAATAATCGTGTGGTACATATGCACAAGAAAAACTTGACATGTTTATTAACAAAGCGATCGAATATGAAACGTAGAAACCGGACTGAAACTGTGTGTACGCAGTTCTTACTGCTACCCCCTCGCCTTCTGCGAGTTTTTCTGACTCTTTCAATGTGATCCATGAATAAAAAAAATAAATATCGCTTGAAAAATTCTGGTCTCCATCAAAATGCCATAAAAAGCATGTTTTAGAATCGAGTAATAAATCATGATCAAACACAGCGTCGCACTGAGAGATTTTATTATGATTTATTGAAATAAAGTACCATTGTTATGTCCCATAATGACCCCTAATGGAAGTATACAAGCACGCCTTATTTCGTTCTATAAAAGGACCCAACGGAGCGTTTTGTGATGCCAGAGAAAGTTTTCGGTCATTATATGCTCGTTTGCTTCCACAATTGGATTCCCTCTTATACATCAAGTTAAAGGTCATTAGCATACTAGCCATCCCCCTCTCGTGCCATCTCCGTCTCTTTTAATGTCTAAACGTACTTGATTCGGAAATAATATTAAACAATTAAACTGTTTAAATATTTCCTTGATTAAATGAAAACAAATTTAAAACTTCACAGATTCATATATCCTACAAAAAAACAGCAAATACGTTTACACTGTAAATTTAAGTGTTCAAGAATTGAACACAGTATGAACACAAATTTGCAACAGACGTGTCATTGTGTTCACAATCTTGACTGCATATAATACAGTATAGTCGTATCATCTTTTAAAAAAATAAAACTCAACAAAATTAAGCTAACGGTTGAAATAAAGGTGAATTGTCCATTCTGAGGTCATTGTGACTTATGATGTTACTTTGAGATAAATCTTGTAATTGTTCAATAATGTGTATATGATAATGTTTGTATTCTTTAGCTTTTGTAAATATTTTTCTCAGATAAACTAATGCGCATTGCATTTGTTAAACTTCCTGATTTTGTATAATATTACGCCATTATTTGTACAATTGTAATTCTGTATATGTACCACTCTTCAAAGTTGGAGGAAATAAAGATATATTGTGTTGACAAATCAGTATGTATAACTTGTAACAATCTGTTACAGATACATTTTTGTATTTACAAAAATAATTACGAAATAGACGGATTTCAAGTGCTATTTATTTACACTCGTACAAAAATCATATAAAATGAGGGCAGGCATATAAAATGGCAGGAATATGAACAATCATTTATATTAACCAAACCAACAAACTGCTTGATAGTAATCTAATAACAGGATGGACAATCATGTAAGGACATTCACACTATTATGATAGACTATAGAGGTAGTTTTTCTATGACCTGTTTTAGCTTAGTACATTAAAATAAAAGAATGATAAAATATTCTGACTTTCTTTACTTTTCTGGTAGTGAATCACACACTCTGATAACAATATAGAAATCTAGCCACGTATATACATGCTATTGTTTTTTTTAATTTTCAGTACTGTATAGTATATATTTTATTGTAATACCTATACATTTTTTGTACCATATAACAAAAAAACTGATCTGTGCAATTTTTTTCTTCTCTTTGTGACTTCATCTACTGTTTTTTCTTACTAGAACAACTGAATATGATATTGTAACCGTTTTCCATCTAGTCATTGTGACTTATTTCTGCATGTATATTTATGTATGTTTTGCCGATGCTGCCCATATCATGTGGGACTCGTGGCTATTTGTAAATAAAAAACTGGTTTTGGACTGTTTATAAAATGCTGACTGACCTGAAACATATCGCAATAATGGGATTATTTGATAATGACACTACCATCTTAAGTAATAA